>WAAE01018613.1:0-23968 GCA_013400495.1 Nicator chloris
ATTTTTTTTATTTC
The DNA here is from genome assembly GCA_013400495.1 of Nicator chloris. Lineage (NCBI taxonomy): Eukaryota > Metazoa > Chordata > Aves > Passeriformes > Pycnonotidae > Nicator > Nicator chloris. The sequence goes on from WAAE01018613.1 coordinate 15, forward strand.
ATTACAATTTTATATTTCTTTGAAAAATGCTGGAAAAATTTTCCTTGTGTCTATTTTCGAAAAAAGTTCTGCATATATCCCTGTGCATGTTGCCAACCAGGGAGCTTTAAGAGAATGTTTCTCACTAAATGTGGGCACATTAATGTCCCTCTGGCTTCCCTCATTACACTCATTCTTCAAATTTCCTTTCGAACATGTTTCAAATAATTTTCTGTAGCATGCAGAAACCATGATCAGTGATAATCATGTCTTGCCTTTTCTTCACATAAGTTTATAAAATACAGGTTCTAGGGAGCAGCAGTTTTAAAGGAGTCATATACTGTGGCATCTCACATGTTAAATTATTCACATACAGTATCATGGTCTTACAACAGTAGGGGCAGTGCAAGACTACCTGGAATTCTGGGGTGATTTTAGATGTTTGAAGGCACCAGAGATGTAAACAATAGTTTTCATTTATTTTAACATAATGCTTTCTCAACCAGTAAGTTTTTCAGCTATTGACAGAAGCAGCGCAAAGTGTGTGTGTGTGTGTGCGTTTGTGTGACTATGCAACACTGATTAATGCATCACTGTCTGCAGAACATGCTTCAGTTACAATGTCTCACAGTAAATTGCAGAAAAATCATCATAATCCACTGCTTTCAGCCACTGGGAAAAAGATCTTGAAAGCAAGGAAGATGCATGCATTTTAAAAAGGCATTTACAATGCACTCACAAGAATAAGAATGATATATACGTGCCAAGGTTTACTAATGACTGTGGCTTTTATGGAGAGGTTGGTATTAGCTAGATAAATCATCTGCATTCCATTTTATCAGGCTTTCAAATGCAATTGATATCATCTATCTAGACCACACAGGTCTATACTTCAGGTAAAAATCAAAACAAAGCTGTGTGGTCTAGTTAGCACTGTAAAGACAACTTATTGTTAAGCTTAAGATAAGCCTCTGCATTTAAATCTATTTATATCAGTCTTCAATAAGTATGCCTGGATTCTTTTTTACGTTCCAGGTCAAAGCCACAAAGGCTGTCACAGGAAGGTGTAAATTATACTCCTTTGCTACAGCAAATCCCTTTGCTTAAGGGATGGAGTACATTTCAGCTCAAAACAGTGAGCTATTTCACTGCTACCTTCTCTCAGGATTTCTACTACAGAACAGAAGAGTGGGCAATTTAATTTTGATAAAGCTGTCAGTGGAAGTCATTGAAGAATCACAGACCTTGACCACCCCACTTTTATGTCAGAATTGCCTACTTTTAAAAGCTTATACTAGCCCTTCATTCCAGGTAACAAAGAGAACTATAAAAAGAGATTGCATCTTGTTTGTGATCTCATTCCCTCTAAGAACGGCAATTAAAATAGCTTTCACTAGCTTTCCATGGAAGCGAGTCAGTAAAGTGAGAAGAGTACTCTATGAATCCACCCATTTAACATCTCTCATGGAACCAAACTACATAGGTAGAAATAAAAAATCCTAATAATTAAAACATCTATGTCTGAGGGCCTATTGAGTTGTAATAGTCTTGGTATACACAACAACATAAATTTGTTTTCTGCCCTGCCACCTTAGTTCCTGATATACTATTCCCTACCCATACACACTCCCTCTCTGTGGTACTCTTCCAGCATAGATAATGGAACAACGTAGAGAATCAGGCTTCACAATACTTCAAAAACTCAAATAACTCAATCTGTCTTGTTACAACAGAAAAAGCTACTTCAACCTGAGAGATACTCAAGACTTCTAAAATTAACGAGAAAGGAGAAGGTGGTACTAAGTTCCAGTTCCATCCCTCACAGCCTTCTAATGAAACAAGATGTTTCTGGCTGAGTTTCCATGTGCACACTGATGTGCTTCGCAAAGCCTGGGCAGACAACCAAACTCAGTTTGCAATCCTTCTTTCACAATTACAACTGGTCAAGGGAGTTGACTTATGTCTGCTATTTATAACTTATGCCCCATGGCTTCTTGTTAGAGAGCAGGCTGTGCTGAGAGCCGCGTGATTGATAGTGAGTTAATGATTCCATTGTCTGCAGTAATGCAGAAAGTACAATTCTCATGCATCAAACTGAACAGGAGCTTTATCACCAAGGCTCTGTGCTTTAAAGTGGTGCTGTCACTAACACTCCTGAAAGGAACAGCAACCAGGACCGGAGGCACTAGGATGAGTCTTTGATATTCATGTCATTAATACTTCTGTTAACTCCTCAGGGTACAAAAGTTGTAGAAGAGGACTCGCCAGAGTTGTTACTATGAGTGCTTTAGGATAAACAGAAGGAGGGCAATTTTTCACCTTACCTAAGGTAATGTCTTGGGTTTTTTGTTCAGCACTGAAATTAAGTGCTTGCAAACTGTTACTCAAAATAATTGTTACAACTTTTTTGTCGATACATGCATTGTGTTTTTTCCCCCTACTTTACCAGCCCAACAACACTATACTTCCTTCATGATACCCTCAATAACGTGACTGGCAGTGCACACACCACTGAGTGGCTTAAAATTCAGACATTTCTGTGGAATACAGGGAGCACCCATCACTTTTCCTAGACAAATTTCACTTCTGCCTTTAATAAGTGAGAAACCTTAATTTCACTGTCACCATTTTGTGTCCTCTTCAAAACTACCAACAAACCACAACTCTGGATTCTGCAGTGTGGGTCAGGTACAGATGAAGAGCTGGAAACTGCTCTGCTGACTTTCGCCTGTCTGCAGAGATTTCATCACATGATATGGAGAAATATTACAGTCACTTACGTTGGATCTGAAGTAATGCCTCCAAGCATCTGGAAGTGTCACTAGCTGCAACCTCAGAGGCTTGGAACCACACGTTTGTCCTGCTGAGGGTATAATTTGATGAAAAGGACAAAAAGCCTTAGCACCCTGCATTTTATTGCTCTGTGATGAGACCTGGGATTCACAGAAATTCATAACTTTAGAAAATTGATAGATTTGTGTAGGTATATGTCCCATCATTGTGGTTTTTGAATATTTAACTCAATGAATAAGATGAAACACTTACTACAGCCCTATATGTGAATAGAATTTAAGTTCCAATACTTGTTTCATATATTTGACCAAAATAATGTCAGTGAACTACTGCATACCAGAGTCTTGCTCAAAGTGATGTTCAGTGTTATCACCTTCTACCTTAAAAAAACGAAAAGAAAAAGAATTCTGCCCAGTAATTTTTTTCACAGAAATATATTGTCCAGTGCTGTATAGAGTGTTGGATTTGCAAGACATTTCCTGTGTGTACACTGAACTCCCATGAGCTGAGACACAGCAGACATGTTAGATACAGCCTGCATTCCCCATAGAAATATCTTTAAGTTTAAATCTCTGCCCAGAAACAAGTTACAGACAGGCAAACAAGGCATGTTCAGGAAATTCTAAATGGATGATGCTCCTAATAAATATCAGCATCAGAGTTTATATTTCACTTTTATTTGCCCATCATAATTTTACATACGATTTTATCTCCCACTGTGAAGAAAGGCAATCTGAAATGTTTCTACAGACAACATAATGTGCAATTGTGTGATACACAACAAAAGCTGATACAAAGCCCCCACTGTTGACATTACTGGCAGAACCACATAATGAAAAACATAATTTTTTGATGCTAATATTGACATTTTCAAATGAAGTTGGGTTGACGTTATGGCTGACCAGGATGGGATCCTTCATACCTAGGTACTAGCATGTTTATGATGCTAATTTTCTTAAAATCACATACTTCCATAGAAGGTAACACAGCGTCCCACAAACTGTGCATTACACAGAACCAGCAACAAAGCAAACAGGGTAAATGCGAATTAAACATAATAACAGTGGTTGGGCTTTTAATAAAGATGTAGATGACAACACAGTACAGAGGAAGAAAAAGAAATTGTCCCAGTTACAATTTTTTCAGTCAAGAGTGGAAGAAAATCAAGCCCTTATTATATACTCCTGTTTAGCACACTATTACCAACGTTTGTGACGGAAAAGAACAAAACCTCAGCTTTCTCCCAGAAAGGAAGTAATGAGTATATCAGTCAAAAGAAGAACTTGCAAGGGACTAAAATAGATGGCTAGGAGTAAAATAAACCCTGCTAATGTTTTGTTCTACAAATTTCCTAACACCTTTCTAAGTACTATTCATCTCTATAAATCTACTTGTCATGTCTGAAATGTTGTCTAGATATTTCTGTTTTCTAAAGATTCTTTCATTAAATCCTTTGACTAAAGAAAAAGTATATCTGGAAGAAGTCAGATTTATTTGAAGTATGCATAATTTATAAGAGTTCAAAATTTGGAATGCTTTTTTAAATAAATACTGATTTTTTTAGAACCTCAATAATTTAAAAGGTTTAGATTGATAACTCATGGAGATAGAAGCAAGGCCATACAAAAATGTTACAAGAGGTCTCTTTTCAGAACATTTTATCCTGATAAAAAGTTCATTTTACCATGCTCCACTCTTACAATGAATTAAAAAAGAATTTTAGAATGTGGATGCTTTTACTACATGTTCATTGTTAACATTGAAACTATTACATTCCCAGAGCAACAGAATTTACTTTTGCTAATTTGGTCATCTGCTGCTGCTTTAGGATGATATGCAGATATGTGTACATTCAGATCTCACTTTGTTCCATCATACGTTAACAAGAACTGAGAAGAAGGTGAGATACACAGGTCTGGCCTAGCACTTCTGTAGCTCACAAATAAAGTAAATAAAGTAGCAAAAGACTTTCCTTCCATTCATATAAGCTTATTTTTAAAAGCTGGAATAGAGATTTACCTCTTGACAGTGCTAGCAATGTTAGGATACTCCCTTAGGATAACAACTTTAATTGTATAACCATAACCTTTCACCCCAACTATGTTGAGTCTGCATTTATTTATAACTGACGCCTGATAAACTTTTGGTAATGTGCTTTTTATTTTGCCTTCCCTTTTTCCCTTAGAAAATATGTAATGCCCCACATACAGAATCATTAAAGGTCCCTTGATATTAGTTCTTTCTCTTTGACAAGTCTGAATACAATTAAAGTGCAACAAAGTCGTGAGAAAACTATTCCTTATTCCACTTTTATTTGTTCATCATGGTTTTTCTTCTCCTTTGGCTTTGTAATGTCACTCCCCACTTCCCCTCCCTTCTGTGAGAAAAAGCAGCTCTAAAATAATTCTATGAAGACTTACAACTTGCTGAGTAACAGTCATTTTGTGTGGTACCACATGACAAACATAACCCAAGCCAGAATAGGATGGATACAGTGTGTGACTTAAAGTCATGCACATTAATTGCAGATTTAAACCAAAACAAAACAACTTTTCTCAAAACACTTGATCTCTTCACCTATTCACTAAGCCTAAACTTCATTGCTTGTAGCCAGTATTACCCTGACTGACTGCACTGACTTTAATTATGCTGACTTCAGTGTAATTGCTGACTATTTTCCTGAGTTATGGGAAGGCAGTGCATGAACTCAGAATTAGAGAGCATTTAGTCACTTCTTATCCTCTTTTCAAGGATATTTTTGTTACAGCATTTCTAATCTTTTTTGGAGACCTCATTTTATCTCAGAATACAAGGGAGAAAGAATATACCTGCTTTCTCAAACTTTCTCAAACAGAATGGAAACCCTGTGTCTTCTCTACAATGTCCTGCTATAAATTCCACCCACATTAAGTTAGATTTACCTCAGAGGGCTTTTGCACAGGCACAGCAACTCACAATTAAGCCGTAAGTAAGGATATTTAGTCCCTAGATCCCAGTTTGTCTAATATCTATAGGTGTCACACCAAAGACATAGGAAATCCAGCTTTTCTTAAAAAAAGGGGCAGAGAGACCTTTTACTGGTTTGTCTAAGATGACTCTATTTTGTGCAAACATCACTGATTTCAAAGGCAGAAAAAGAATGCTGCCCTGAAGTTATGAAATTGCAGACGTAGTTAACATAATTTTTTTGGCACCAATTTTAATTCAAAAGGATTAAATAAGTATATTCATAGATTTTTGAACCAATCAAATCTAGAAGCCATTTCCTGCATTAATTTCCCAGCTAACTTAATTATACAGCCCCAGGCTCTGGCTCATGATCAATTAACAGAGCTGTAAAAATCTGGAGCCCAAGACTACCACATATTAATCACCACATCTGATGTAAGGAAAACAGCCTTTATTGTGGTTTCTAGATTTGCAATCAAACCAGTATCCACAGCTGATATAGCTGTGCTCTGCTATATTAAAAAAAAAAAAAAAATTAGTATTTCTCATGACACAGAAAGATAGGGGAAAGATAGATTTTCATATGCAAAACATGTCTGAAGAATATTTAAAGTACAAGAATGTGCTCATCGTAAACTACTGAGAAAAACTATGCATATCTGGAGGAAAAGAGTTCACTACTGCATAGTCCAATGCTGCAAATGCATAATTGTTTTCCTCTTCAAGATGCAAAAACTGTTTAGTTCATGCTCACCCAGAAAATTAGTCATAACAGCACGATGAGCAGCTCTGCCATGGGTACCAGTTTGGACACACATTCCCTTTCTGTCCCACATACATCTCGAGTTCACAGTGCTTTGCTTGGACAGTGGGTGCAATTCTCATTCTGATTTAATTTCATTTAACAAGATAAGAAACATGTGAGTATCAAAACATTCTGCAGGGAATCACACAACAGCTGAGGCAATCCTGTAAGGTTGCCAGTAAATTCAGGTGGATTAAGGCTTTTGCAGAGCAAAGATGCTACCATTAAGCTACAAATGGACTCTTCTATAAATATGTAACAAGAGTATAAATAGCTTCAACAACATTTAGGGAGAAGAACACCTAACCTTTGTGGTGAAAGAACCTTTCTGTGATCAGTCTGATGCATGTTGTGAATATGTAACAGCCTGACAACAAGTAACCAATGAAAAAAATCCACGGAAAGGAGTGGAGGAATTAAATACATGTAGACAAAGTTCTAATTATATTGAAGATTTCTGAAATTTCAGGAGAATATTGTCAAAGCAGTATCTTCAAGGCTTGATTGGCAAAATAGCAGGGCCTTTTAGGCTGCCCTGATGGAAAGGTCCTTTGAAAAGGCTTCCACGGATGCCTCCAAGCAGTCATTGCTTGTCATTTGCATACACTTAAATGTTATGTTGGACTGGTGCCCCAGACACCCTGTAGAGACCAAAGGTGAGCCATTATATTAGAATACATTGTTACAGTACAGCTTTTCCCAATTTACTTTTTTAAGGAACTTTGAAATGTCTTGTGCCTTTCTGGAAGGTCGAGCAGTTACCCTGACTTCTGAGAGTCAGGAAACAAATCATTAAGCTATATGTTAATGCAATTTTCCAGGGCACACGTACACCAGGAATGCCTCCTTAATACTTAGGTTTTAAAATAGGTGATACCAGATGATGTTAAGCTCTTCAGAGTTAGATGCCTCTACATTTAACTGTCTTTACTTTTCAACAGGGCTGAAAAAGGAAGAGAAATCTTCTATTTTAAGCAACTACAACATATTAGGGGGATAAGTGGAGCCACGACGTGATGAGATGATTGACTGATGTCAACTACCTAGACTTCTGTGAGGCCTTCAACATGGTCCCTCACAACATCCTTATCTCTGTATTGAGGAGATATATATTTGAAGGGTGGACAGTTTGGTAGATAAGGAATTGGCTGGGTGGACACAGCCAGAGAGTTGTGATCAATGGTTCTATGTCCAGGTGGAGGCTGGCACAAGTGGTGTCCCTCAGGACTCTGTCATGGGAGCAGTGCTTTTCAATATCCTCATCAGTGACACAGGCACTGGCATCGAGTACAGCAAGTTTTCAGCTATAACATCTCATAGAGCAAGAAAACAGGAAAACATCTTGTTTACTTGCATTTCAACAGAGATATAAGTGGAAAAAAGCTGATAAGGACAGGCATCCTGACTATTAAAGCACTCATCCAGATATTCAACCCATTCTCATGCTTAATTTCTCTCTGTGACTCTTTCGCCATGATTTGGTTCTTCTGCCTGTCCTTCATTATCAGCTGTCTCAATATTGTCTTTTCTCCATAATATAGTTAAAAACATACTTTATTTTTCTAGTTTACATGTGCATTCTCAGACAACTAAACCCTCTCCATCAAACACATGTAATTATTTCTTTCTTAAACTATCTGAGAAAATTCTGAACTATCTTCTTTAATCAAATTATAACCCTACCCCAAATTAATCCCATGTTTACCCTCCAGCAGAAGGAAATTTAAATTCATGGTTTCTGCCAAAGAAGACTTTCAACCTCCATTGATTGAGTAGTCAGCAGTCACAGCATAGACTCCCACAGCCTCCTCACCTCCCCTCCCTTTACCTGTGCTAGCACTAGGTGGCCAGGCAGATTCTTGGCTGGTAAGAGCAGGTGAGCTTCACAAGCCATCTCACAGGTCATTGTTTGACCTCACCCAGTCCAGGGACCACGCTGTGTTTTGGTGTTTCTTCTCAATTCCATCTTTTCTGTGTGTTATCTGGAACCCCTTCCTCATGTAAATTTACTCTGTAGGGCTTGGCCTTGCTCAGGCCCAACATCAGGCCCATCTTGGACTCAGCTGGTGTTGGCTCTTGGAACATGGGGGAAGCTCCTGGCAGCTTCTCAGAGAAGCCACCCCCGTAGACCCCCACCCCTCTGCCACCAAAACGTTGCCACAAAAATGCAATACCCATCTTTCAAGAGTTAGAATGTTGCCAAGACATTGACACAGCAGCAGCAATATGACCAACATTTCTGACTTAGTCCTGTGGGCATCTCAGAGCTTCCAAATCTGTGAGATGAATATCCATAATGCATAGAAATATTTTCTTTATTCTCAGCGTATTGTCAAAGGGGTAGACATTTGGACTGTTTGTGTAGCTATGAATCTGTCATCTCTTAAATTTCAAGCATCTGATTTGTTGACCTCAGTAATATTTTTTTAATCTAGTTGGTGCACAGTGGATGTGAATTTCACATATCCTAAACATACCTTAATGTCTTGTGTTATCTTTCTTATGCTGCTTTTCATCTGAGATCAAAAGTTGTGAGATCTTAGCAGATGCCACTTAAAGATATGGAAGAGTGGGGGCCAAAAAATATTTTTGATTGTAGGAATACTGAATTAGAAGAAATATTCAAAATATGTTGAAAACCTTACGCACTCTAGCTTTGATTTTTTGGTTGTTTGGGTTTTTGTTTTTTTTAAGAATACTCTCATGACGTTTTTTGCACTCAGTTATCAGGCCTCAATTCCTTGCATTCAATTGGCAAAACAATATGCTCTCAGGTTTAAATGTTGCAAAATTATTTTTTCTGACTCAAATATATGCCTTGAGATGAAATTACTATGAGTTCAGAGTTGTACATATCTGCTTTCAAAATCTATTAATTCTTGTGGGTTTTTTAAGAGAAAATGACCAAAGCCACAGGCCTTGGAACAAGACTTCAAAAAAAAGGTAGCAAGCAAATTTACAAATCTATTCAGGCAGCAATTTTCTCATTTTTTGAATGTATATAACAGCTTATTAATATAAAAGAATCCTGTTTCCAGAGGTTTCATGCAGGTAAAATTAAGTTAGTTTGCTTTGGTTCTAACAGTACCTATGCATAGCACAATTGATTGGTTTAGAGCACAATGCTGCAAACTGCCCTGAACATTGAAATGTAAAAACTGTGATAATAGTATAGCAAGATAGAATAGTTTTCATACAAAGGTACAATCTTTTAAAAATAAGATAGAATTAGCATGATTCTACAAATAATATATTTTGTTTTCACATGAATTATATTTGTCTGTACTTGTTCTACCTCATGAAAACATATAGAAAGCATTATTTTATCATTAAGGAAAAGAACTTGAACTCAGCAGAAATAATTTGTGCAATGGACTATTTGAATGATTTTAAAAATTTGTTGTTTTTTTTTTTTTCCAAAGGTCTTTGATTTTATTATATATGTATTTACATATTTATATGTAAATTTAAATTCTAAAGATTTTCACTGAAGATTTCACTATGTAACAAATTAGTACAAACAGATTGTTGCACTGTTAACCATAGATATAAACAAAAAAATCCCAAATTCTTAAGGGTGAAAGAAATGAGAGTCTGAAAGAAAAAATAGTCAAACTGTAATACATCACAATGAAACCCAACTTAAGATTTGCACAATATCAATTTTTTTCACTTTGAAAGCCATAAAAGACCTTTTAGGTTTAAGAGCATAGTGCTCCAGTCTTCTGGTTTCCATTTCTGGATAGTGGCTTGGGCTTTTTTTCACTTCTTGTATTTACAGCTCTAAAACTGATAAAACATATTGTTTCTGGTAACAATGCTTTACATTCCCCTCTAGGGAATGAAAGACATCTTCAAGGGGTCTCCAAGATCCTAAAAATGGATCAAAAGAAATCCAATCAATTGAAACAGTAATTCCTGAGCACTCTCCTTCTCGTTCCTACTGAAAAGTCCATATATCTTTTCTATAGTAAACCTTTTACATTCTCTGTATCACTGCAGGTTATTGCGATAACAAATAATGTAGTGTGCTTTTGCTGTTGCTCTGACACTATCTCACTACACCACATGAAAAGAGTTTTGTAGTACTGCAGCTGTGCCATATTTGCCCCCAAATTCACCTTTACAAAATGGTTTAACTACAAAGAATTCAGCTGTTGAAGATGGATCTCTAAGTGATCTCCCCAGACAGCAAGCCCACAACTGTTTGTGCCACTACAGTCACCAGGTTTCTGGGTGGCTCCTTACTCAGCCCTACAAATTAAGAAAGGCACTGTAGAATAGTGGTGCTGCCAAGAGAAGACTAGAAGGTCAACAGAGCAGGAGGGAAGACAACAAAGTTGAGTAAAAGATCATCTCTGTCCATCAGAAGCATAGATTTTGTGAAATTCTGGTGGCTAGGAGGGAGGCAAGGGGCTGCAAGATGCTGCTGGACAACAGAAATTAGATGGGTAGTGCAATAGTAAAAGTTTCCATTCCAAGAGTGGAGAAAAGACTCAGGTGAAAAACTGAACCTCTAGTGAAGACTTCAGTATGTATTCCAGAATAGGTATCCTGGCTCCAATGACAGAAGCTTTGTTGTTCATATATTCATCACATCAAGTTTACTAGTTTGAGGATGAATTTGGGCCACTGGTTTTAAGATCCAAAAATTTTCCTGCACCACGACTTATGCACAGATATTAAACCCTCAACAAACTTTGTTGCAGAAATAATTCTTTTATTCTATGATTTAATCTTTGTTATTCTTGCTAGCCCTTGCCCTTAGATCATAAACCAGCTAACTCAATTTTGCAGGTCCTCACTGCAAATGTTACAAGTTGGAAAAAGTTTTTTACAGTCTGTTCCAACTACAAAAAGTTTATAAAAAGAAAGGTTAATAATTTACCAAAAGCAATAGCCTTCCATCTCTGCAACTCTACGAAAAACCCTATTTAAAAATTAAGAATTAATTCTAGGATTATACTTGCATAAAAAAATTCTACTTAACATACATTTTTCTTAGTATACCTCTGGCAAAGCAAAACCAAGTAAATATTAAAGAACACATCTATACATAGTTAATGTGATTAATTTCTTACTGCTATCATTATTTTGAAGAAATATTTTGTCAAAATTTTGAAGAAATATGTATTGATTTATAAATGTAGTAGATTTCTCAAGAACTCTGCATTTTCCAGAAAGGAAAAATACTCTTTTATTACCATATATGTCTCTCTGAAGATTTAACATAATTCACTAAGTTTTACTTTCTGTATGAGCAAAAAGAATGTTAACCAGAGATTCTCAACTCTGAGGCAGAAACCCAGTAAGATTTTCACCAAAGAAGCTGACTTTTACACTGTTCATTGCATTTAATGCACTTTATCCGTTAAGAACTTCAGAAAGGCATGGAGTGAAATCAAAGTTCTGTTTGGAACACAACCGTCTTTTTAAATTTCTGGCCAAGTCTTCAATATGATCCATATATTTTGGAAAAATAGTTTAAATGGACATTGCTTTAAGACTAGAGGTTCCTGGTTAAAGATCAAATTAAAGCTGTAGCTATGGTTTGATAATATCGAAATCTCACCACTTCCTCATGAGAGTTGGGCAAAACCTATTTTAAATGCCATAGCATTTACTCCATTTGATTTCCATCATCCTGACATTTGAGATAAGTTCTCCAGACGAACCTTTCACCAACGTGAGCTGCAACATTATTTGATTCAGAAAATACATTCCTCTGGTTTTATATCTGATCCGAAAAAAATCCTTAAGGGACTAGCAGGATGAAAATATGAAGATATGATTCACATAAAAGTCTCTAAAACTAAAATTTGATGAAAGCTATGCAAAGTATGAGAAAGGAAAGCAGCAGTTACTAGTGTTTCATGTATATGCATGATCAAAGTCACACATTAGGAGTAGACTACCCATTCAAATGCACACATGCCACAATTTCAAAAGAAGTCAGGAATGCATAGCTGTATTTAAGATCTAAAATGACATATTCCCTCTTACTCATTTTCTTTTAACCCCACTACTCTTGGGATCATAATTGTTTCAAGGTGTGAAAACATGTATAAATGAATATTTTTCTAGAATGAATATAAAATAAATCATATTATGCATACTGTGCCTTTAAACTTATGCAGATCAAAACCCTGATTGGGTTTTTGAGGCCGATGGAGAATGAGAGAATTGTAAGTCTGGATTTCAATTGAGACCAGAAATAATTTGCTTACAGAGGTAGAGATTCATATTCTACATATATTTCCTGGAGTGTTGCCCATTCTAGGATTTTCACACTTCTCTGCCCCCCACAGAGGATTAGCCAGATGTTTAACAGCCCGTGTGTAACACACCTGCTTCACACAGAAACATTTGGCTTTGTTAAGACCAAAGAATGGGAGGTGATGGGGAGGAACGGTGGGAAGGAAATTATGATTTTAGGCAGCCTGCTGGGAAACCCAGATGCATTCAGAAGCTGGAGACAGTGATTACTGGATGGAAAACTTACTGTGTACTGACACTGCACAGTCAACTCAGAGGAACAGCAGTCTTCAGGACTAGCCTATGACTGGGTAACTCTTGCAAGGAGGAGCTGTGGGTTCCACTGTCTCATTTGGGATGTATTTTTGTGCTTTAACAGCAGGTAAATCAACAACTGAGTGAGGCAGTGAAATGCTACTGTCTGTGGTGATCCCCAGACTCTTTCTGGAGTGGAAGAAAAAGTGCTGTTCTTTGTCAGTTGATGGAGGGTTGGGGTGGAGCCTTCTGTGTGTAATGGCCATGATACAGAAACTCGGAACCCAACCTGAGCAAAGACTGGATAAACATATATTTATTTATTTGCTGAAGTTTGAAAGTATGTTTAATTAAATATGCATATTAGCAGAGAAAAAGTCTGAATATAAAAAGCAGTTAATCTGTTTAGGAGGAAAAAAAGCATTCCAATATTTAAAATGCTAAATATCTGCAGTATTTCCCACCCAAAATAAAAAATTATCAATTATTATGTGATCATATCTAAGTATGTTCAAGATTCCTGTGCAGAGCCCTCCTACCTTGTCAGCAGATGAACACTCCCACCCAAGTTGGTGTTGTCAGCAAACTGACTGAAGGTGCACTTGATCCTCTCATCCAGGCCATGGATAGATATGAAACAGGACTGGCCCCAACACTGAGCCTTGGGGATCCCCACCAGTGACCGGCCACCAGCTGGGTGTGGCACCAGTCACCAGCACTCTCTGGGCCTGGCCATCCAGCCACTTTTAATCCAGCAAAGGGTGCACCTGTGCAAGCCATGGGCTGCCAGCTTCTCCAGGAGTGCTGTGGGAGGCATTAACAAAGGCTTTACTGAAGTCCAGATAGACAATATCCATGGCCTTTTCCTTACCCACTAGGCAGGTCACCTGGTACTGAATGGAGATCATGCTGGTCAAGTAGGACTTGCCTCTCCTAAACCTATCCTGGCTGGGCCTGATCCCCTGGTTTTCCTGTCCATGTTGCATGACGGCACTCAAGATGATCTGCTCCATGACCTTTCCCAGCATCAAGGTCAGCCTGAGAGGCTGATAGTTCCCTGGATCCTCCTTCTGACTCTTCCTGTTGATGGGTATCACATTGACCTAGCTCCAGTCCTCTGGAACCTCCCTAATTAACCTGGGCTGGTGATACATTTATCAGAAAGTAGAAAGTGGCCTGGCAAGGTCCTATGCCAGCTCGCTCTGTACCCTTGGATGAATCCCATCTGGCCCAATAGACCTGTGTGTGTCTCAGTGACTCAGCAGGTCACTAACTACTTCCTCCTGGATTGCAGGTGGTACATCTGCTCCCCATCCCAGTCTACCAGCTCAGGGGGTGATTACCCTGAGGATAATCAGCCTTTCTGTTAAAGACTGAGGCAAAGATCTCATTAAGTACCTCAGCCTTTTCCTCATCCTTAGTTACAGTGCTCCCTCCCACATCCAAAAAAGGGTGGAGATTTTCCTGGGCTATCCTTTTCTTGTTAATGTCTTTATATAAATAATTTTTATTGTCTTTCCACGGCAGTGGCCAGGTTCAGTTCCAGCTGAGGTTTTGCTTTTCTAATTTTCTCTCTACATGGCCTAAAAACATCCTTGTATTTTTGCCTGCCCCTTCTTCCAGATGTCATAAGTTCTTGATTCACCTGAGTTCCAGCAAAAGCTCCCAGCTCCCTTCCCCAACAGCTCATCTTTTGGTACATAAGGATGTCTTGCTCCTGTGCATTTAGGTTTCCTTCTTCAATTGTATCCAGCCTTCCTGGCTGAAGGAATATAAATAACCCCTTTGTTATTAGGGACACTTTTGTGGGGATCCTCTGAACCAATGTCCTAAATAGGTCAAAGTCTGTCCTCCAGACCAGGTAGAGGTTTTGTTGACCTTTTCCTTATTATAGGAAGAATTGAAAACTCTGTCATTTGTGGTAGATATGCCCAAGACAGCCTTTGACCACCACAGTTTCCTCCAGCCCTTTTCTATCTTTAAAGGGTCAGACCAATTAGCTCCTACCTTTACAGGAAGAAAGCATTTCTCCAGTGGCACTTTGGGTGGTCTGTGATTCCTGCCACACTGCCTGCCTGGCACCCAGTACAGTGCTACCACTCAGGTCCCTGAACCAAATGTGCTATTCAGAAATACATTTGCGTTTTTTATGCTTTTACTGAGCAAGTACAGGGCATGACTTATAAACACAAGTTATAGACAAAATTACTCTGATCAAAGATCCTGTTACAGATGCTCAGAACTGGAATCACAAGGTCACCTGGCTGAGGTATTAGCCAGGATATTGGTGCCAGATTCCTTTTCTAACAATGAACAACCAAGTCCCTCATCAGTGCTACAAGTTAATATTGCAGGATGTTCCATGTGAAAGGGACACAGAAACTTCTTTAACCAAAAGGAAAAAAAAAAAAAAGAAAAAAAATTGCAGACTTTGAAACAGAGGATCTATTTGTCTTTTTATTGATGTACTCAGTATAGTACACATATATATATGTATTATATATTTTGTTCATAGTCTTTTAAAATAATCCTGTCAGTGAGACAGGATGATTTGTCAAATTAATGTTACTCAAGGAGCAAAGAAAATTTTTGTGTCCTGTCATGCCCTGTTTTGCCTTTTGTGTCTGCCTCATTTTAGTTGGGTTCTTTCAGTTAACCAAATACTTGTGGTTCTCCTGCAAAACAGCCAGGTGGGCTGTGCTGGCAATTACCCTGGGGAAATATAGACTAATGGCCCAGTAAGTATTAGAAGAGCATCTGAGAAAAATTTGGGCTAGCAGCTATTTGTAAGGCAATGTGTAAAAGTGTGTTTTTTCAGATTTTAGCAGGGTTGTTTCGTGTGAAAGGAAGCAAAGGGAAATGGATAGATGCTTTCAGAGTCAAGGAAACTACTCATATTAGTCTTTTGAGTTGTTTTGTTCCATTTTTATTTTTTAACTGTTAAAAATTGTCCTTTGAACAAAGACAAATGCTGCTCCTTTGTGAAAAAAACCAAAACATAATGTTTTAACTGAAATAGTCCCACTGCTCATGTCAGATGAATACTTAATATTTGCATTCTGATGACAGAATGAAAATATTAAGTAACAAATTGAGACAATCTGGTAGTATTAATATTTTTGCTAGAAGCAAATTGTAGGGTCTAGAGAAATGCTGGCATGTTAGTCTCCCTCAGGAAACATATGGACTTGACAGTTTAACGCTCAAAAATGTTAGAGGAAGCTAGGAGAAAAGACTGAAACATTCTGATACTTCCAAAAAGTATCTGCTGTACCTCCAACTTGACCAATGATCTTGTAAAGGACACAAGAATGAATAAAACATAATTTACATATTTAAAATAAAAGACCTTTATTGTTCGATTACCTTTGAAGCATAGTCCTTAGCTTTTGGGAAAGGTACACACAGATGCACATGGATAGTTTGCTCATTTTTTTAATAGGTATCTATAGTTTTTCCAGACTTTACAGAGCCTCACTGACAATTTCTCGCTAGGAGCTATTGGAATAGTGCACAAATATTTAACCAATTTGTGCACCAAATTCATCAGGGTTGGGATAAACCAAACATGCCTAAGCAATGTAAGGAGAAGGTTGCATGTAAGTGAAACATAGAAGATGGAACTCTAAAGATTGCTAGTAGTGAATAACAAATCTGTATCTAACAACCAGCATATCTATTTCCAGACAGTACCACAAAGCTTGAGCCATACAGAGCAATTAATAGTAATTGGCAATTAAATATCTAACTCCAAAGTTGCTTCCTTTAACATTTATTGTATGGATGGTTCCAGAACTTCCTCACTGGAGATAAAATTATGCTTTTAAATATTTTCTAAAAGGGTAAGGTTGATTTTAGGGACACTTAGTAGTTAGGAACCGAAGAGTTAAAGAGTCAAATGAAAAGCATGCAGGAAAAACTTAATGCTCAAGCTGAAGCAGGAAAATGGGATTTATAATTAGCAATATTTTTCTTTAAGTCATTTTATTTTATCCACAAACCGTTGATTAAAACACACATCCCAGTACTTCTCCTTTCCAAATGCAATTAGATTTTTTTTTTTAAATTTTTTCAGGACCTGGAAAAACTCCACATTTACTGCTGCCATATTCCTCTAAGAGCTTTTGGCCTCTTCCACTAGGTTGGTGTTCTGATCAGGGGGTCAGACAGGCTTGTTCTGTACAAAGTAGCATCTTCTGTTTGTTCTCCAGGTAACAAAAAGGAGAGTTTGCCTTGTGTCACTGCAGTTACAGCTTCCTATGTCAGTCTCCCAATACTGATTTTGTAAGGCATTTATATCTATGAAAGAGATAATCTGAAATGTGTAATGAAATCTTTTGTACTACATAGAAAATATAAGGACTCTCTTATAAGGTTGCATTAGTATTTTTGAATAATGACATATTGAAATATGAATCATCTAAGAACCAAAAGCAAGGAAAATCTTACTAAAAAGATATTATTAAAAACAACTAAAACTAAAGACTAATGAATTGCAAAAATGTCTGTGAAGAAAGAAAATATGGCATGAAATATATATTGCAATTATAAAATAAATGGAAGAAAGTTCTATAAAACATTAGATAGAAGCAAATATAATGAGAAAACTGAGCAATTGATTGACTTTTAAAGGAAGCATGTAATATTTGAAACTTTCTCTGATGTCCAGATGTTTAACTTAATAATTGTGAATGAGGATATAGGAACACCAGCTTGAGAATCTAACTATCAATTAAATAAATGAAATGTATTCAAGTTGTTTTGACTTGACAAGCATCACCCCAAAGTACATATAGATTTAGTCAGTCTTTCTTATGGGTGCAGGAGAAATGAAAAAGGTCTGTGGAAGGTGAACAAGTTGTAGAAAGTCAGAGAACAAGCATGGGAAGTTAAAAGGGACACAGGGAATTACAGAAGAGTCAGCTTTTCTTTGATAGAAAGATAACTGAAGCAAATTATTAAACAATCAATTTGTATTCACCTAAAGACAAAATGCACCAACATGAATTTGTCAAGAATAACTCATGTCAATGTAATTCAATTTCTTTGACAGGATAACAAGATCCGAGAAAGTAATAATGTCAGACTCACATGACACACATAAACTAGCTGAGAAATACGGTCTGAGTAAAGCTGCTGTAAAATCTTGCCCAGAAAGCTTGATAATGGTTTGTTGGAGAAATGATAGAATACATTACATAATGTCCTTCACAAGACTGACCTGATATTATTCAATATTTTAACTAATAATGTATGCAGAAAGTTCAAGAATGACAACAACTTGTGAAGGATTTCATTTCAAAAGGCAAAATTGTGGATTCAAGTTGATCTTGAAGAAATGGAGACACCATAAAGATGTGAATATAGAAATACACATAGTACTAAACATGGAAAGGGGAAATCAAATGCATAAGGAAAGGATGAAAAATTTGCTGGGTAGAGAGATTTCAGAAAGATGAGATGTTATATCAAGAAGGAGGAAATCTTATTTCCATGAACAGTAATGATACATGTGGACACCTATGAGGCTTGACTGTCACTGTTAGGGCATTTTGAAAGAGAGTCCACATCTAGTATTGGTGAAGTCAGTATAAGGTGGATTGAACACAATGGGATGCAGAAGAGAACTCCAGACAAAGACAAAAAAAGGCCAAAAAATATTCTAAGATTTATGAATAATGATTGAAAAAAAAAGTCCATTAAAGAGAGAACTGAAGGCAAAATACAATATTAAAGTGGTAAATAATTAGTCTTACTCACATACAGTGAATCTGGGACAAGAAATAATTGCTTTCCTTCCAAGCAAGGAAAATTCAAATTTCAAGTATAAAAAATTCTATTACAGCAGTTCTGTAATGGACAAAGTTATGTTTGAAGGTGTTGAAACCAACATCACAGAAGGTATTTAAAAGATGTGCATATCAAGAACAATTAAAAATAAAAAAGCTGATTTCCTTGCTCTGAGACAGAAAGACTGCTAGATGACACTTCACCTCCATATCCCTTGGATTTCTTTGATTATATGAGATGCTGCCTACAGTCTACATTTCTTACCTTTTCAGTACTTATTTTTGATTTTTTCAAGTTATTAATAACCATTTAGAAAACCTTGTCTACTTTTCAGACAATAATCTGTTAATATATATAGATAAAGATTGCTTACCTACACAATCATCTATCTGTTTTAAAATTTATGAACTGATATAGATGTAGAAGTGACATTGTATTCTTGTCAAGACTGCAATTTAACACTTCCATTGTACAGACAGCAAACAGTGTCTGGAGCCTGATTAAAGTGTATCCTTTGTCTTGAGTTCATCAGGAATTTCCCATTATATGCATGGAACAGGACTGTAGTTCACTTCTAACTACACAGATTTTTAGGGAAAAGTTAAAAATTTAAATTTAGCAAAATAAAACAAAAATCTTAATGAATGACAATAAAACAGGAAATTAAAATGTCAAAACCTATAAAAAAGTACAACTAAGATCAGCCAAAGCCAGTATATATAAAGTTAATGCTGAAAGACCTTCCAATGGAGCAACACCTAATAATATTTTAAAACATGTTTTTAAAACATTTGTGTGTGGTTTAATATATTTCATGTATTTTTCAGTTCAGGGTGGTCTATAGATTTCTAGAAAACGAGTGTAGAATTAAACATTACCCTTATAATTTTCCAAGTATGGATTGAGCTGCTGCTGCCCCCCACATGGCACTGGTCACCAATCAGGCAAAGCAAAAACCTCTCAAATAGGTAAATGTAACTGTTCAGAAAGTTTTGCAATAGTTGATCAATATCGACTGCATGAGTCACATCTATCATATCTGTAATTCCTCTTTACACTGAAGTCAATCACAGCTTAAGTCAGACAGAAACCTTCCAATTTAGGATTTTGTGGACTTTGCTTTACAGGTCCTGGAATGCACTTCCGAAAAAATCGATTCATTTCAAACTGGATGAATTCTGGGTGAACAGATGACTTTCACCTGAAACCTTTTGAAATGCACAACCCATCTAAAAATATTCCTTTTCCTCCTCTTTACCAGGATGCAGACTGTATCCTCACAGTGGTGTGCAGAGGTGCCATACACAGTACACACACGGGCTTCCTGAAAAACATTGAGTACTTCCGATTGGTAAGGAACATTTTATGCAAGTGTATATGAGATTTGCATTTTCACCATTTGTGTGAGATTACAAGGAATGCTGCAGGGAATAGTGAGTCAAATCCTACTTTTGTAACAGGCAGAATCTATTTATTTTATCAGTCTTCACAAGCAAGACTGCACCCTACAAATTAGTGACTTCAGTGACCTGTGTAAATTTAAGAGTGCCTTCAGGTCAGTAACCCTGCATGTAGTAGACATATGTAAAGCACTGTTCATTCATGCCTAAAACTTGCAGTCTAAACCCGGATCCAATTAGTAATAGCTAAAAGGATTTGCTTCTCCAGCTTTTAAAGAAAACGGAACTGAATTTAAAAAATTAAAACTAACAGGAGTAATAAAAACACAAAATAAATTCTTTGGTTAATACCGTTCTTCAGGGTGCAAATCAAATAGAAAAAACCCCAGGATATCAGAAACATTTGGTGCAAATTCAGTTCAGCCCCCTTTTACACAAATCATGAATTATATACCAAGAGATTACTTTACTCAAAGGATCATGGCCTCAAATAGCAGACTGGACTGGAGATTTTCACCTAGCCAGGACACATGTAATGTTTGGTTTTACTCCAAGGCTGACTTGTAGCCTCTTCTTCCTGTGTCCTATTCCAAATATAAAATTATTGAAGCAGTTAACTACATATTAGCAAGAAGCAATCTCTCAAAAAATCAGAAATAGAATGAATTACCTTTTACAACTATATATATAAAACACAAGAATGTTACTATGTACTAGTCGTGCTATGTACTGCTGATACTAGGGTATCAGCATAATCACAAAATCTGACATGCAGCACCTTTTTGACATTCAGGTTGACCATCAAGAAGCTGGAAAACTTGAAGTCTACAGCAGCAAATTTCTGCACCTTAATTTAGCTCTTAACTTGAATATGTAGGGAAATTCACTATGAAAGATTCCTCATATTTTTTTCTGTCAGTAAAATATGAATTTAGTGGCCAGAGAGAAGAGGGTTTGGTAATTTCTTGTCCTTTTACAGATTTCTCAAGATCTTGACCTCTTGTTTTCTACAAAGGAACACCAATGAACCAGTTTCTTTGCTCTTGGGAAATTTTTGTAATCAAAATGGGCCAAACTTCACTCCATAGGAATCTGCCCAACTCTTTCATCTGGATTTGTTCCTGGTGCTACAATAAAGAAGAAGATTAGCCTGAGGCAGACACCTGGTGTGGAAAATTCAAGTCCACATTCCAGTACTAACAAAAAAAATATAAGCTATGAAAACCAGAATTTTATTGTAGGAAATATCAGACTCTCTTAATAATTCTACCTTTTAAATATGACTAATGGAAAATAAGGTATTCAGCCTTCAGTTATTAACAGATAAAATTTGGCCCAGTTAGAATAAATCCCAGCTGAGTTTTCATGTCTTCCTGCACCAAAGGTTTTTAATGAAAGTGGGTTCTGTTTTAAATGAGAATGGGGGAAGTAATTAGGTAAATATCTTTAGCCCATGGAATCATAAATTGATTCAGTTTCAGTTTAAGGATAAATACAACTAATTCTACAAGAAGTTTCATAATGTGTGGGGGGAAACTTAATGGGACATCACTAAGAAGGTAAGAACTTTGTTGGTAAAGTCAGCTAAACATATTGGAAAACACTATTGTCTCTGTTAACTTAGGGCAGAAATTATCTCAAAATCATGGTTTATGTGATGATTAGAGTTTAGTTGAAGGGACCCAGGTGTACACAGATTTATTTCTGTTCCCATCATATTTTGATGCAGTGAAATTCTAGGAAAAATGATAAAAAAGAGTTAACTAGCAAAGAAAGCTACATCTTGGGAGGCTGGAAAGTAAAGGGGTAAAGTGAGAATTTCCAGCAGTCAGACTGAGCTAGACCTTGCAGAGGAAATGAAAACAAGCAGTAAAAGGTTATTTAACAACATAAATAATACAAAAGAATTTGAGCTAGTAAGCATTGCTGGTGGATTTGAGATTAAGACTTTACAGGTACAGACCAGAAGCTAACTGAATATTTGACTTCAGGCTTCAGGATGGCAGCTATGACAAAATCAACACGGATAACAAGTATGAGAATTGGAAAAAGAAATTAACACCATGAACTTGGAAATAAAAATCAAATCATAACAACAGATTATTTCTGTCACTGCATATGAATTACTAAGAAACCTCAATCTAAAAATGCAAATATGATAACAAAACTACACCTTCAGAGGTAACAGAGATTTTACTTTGCCCTGTAAGAACTGAATTGCAGCATCAATTTTCAATTTATTTTGTGCGGGTCTCCAAATACCTGTTAAATCATAAGACCTTTCCTTCTAAGAAAAGCCAAAAGAGTCAGTAAAATAGAATGATATATTACAAATGTAAATTAGAAATTCTTTCCCTTTTTGTGCTTTATTGCATTGAATTATTCTTGAAATATAGCTTTAAATTGTGTTGAATTGAAATAAAATCAGAATTTTGTCTTGTTTCTTATTCATGGGAATTTTGTTTTCAATGCCTGTTTCACTAATAGTACATGAAAAGAATTGTAACAAGGAATTGTACCTGTCTAATATCAATGTGAAATGTTTTATTTTTTGAAATAAATTGCATTTTCAAGGGATATGAATTTAACAAAGAAACCATAATTTTTTGCTGATGACCTTGGTACAATGGAAATATTAATTAACTTAAGACATTTGAAAAAATGACAACTAATGATCACTAATGGGTTTCTTATTTGGAAGTAAACAGAAACAATGCCATATTTCAATTCCTGTTGGTGTTTACAATGAATTTTGATGGTGGAAATGAAATTATGTTTCTACTAGAACCCAACAAAGATGGGAAAGACAGATCTGTATTTCATGAATAAGTAGTGGAATATCAGTATTGCTGAGTATAAAAAATAAAACTAGAGCTTGGGCATACAAACAAGCAAACATTAGCTGCTCTTACAACAGTAATTTGTCTGAGAAATTTTCCCAGTTCCTTTTTCCCTAATGTGTTTTCTGCAATCCCTTCTCTAAAGAAAAAGATATTAAGCAAATTTTATAGCAAAAGAAAAAAGGCATCAGAAACCACTATACTAATGTTTAAGTGTAAAAAATATGAAAGTTACCCGTAAAATTGCAGCTACAGCGAATTCTCTGGCTGTGCAAAGCGATGTATTTAAAAACCAGTGAAAGTCAAATTAAGCATATGATGATGGACAGACTAGAAAAGTAAAATTGTTTCTGATGGAGACTTAATTGCATGAAAGATACAGTTAATTCACTTATTTACAACTTTACAAATGATAAATGCTCCCTGATGTAAAATAGACTTTCTTTCTGAGAAAAAAAAATACAGTAAATATCATCTGAGAAGAGGGAGGATTTACCACAGTCTTCATTTACTAAACATCTCAAGTCCTTACAATGAACTATAAGAAAGGTAACACAACATATTTCTGTTTATACTGCTATAAAGAGAGTGAAATAACCACTAGAGCTGGAATAAGATTAAGTTGTCCAGGAGTACATCTCAGCCTTACTCCAGCCATCCACTTTGTGAATTCAAAAACTACGTGTGCACAGCAATACATGCACAGAATTAAAAATGTTCAAACCATAAAACAGTCAAATAACAGTCAAAACCCAATAAAACAGTGAAAACCTCTATATTGTTCTGGAGTCATTTCCAGTTTGACAATTAATAAATTTATTTTTATATCAAACAAATCAGATTATTATTATAATCTGTTAGATAATTATCTATTATTAGATATTTACT
>WAAE01018614.1:15306-31341 GCA_013400495.1 Nicator chloris
GGGCGCTGCGCGGCGGCGGCCGGGACCGTTGGAGCGCGGCGGCGGCTGAGGCGGCCCGGCCGGCCCGGGAGCCCCGCACCGGCTCAGGTACAGCTGCGAGCGGCGGGGCCGCCGGGCTGTGAGGGGACAGCATGGCGGGGGAGCGCCCCGCGGCGCCGGCCTCCGAGCTGGGGGTGGGGGCCGCTGGTTTGGCCATGCCCCGGTGTTCCTCCCGGCCGCAGAACAGCTGCTGGCAGGGAGCCGGGACGTGCGGGCTCCGTTGCTGTGGGGTTAACGGGGCACGGGAACGTGCGGGCTCCATTGCTTTGGCGTTAACGGGACACGGGAACGTGCGGGCTCCGTTGCTGTGGGGTTAACGGGACACGGGAACGTGCGGGCTCTATTGCTTTGGCGTTAACGGGACACGGGAACGTGCGGGCTCCATTGCTGAGGGGTTAACGGAGACCAGGAAGGCGCGGGCTCCGTTGCCGTGGGGTTAACGGGACACGGGAACGCGCGGGCTCCGTTGCCGTGGGGTTAACGGGACACGGGAACGCGCGGGCTCCGTTGCTGTGGGGCTAACGGGAGCAGCAGCCAGGGCAGAAGCAGCACCGTGTTGTGGCTGTGAAACAAATTTGTGCAATTGTTCTGTGGAAAACCGCTGCTTTATTGGAGAAGAAGTTCACTTGGTGTTTTTCACGTCTCTTTAGGTTGTAGTTTAAATGTCTGAAGAGGGAAGCGAGCCCAGGAAAGTGGAAGTTGCCCTGAGAGACTTCTCTGTGTGATTCAGGTAGTGGGATCTGTTGAGATTGATTGTGGTGTTGACCTTAAAATCTTGTGGTTTATGTGTTCAGTTGCCTGTTTCTTACACTCACCAAAGTGACATTTTTCATTCTGACAAACTTGTGTCATGAAGCAGCGACTTCTGCATTTTCTGTTACGTGTTGGGCTTGTGAAAAGATGGAATCATGTAAAAATATGGAACCCTCTGTTCAACATTCCTCCAGAATTATGGAATTATGTTTGTTGTGCAACACATCCCTCGTCTGGGGAAGGTGAATCATAGAATTATGGAATGCTTTGGGTGGGAAAGGACTTTAAACAACATTCTGGATAACTTCCACTATCCCAGGCTGCTCCAAGCCCTGTCCAGCCTGGCCTTGGACACTGCCAGAGATCCAGGGGTGGTACTGGATGAGCTTTCAGGTCCCTTCCCACTCAAACCTTTGATCGTTGTCTGCTGCAGCTGCCCGGTGACAAACCATTCCAGCTGCCTGATCCAGTGGTTCAAAAGGTGACCAGTTTCAGTTCCAGGTTTCCTTTGACCCTTAAATGCTTCCCTGTGTGCAGGATGCTGCTCCAGAGGTGTCTGCCTTATGTCTTTCCCGTGACCACATTATCCTGTTAAATCCTCTTTGGGTTTCTCCTTGTCCCATCATCATACACAGGATTCTTGTTTTGTTCTGGGGCTGTTTGGGGCAGCCCAGCTCTGCTGCTGGGGTCTCAGTCAGTCCCAAGGGAGCAGCTCCTTGGCTGGGCTGCCGCAGCTGGTTCCTGACAGTTCCAGAATCCTGTGTTTAAGGGGACACATCCAGGACCTCCTGTGAGCTCTGTGGGACAGCCTCATTGTTCCCTGCAGTCCCTGTGGTGGTGGATGCAGCAGGCCTGCCAGCATTGTCCCAGACTCCCTGGGTTTGGAGCAGCCTGGGGGTTTTTGGAACAGTAAATGGCTTTATTTGCTGGCTGTGGGGCAGCTGATGCAGTCAGGCCTCTGGTGTATCCCAGGACCCAACAGCAGTACATGTTTTAGGGAGTGCTGGGTGGTGGAGGGGGTTTAGGAAGGAGCCATAATGCAGGAAAAAGGGCTTTTGCAGCAGCAGAAAAGCATCACTTTTCCACCACTTCAATTACATCACACACAGCACAGGTGAAGTGGGAGTGAGGACTTCCAGTCCTGGGCAGCCCTGGGTGGATGTTCTGAGTTGTGCAGNTTAGGGAGTGCTGGGTGGTGGAGGGGGTTTAGGAAGGAGCCATAATGCAGGAAAAAGGGCTTTTGCAGCAGCAGAAAAGCATCACTTTTCCACCACTTCAATTACATCACACACAGCACAGGTGAAGTGGGAGTGAGGACTTCCAGTCCTGGGCAGCCCTGGGTGGATGTTCTGAGTTGTGCAGCCTTTAACCGAGGTGGATGTTCTGAGTTGTGCAGCCCCTTTAACCGAGGTGGATGTTCTGAGTTGTGCAGCCCCTTTAACCGAGGTGGATGTTCTGAGTTGTGCAGCCCCTTTAACCGAGGTGGATGTTCTGAGTTGTGCAGCCCCTTTAACCGAGGTGGATGTTCTGAGTTGTGCAGCCCCTTTAACCGAGGTGGATGTTCTGAGTTGTGCAGCCCCTTTAACCGAGGTGGATGTTCTGAGTTGTGCAGCCCCTTTAACCGAGGTGGATGTTCTGAGTTGTGCAGCCCCTTTAACCGAGGTGGATGTTCTGAGTTGTGCAGCCCCTTTAACCGAGGTGGATGTTCTGAGTTGTGCAGCCCCTTTAACCGAGGTGGATGTTCTGAGTTGTGCAGCCCCTTTAACCGAGGTGGATGTTCTGAGTTGTGCAGCCCCTTTAACCGAGGTGGATGTTCTGAGTTGTGCAGCCCCTTTAACCGAGGTGGATGTTCTGAGTTGTGCAGCCTTTAACCGAGGTGGATGTTCTGAGTTGTGCAGCCCCTTTAACCGAGGTGGATGTTCTGAGTTGTGCAGCCCCTTTAACCGAGGTGGATGTTCTGAGTTGTGCAGCCCCTTTAACCGAGGTGGATGTTCTGAGTTGTGCAGCCCCTTTAACCGAGGTGGATGTTCTGAGTTGTGCAGCCCCTTTAGCCGAGGTGGATGTTCTGAGTTGTGCACCCTTTAACCGAGGTGGATGTTCTGAGTTGTGCAGCCCCTTTAACCGAGGTGGATGTTCTCAGCTCTGTGCTGTGGGAGCTGTGGCAGTTTTTGAGGAGGGAAGGAACCACGTCTGGAAGTTCACAGCCAGGCCTTGGGGCTGGGTTGGTGCCTGAAGCAGCCTGAGCTCCACACTCAGTGCCTGTGTGGGCTGCTCTGGGGGAGCTTTACAGAGCCTGAAGAGGGATTCAGGTTAGGTGATTCAGGTGATAAGGGTTTGAGTTCATAATGTTCTTATTACCTTAATTGTTTTCCCCTGCTACCAGGGAGAAGAAACTGTGATTTTGTTGTCTCTGGTTCAGTGTTTAAAGAGATTTCTATCTATAAACTGTACCTATATTTAAATAGGTTTGTGGGCTTTTCCCAGTCCTGTGGGCTTTAGGACTGAAGTATTTAACTTCTCAGCTGTGCTTAAGTAATACAGATTTATTAAAAAACTTAGGTATTGAAGAGTTTTAGGCAGCCCAGATCTGGAAGAAACAGTGGGAAACCTTAAAATTCCACAGCAGGCAGCACATTCTATTTGGCCAGGTGTTTCTGTGGAAAGAAATGGAATTATGACAGCAGGTGCCAATTCATCACTACATTTTAAAGGATTTGGATGTTTAACAGATGTGTTGTGGTTACAAAACACTTAAAATCATAGTAACTTAAGTATTACTGACTGACTATTACTTTTCAGTCTGTCAGTGCAGCTTTTAACTTTATTTAGGTCAAAGGTTGGACTCAGTGATTCTGTGATTTAAAGAGGTGTCCTGGCATAAAGCAAACAGGAGGGAAATGTGAGGTTTATTGGGTCTTCTTTTCCCTGCCAGGGTGGGGATTAATCACTCAGGAGAGAGATAAAGTTTTTGTTCAGACTTCCAAGTTTATGAACTGTTACCTGTGTTACACCTCACAGGCTGTGAGCCCTGCTGCACTCTGATTTACTGGCATAAAAATGGCCTTTGTCCATCTCTGCTGAGGTTTTTCAAGGCCAATCTGTGCAGCTGGGAGCTGACACCTGGATTATTTTCATTTCTTACCCAGTTACAAACCCCCCACGCTCTGCACTGCAGACTCTTCCACCCAGTGACAAAACCACCCAAAGCCATGGAGGAGAAGGGGAGGAAGAGGAACTTGGCCTGTGCCCTGAATGCTCCATCCTGCCTCCCACACCCTGTTGTGTACTAAAACCTGACCCCCAGGTGTTCCCCCTGTGGCATCAGCCCCTTCTGTCCCACACCCCCATCAGCCAGTGCCAGCTCTCAGGGCTGGGAGCCTTTTCCACAGCCTCAGGGTTCTCTTCACAGGGTTTTCTGCCAGCACAGCCAGTCCCACATCCTCAGTTTGCAGGGTTCCAACAAGGGAGCTGAGGCCCTAACTTAATTTCTTTTTAGTTTCTATTTTTAAACAGCAAGTGACAAAACTAAGGGATAAAAAAACCCTCTTAGTTTTACAGAAGGCAATGGCAAGTGTCATCAGTTGGACTTGGACTTCAGGCTTGTGTTGTTCTTGTAGAATGAACCCCGTTTGTGGCCACAGCTGGAGCGGTGAGGAGCAGTTTGGGTGCAGCCAGGCTTTTGAAGAAGCTGTTGTGTGTGTCTGGCAGCTCCAAGTGCAAGTTATCAGGCCTGTGTAGGTGTTCAGTTCCCACTGCCTGGGGCAGTGGCAGAAAGCCTTTTAAATGCAGATTAATGGCAACTCCTGCCTCTGTACTCCCGTACCCTTTCTGTAATATCTAGCACTTCACAAACTTGGAATTATTTTAGTTGAGACCTGTGAAGCTGGTGAGGAAGATTTCACTTTGTAAGTCAATGTGGGAGGTGAAATGAATGAATTAAAAGTGAGCAGGCTGTTTTATCCTGAAGTCAGCTGTGATGGGGAAAGCAGTTCCTGTTTCCAGGTGTTTCTCACTGCCCCTCTGGGGTTTCCCTCCTCCCCAGGTGTGCCAGGGCAGCTCTGCTCAGGCTGCTTTGGCTCCTGGCAGTGCTGCCAGGTGTGTGGGGCCTGCTCCTGCTCCCAGTCTGGCTTCAGGGGGAAATCAGAACCCTTCCTGATAAGGAATGCTGCATTCAGCTGCAGAGGAGCTGCAGAGTTCTATCCTGTGCTGGGGCCTGCAGGGGAAGATGGGAGGGAAGGCTTTGCCAGGTTCTCCTGGAAGCACTGGGTGCTCTGAAATCCCCTCCACAGAAAAGAGTCCTTCCTTCCTGAGAGGGAGGGGTAGGCTCTTAATTAGACTACTTATAATTTCTTACTGCTTGAAAATCCTCCTGTAACATTTCATGTGTCTTATCCAACAGGGGCACTGCTTTATTGCAAGGAAACAATTTCAGCTGCTGGATTTGCTCTTGTTTGCAGGCTCCTGGTAAATCCCATAGGCAGACATTCACTTCAGCCTGCAGACCAACAGGCAGGTTGTAAAAACCCATTTCTGCTCCTCAGCCTTTGGGGCAACCAAGGAGGATGGGGCTTTGGTTCCCTGGTTACTCCAGAAGGTTTGTGCTGTGGGCACTGTGTCCTGCCTGCTCTCACCCTGGCTGTGTTTGAGCCTGCAGGGCTCTGCCTGTGCCAGAGCCTGTGCTGAGACATCAGTGCTGCCCTGCAGAGCCTGCAGGGCTCCTGGGCATTACCTGAATGCTTCCCTGGGGACTGAACATGGATATGTAGAGCTGTGAGCTCAAAATAACACCTTGGGAACAGGGCTGGGACCTCCAGTGCCACTGTCACCCTCACCATTCTTACCCTGGCCTGCAAATCCCTCCGGGCTGGGGCTTGTCTCTGTTCTGGGCACTCAGCTGGCACTTACAGATGTGAAATCACAGAAACTCAGGTTGTTTGGAACTCTCCTGGAGTTGAGTTTTGAATTTGTTCTGTTTTGTCTGGAGGGAACCAGTGTTAAAGGTTTTGGAAGGCTTTCAAGGAAACCCCTGATTAAATATTGTTACTTGTTCCATCTTTGTTTACCTTGAGTCCAGTACCACGTTTATCAGTTCTGACCAGGTGGGCAGGGGAGGTTGTTGGGCTCAGCCTGGGGCTTAGACCAGGGTTTTTTCCTGGAATCAGAGGATGGTTTCAGATGTGGAAGTTCTCTAAGTCCCACCTGTGCCTGATCCCCACCCTGTCCCCAGCCCAGGGCACTCAGTGTCACCTCCAGCCCTTCCTGGGACACCTCCAGGGATGGGCACTCCAACCCTCCCTGGGCAGCCCCTGCCAAGGCCTGAGCACCCTTTCCATGGGGAAATTCCTGCTGCTGTCCAAGCTGAGCCTGCCCTGGCCCAGCCTGAGGCCATTTCCCCTTGTCCTGTCCCTGTGCCCTGGGAGCAGAGCCCGACCCCCCCTGGCTGTCCCCTCCTGGCAGGGACTTGTGCAGAGCCACCAGGTCCCCCCTGAGCCTCCTTTTGTCCAGGCTGAGCCCCTTTCCCAGCTCCCTCTGATCCTTAAGTTTCAGCTTTGTTATTTCCCAGAGTCTGCACTGCATTGGTACCTAACTCTGAACTTCATACCAGGTGTTAGCCAGTTCTCCTCACAGCTCAGGCACACACAACAATCCTTTTCCAGCCCCAGGACCAAGGGCACCGTGGCAGCTCCAGGCCCAAAAAGTGCAAACACCAGAGAACTGAGGAGAGCAATCTGGGAGGATGGGACTGCAACACCTGCAGCTGTCATTGCACAATTAACCCCAACATGTAAATGGACCAAAACTTACAAAGGTGTGAGACCTCGTGACCCACTGTCCGTCTTGGTTGTAACTGTGGCCAGGCTCTTGTACTGCCCAAGGTGCATCCTTTGAAGGCCTTTTGATAAATACCCACTTTATTCCTTTGACTCTGTCCAGCCTCTGTTCCTGGTGGCCTCTGCAGGCATCACCTCAGCTGCTCCTGAGGCTCCATTCCCTTTCCCTCCTGGATTGTTCCGTGGGGTTGGTGTGACCCCAGTGCAGCACCCAGCTCTTGGCCTTGTTGTCCCTCACCCCAGTGGCCCCAGCCCATGGCTCCAGCCTGTCCTGATCCCTCTGCAGAGCTCCCTGCCCCCAGCACATGCACATCCCACCCCCTGGGGCTGTCCATGAGCTCAGCCAGGGTGGTGCCTCCATCCCCGTGTGCAGAGTGTCCCTGGAGGTGTTGGACAGGGCTGAGCCAGCCCTGAGCCCACTGGGGCCCATCCCAGCTGGCTGTGCCTCCATCCCAGCTGGATGTGCCTCCATCCCAGCTGGATGTGCCTCCATCCCAGCTGGCTGTGCCTCCATCCCAGCTGGATGTGCCTCCATCCCAGCTGGATGTGCCTCCATCCCAGCTGGATGTGCCTCCATCCCAGCTGGATGTGTCTCCATCCCAGCTGGATGTGCCTCCATCCCAGCTCCATCCCAGCTGGCTGTGTCTCTATCCCAGCTGGATGTGCCTCTATCCCAGCTGGCTGTGTCTCTATCCCAGCTGGCTGTGCCTCTCCCAGCTCCATCCCAGCCCTGTGTCCCTGTCCCAGGGATTTCCCCCCAGCAGCTGAAGGCACTGAGGGCTCTGTGGGGCTGTGCTGCCACCTGCTGTGTCCTGCAGCAGCAAACCAGCTGGCTTCTTGTGCTTGGAAAATCTCACACTTCCAGCAGAAATGGCAAGGCCTGCAGCAGGGAAGGCTTTTATGTTTCAATACTATTTTTTTTTCCCTAAACTACTCGATTGCCTGTTCATTTTTAATGAAGCTTCCTGCATTATTTGGGCAGGTTTTTGCAGAATCTTCCAGAGCAGCTTTGGATCTACTGGATTTATGGAGGGGAAAAAAGGACCCATTGACTTGTTTAGAATTTCACTGCAGAGTTGTAATCCCTGGGAAGTTACAGTCCATTTCCTGGCTCTTAGCCAAGTGGGTTTTTCCTTCCACCCTCTGAGGCTGGAGTCGGTTTGGGTTCGTAAAGTTCTTGCACAATCATCCAAGTCCAGGACGTGGAAAAACATCAGTGAGAGCTCCAAAGCTTTGGGTTTTGGGGAGGCTGCTGCTGGAAGGTGCGTGCTGCTTCCCAAAGATGCTCCCGTACTTGCTGGAGATGCAGAAATAACATTTTTTAGGGTATTTTTCATACTTTTGTGCACAGTTGCTTTTCCTTCAATTACCCTATAAATGGTGGGAGCAGAGTTTAAAATGTTAAAGATAAATTAGAAGAATTGTCAGAAGTGAACTGAATGTGCTTTAGAAGATGGTACCAGTCTGCTTTAATAAGTATGGAAGGTTTGTCTCTTCAGGGGTCAAATGTGTCCCCCTGAAATCACCTCTAGGTCCCTCCTCTTCCTAGGAAAAGGCACAGGGAACAAAGGAGTATTCTTGATTAATTATGTTTGACTGCTGAGGGGAGGGATGTGGAATATGAACCCGGAGAACAAAGAAATGAGTAAGGGCATCAGATATTTTGGATAGACGGAGAGAGGAGGGATTAAATTGGTCATTGTGGGGTCTGTGTTCAAATTAGGAAAGAAAAGGGAAAATAGTTCATGTTTTAATTGAAATCTGAGATGAACAAATGTAAGCACCTTTATGTCACAAGTAAGTTTAATTTTATACTTCACCAAAACGTTTATGACAGTTCAGAAATGATTTTAGATGATTTCAGTCCACTGTCAGTTGAAGCCAGACGAGTTCAGAAGCCCAAAGCAAGAAGTGCCAAAGCAGATGGACACCAGTAACTTTCTCTGCCAGCACAGGTATGCCCTCAGTTTTTATTCAGTGTCTTCATCCCAGCTATGTTATTTATTAACGTTACAGTTTGGAGAGTGACTCAACTGACAAGGGAGGAAAGCTTTTGGCTCAAACACCAGCAATAGTTGTTCCTCCTGATCAGAAAACTGCCAGAAAGTCACTGAACCTCCTTCCCTGTCAGGCACAGCTCAGATCAGCCCATGGCCCAAACTGGTTTTCTGATTTATTCCAATTACAAGTTATTTCTGACCATAAATATTGGGCACAATTTTATCCTCATGCAGCAACTGCATTTTGATCAGTGACATCAAATATGATTTATGCTAATGACATGACATCATTTCTGCTAATGATTGGCCAAGAATCTGCACCAAGTCAGATTTAATAATTGGTAAATGAACTTGGCTTTCTCTGTGCTGCCTGTGGCCCAGGAGCCTGTGGCTCAGTGCAGAGCAATGTCTGGAAATGTCAGCAAACCCTAAAGGTCAGAGCTGCCTTTGGAGTGTTCCTCACAGGTGCAAGGACAGAATGAAAGAGAATGAAACACAACAGCCACTCCTCTGGCTGGGGAGGTGATCCCTGAGCACAGAGCTGTGCCCTGCAGCTGTCCCTGAGCACACAGCTGTCCCTGAGCACACAGCTGTGCCCTGCAGCTGTCCCTGAGCACAGAGCTGTGCCCTGCAGCTGGCCCTGAGCACACAGCTGTCCCTGAGCACACAGCTGTGCCCTGCAGCTGGCCTGGGGCCGTTACCTACAGCTGATGAGCTCCAAGAAGAGCGAAACCTCTTAAGCAAGGTCCTGTAGTATTGGCCTGAAGCTGGGGGCACTGGGGGGCCAGGGGGGCAGAGCCAGGGGGCAAAAAGCCAGCAGGGCAGAGCCAGGGGGACACAGCCAACAGGGCACTGCCAGGGGGGCACTGCCGGCGGGACACAGCCAGGGGGGCAGTGCCAACAGGGCACTGCCAGAGGGGCACTGCCAGGGGGACACAGCCAGGAGGAGCAGAGCCAGGGAGAGCAGAGCCAGGGGGGCACTGCCAACAGGGCACTGCCAGTCGGGCACTGCCAGGGGGGCAGTGCCAGCAGGACACTGCCAGAGGGGTACTGCCAGGCCTCTCTGGGGCTCACAGGGGCTCCCTGCAGCCAGGGGTTACAAATGTCACCTCCTGTGCTGGGACAGAGCTGTGACAGGGACAGCCCTGGCACAGAGCAGTGGGAGACAAACAGGGAGAGAAAAAAGGTGTCAAACCAGGGGAATAAGGAAACTTAGAGTTTATTAAAGATATTTGAGATGGTGGCTGAGCGTAGAATTTTCCACAGAAGCTGGTGTGGGATTTCTCAGTTGGCTTTGCTGTGAGCCCTGTCAGAGGCTGCTCCTGAGGCCATACAGGTGTTGGACCTGTTCCAAGGGGGAGAAGGTGAAAGGATGAAGGGAAATGATAAAAGTTTGGAAGCTGACATCAGACACACTCAGCTGCACTTTTCTGAGGTACTGCATTGTTTTCTGCCTTCAGTTGAACTTTGCTTTTCAATAAGGATTTCCAAGTAGCTGGGTTCCTGTCCCTGGCAGTGCCCAGGGCCAGGCTGGGCAGGGCTGGGAGCACCTGGGACAGTGGGAGGTGTCCCTGCCATGGCAGAGGTGGCACTGGCTGGGCTCTGAGGTCCCTCCAACCCAACCCATGCTGGGATTCTGTATTTGAGTGGTTTCCCCTCCATGTGCCCATGGAATGTGAGCAGCCCCCTCAGGATTCCTGGCTGCCACATCATTCCAGCACATTTTGTGTTTTCTGGCACTTGGCTTGTGGATTTTCCTACAATTTTTTAAAAAGCAAGGGACCAGCAAACAAACAAACAAAGCCAACCCAAAAAATCCCCACCAAAACCCAAAGCCAGCCTCCCCATCCCCTTGAAAGAACCCAACCTAACAAACCAAACCAGCTCAGGCCCAGCTGCTGTTTCCCTTCCCTGTTCTGGGAGCTGAGCACTGTAATTTGCATCCCAAACATAGCTGCAGTTCTTGTGGCTTTGGTTCATTCCTGTTTGGAACTTGACAAAGTCTCCCCATCTTCCTTCCTCCCAGCCTCATCACCAGGGGATCCTTCTGTAGCTGATGGTTCAGGGATTAAAAACAGGTTTGTCCATTATTCTGATACAACCCAATTTCCAGCACTTTCTCAAATATTTGGCAGTAATGTGGGAGTTGGGATCTGCTCCCAGGGCACAGGGACAGGACAAGGGAAAGTGGCCTCAGGCTGGGCCAGGGCAGGCTCAGGTTGGATTTTGGGAACAATTCCTGCCTGGAAAGGGCTGTCCTGCCCTGGCACAGCTCTCCATGGCAGGGCTGGAGTCCCCATCCCTGAGGGATTTAAAGCCCTGTGGATGTGGCACCTGGGGACAGGGGGCAGTGGTGGCCTGGGCAGTGCTGGGATGGTTGGGCTGGAGGGGCTCTGAGGGCTTTTCCAACCATAACCCTTGTGTGTTTCCATCCCTGGATTCCTCTGCCCTCTGTTATAACGAGTGGCCCTGCCCACACAGATCATCCCCGGGGTGTTTCCCCCTCTCAGGCTGGAGCAGGGAAGATCCAGCAGGGGCAGCTCCTGAGTCCAGAGAGTGCCTGTGATGGCTTTGGTGAGCAGGTGCAGGGCTGAGCTGTTCCCCCAGGGAAAAGTGCAAACCTTCTTCTCCTTTTGAGGCAGGCAGGAGGAGCTGAGGCTGCATCCCGAGCCCCAGGAGGAGGAGCTGGGAAGGGAATGGAGCCCCAGGAGGGGCTGAGGGAGCTGGGAAAGGGGCTCAGCCTGGACAAAAGGAGGCTCAGGGGGGACCTGGTGGCTCTGCACAAGTCCCTGCCAGGAGGGGACAGCCAGGGGGGGTCGGGCTCTGCTGCCAGGGCACAGGGACAGGACAAGAGGAAATGGCCTCAGGCTGGGCCAGGGCAGGCTCAGCTTGGACAGCAGCAGGAATTTCCCCATGGAAAGGGTGCTCAGGCCTTGGCAGGGGCTGCCCAGGGAGGGTTGCAGTGCCCATCCCTGGAGGTGTCCCAGGAAGGGCTGGAGGTGGCACTGAGTGCCCTGGGCTGGGGACAGGGTGGGGATCAGGCACAGGTTGGATTCAGGGCTCTGCAGGGGCTTTTCCAGCCTCAGGGATTCTGGGATCATGGAGAGAGCAGATCCCTCATTCAGGTCTCATCTCAGCTCTTTCAAATTGAAGGAGTTCAGTCCCTCCTTCTCCTTGCAGAGGGTGCCACTCAACTGCTCTGGGATGGAATTGTGTCTCTCTGGGTCACTGTGACCTCTTCATCCAGGAATTCCCTGTGGCAGCCGTGGGTGCTGTGTCCAGGCACTGGCCATGACCTGGAGCTCCTGGCCTGGCACGTGCAGGTGCCACTCTGTGCCAGGCTGGGCAGAGCAGCTGTGGCTGCCTCTGGAGCCCTAGCAAAGCCCAAGGCCAGGCTGGACACTGGGGCTGGGAGCAGCCTGGGACAGTGGGAGGGGTCCCTGCCGTGGCAGGGGTGGCACTGGGGGGGCTTTGAGGTCCCTTCCCACCCAAACCATCCTGGGCTTCCCTGGGTGAGGAATCTCTTGGGGAAGAGGTGAAGTCATGGTGGGTGCTTTGTGGAGAATGAGGTGGGATTGGAAGCTCGTGTGCCCAAAACCCCCAACTTTTACATTCAGAAAAAATCCCACTGAGGCTTTTTCCTGTAAAAAACTCTTCAGTAAAGGTACAGCAGCACATTGGTTCTGAGTCTGTGGCTTTCTAAAGGAGGAAAAACAAGGAAATGCAATGAATTTTCAGCTCAGAGCCCATGTGCTTGTTCTCCTGTGTGAAAAGGAAGAAGGCTTTGGTGGGTTCCAGGCTGTGGGGTTCCAGCAGGAGCTGGGGAAGTGCCAGAGCTGTGCTGAGGGATGTTCCTCAGGGCTGTGTGAGTGCCAAGGCACGACTTCTGCTGCTCCTGGTGACATCTGGGGCTGTGCAGGCTGGCCTGAGCCACCTGCCTCCTGCAGGTCTGCATGCAACTGCAGCATTGTTGTTTGGGATTTCTGTCTTTTTTGGGCTTAGACACATCAAACCTACATTTAATGGGTTTTGAGTTGGTGAATTTGGTAACCAAAGAGGAATGTCATCACTAGTTGAATTATAAATTAAGGTTTACACTGATGCTGGATTAACTTGCTGGTTTTTGCTGCAGTGGGCTGAAATGTGGCCTCTTTTAGGACTGTGTAGTGAAACCAGCCCTGAGAGCTGCTGGATTGTCCCTGTGCCCCTTCCCTTGGGGTACAAGCTCCTCCCTGCTCCTGTCACATCTGTTTTCCTAGGAAAGGGAGGCCTCTGTCAGCCTTTGAACTGTTTTATTTCCAACTGAATCAGTTTGAAGTTCTTTACTTCCCTGACAAATGCCGTTTGGTGTCGGGGTTCAAAGTTCATTGAATGTGAACGGGTTTTGTTTAAAGCCAACGTTCCCCCACGCCCACCATCCCCACAAATCCTGGGAGGCCTTTTCCAAGCTGAAGGACCCTGTGATCCTGCAGGGAGAGGGGTCACTAACCCCTGTCACCAGGGAAGGGGGTGCCAGGAGCTCGTTCCTCCTGGCCCCCAAAGTCCCTGCCATGCAGCATCTGCCCTGCTGTGGCTCAGCTCTCCTGAGAGCCCCGACTCCTCCGTGTTTGGCAAACAAAACCCCTCGGGACACAGAGGAATTCTTGACGGGATGTTTCTGCGTGTCTGAATGCAGCTCTGAGCTTTTCAAACCAAAGCAGGTCAGGTGTTGAGGAGTCCTGTTTCCTGTGCCTTGGGAGGTGGTAACGAGCCTGGGGTGTGTGTGGAGTGGGATCACGGTGGGAAGTGTCTGTGTGGCCTGGAATTGCCAGCCCCCAAACAGAACCAGGCTGTTCCCTCCGAGGGACAGAGCCCTGCTGTTCACAGCGAGCTGCTCCTGCCCCAGGAGTTCTAACACCAACAGTGCTCTTTGCCATTTTTGTCTCCAGAATGATTGAGGAGAGTGGGAAGAGGAGGAGGACCATGGCAGAGAAGAGGCAGCTGTTCATGGAAATGAGTAAGTAGGAAATCTGAAGACCTGATTGTCTTTTATTCTTCCCTGAGAGCTCCACTGTGACAGCTGAGCCAGACCAGTCCCGCCCTGTCCCATGAGCAGGGAGAATCCTCCAGGTGCTCCTGGGGACTCCCCTATGACAGCTGAGCCAGACCAGCCCCTCCGGTCCCATGAGCAGGGAGAATCAAAATCCTCCAGGTGCGCCTGGCGCCTCCCCTGTGACAGCTGAGCCAGACCAGTCCCGCCCTGTCCCATGAGCAGGGAGAATCCTCCAGGTGCTCCTGGGGACTCCCCTATGACAGCTGAGCCAGACCAGCCCCTCCGGTCCCATGAGCAGGGAGAATCAAAATCCTCCAGGTGCGCCTGGCGCCTCCCCTGTGACAGCTGAGCCAGACCAGTCCCGCCCTGTCCCATGAGCAGGGAGAATCCTCCAGGTGCTCCTGGGGACTCCCCTATGACAGCTGAGCCAGACCAGCCCCTCCGGTCCCATGAGCAGGGAGAATCAAAATCCTCCAGGTGCGCCTGGCGCCTCCCCTGTGACAGCTGAGCCAGACCAGTCCCGCCCTGTCCCATGAGCAGGGAGAATCCTCCAGGTGCTCCTGGGGACTCCCCTATGACAGCTGAGCCAGACCAGCCCCTCCGGTCCCATGAGCAGGGAGAATCAAAATCCTCCAGGTGCGCCTGGCGCCTCCCCTGTGACAGCTGAGCCAGACCAGTCCCGCCCTGTCCCATGAGCAGGGAGAATCCTCCAGGTGCTCCTGGGGACTCCCCTATGACAGCTGAGCCAGACCAGCCCCTCCGGTCCCATGAGCAGGGAGAATCAAAATCCTCCAGGTGCGCCTGGCGCCTCCCCTGTGACAGCTGAGCCAGACCAGCCCCTCCTGTCCCATGAGCAGGGAGAATCCTCCAGGTGCTCCTGGGGGTGACAGCTGAGCCAGACCAGCCCCTCCTGTCCCACAAACAGGGAGAATCAAAATCCCCCATGTGCTCCTGGGGGCTGCTGCTCTCCTCACTCAGGAGCAGAGTGCCCAAGGTGCACACACCTGCCTGGGGAGGTGCTTCATCCCCAGCTGTTGGGAGGCTCCTTCCTTAGGGAGTCTCTCATCTATGCCAGTGCCTGAGGTTTGTGGGCAGCTGTTTAAATGAATAATGCCAACAGGCAGAGCACCTTTAGCCTTAAACAAAGCTAAGAAATGGTCCTGCAGTGCTGGTGTGACTCGAGCAATGCTTTGGGGGCTGATTTGTGCAGGATCATCCTCTGGAAGAGTTCAGAGTTTGTGTTTGCATGACACCACATTATCCTGCAAGGCCTCAGGGCTGGAGGGAATTCCTGGATGAGGCCAGCTTGTCCTTAACTGCAGTGACAGACTGAGGGGTGTGAAGTACATCTTTACCCTGGTCTGTTTCCAGAGTAGCACTGCTATGGGGTCTGGGCTGGGTGGGAAATGTGTTGGGGTTTGCAGGAACAGGACTGCTGGGGTGCTGTTCCTGCAGCTCTGTTACAGCATCAGCCCCATGGAAAGGCTTCAGACAACTGAGAGAGGCCAACAGCTCAAGTCTTGGCAGCAGCAGCCAAAATTGTCCTTGTTACAGAGCATCTTCCAAACTTTTTAGCCAATTACATATTGCTAAAGCTTACAGAGAGTTGTTTTAGCCAGTCAGTTATGGCACAGGTACACCTGCTTCAGACAGTCCTTGCTTGTGTGCTCCTCTATTAACAACACACACTTCTCTTATTGAGCTCAAGGCCTTCTGCTCTCTTGTCAGGCATGGATTTCTGCAGTGTTAACATTTATTGAAGCCAAACCTAGAAACTCAGCCTACTGTTCTCATGTCCTTGCTTGCTGTACTACTGTATCTTTTCCAGTTTCAAAGTTTTCAGCTGCAGCAAATTCTAAATTCTCAGCTTTTCTGTCTCTGAGGCCTGCTTTTGTAACTCCTAAAAATCCATTTTACCTTTATCTGTCCCACAATTCCCCCGCTCAGTTCAATTACAAAGAAATTCTCTGGACTTGGTCACTTATTTGCTCCCCTGTGTTACATAGCTCTACTGTAACATGCATTTCTCTTTGCTTATCTGAGGCCCTTCTCTTGTTTGCTTTAAGCACTGCAGTTTTACACCACAGCAATTAATGCTGTAAAAGATCTGCTCTGCTCCAAGGGCTGTAGGTCAAATGTGGCAGCAGCTGCTGTTTGGTTGTTGTTCTGATAAGTCTGCTCCATTCCAAGCCTTGATTCAAAGCCTTCACCTGGCTGTGCTGGCACCCACTGCCTCTGGCGGGTTCTGAGGACTTCGTGTAACTCCACTTTGCACATCTGTCCCCTGAGCAACAAGAACTTCCCTGGAACTTCACCTGTTCGTCCTTGAGCACAGCGAGGTGTACGAGGCACCACTGCCAGTGTCAGCACCAGAATAAAC
>WAAE01018615.1:0-31324 GCA_013400495.1 Nicator chloris
ACATGGGTCTGAGTAAATGATCTTTTGCCTTCAAAATAATAATGGGCTTATTTTTTTCACTGAGTAAATATTTGCTCTTTCAGGAATTTATAGGCATTTTACTACTTTGCAGTCAAAAGTGCAGATTTTGCTTGTTTTCTTTTGGAAATGTTAGCAGTTTAAAGTTTTATCTTGTTGTAACATGTTGTGCTCCTGGCTGCTGGGCTGTTCACAAGCATGTGATTGCCGTCTGATATCTACCCTGGTAGGACAGTTTGGTTATTTTCAGCATTTGGAATCACTGTGACAACCAGCCACATGAGTCACTGAACAGATACATTAGCATTTAGCTAATTTGCTCCACTGCCTTCTTGTGATGTCCTCAAACTTCACCTGTAACAGGACTGATGGACTTTTCATAGCTCATTAAACTATTTGATTAACACCTGTCTTTTGAGACACCTTTCCTTAGAAGCACTGTTTTGTAACAACTTTTTTCCCTTTTTTTTTTTTTTAACTTGCTATGTAATGCTTGTTAATTATTTTAGTTCTCATTTGTCATTGAAAACTATCCTTGGAACAAAAATTTGCAGGAATCTTTGAAGGAGTTGGGATTTGTGGAAATGTTTTTTAGGCCTGGAACTAAGTGCAAAGGCAAATTTTAATTCAGGAACGTACATTATGTCAAAAATAACAGAGGTCCTGATCTCAAGTCTCACTGGAGTTTTAGGTGAATGATACTTTTCCTTCTGGTCTCCAATTTCAGTTACCACTGAAACCTGGTATCCCTGCCACCAGTATTGGAGAGCTACTGTCTTAATGCTTAGCCATCTGCTCCTCTGCCAGTACTCCTTTTCCTAACCTTCGCTGCTTTTTTACCCCACTTTGCGTAATCTGTTGGAGTTGAATATCAAATGACCTTCAAACCCAGAGTTCTTTGAGAGCTGTACAAATTCCTGTAGCAAATTGTGTACAGAAACTGTTTGTGTGAGCCCAGTTAGACATTACACTAGTGTGGTGCATGCCAACATGAAATGCACACTCTATGTAAAATAAGGTAAATTTAAATTTACAACATTTGTTGTCAACAAATTGTAACTGTAGTTAGCTTCTTTCTGCTGAAAAGATCATACATATGCTGTTTAAAAAAAGAAAAATGCTGAGTTTATTGTTTGGAAGATGGACTTTGAACTTAACTGTCATCTTGAGAGAGAAATATAAAGGCTGACAAAAGGGAGAAAATCCAAATCACTATTGTCACTTACCAGCATAGCATGAAAGAAGAGAGTGTTAAATGTGTGTAAGATCCCTTAATTTTAGAATAACATATCTTCTGCTCCCATTGTTTGAAGACATGGTATTGTGCTACCCTTTCTTAAATGTATACCACAGTACAGATAAT
Organism: Nicator chloris; assembly: GCA_013400495.1. Classification (NCBI taxonomy): domain Eukaryota; kingdom Metazoa; phylum Chordata; class Aves; order Passeriformes; family Pycnonotidae; genus Nicator; species Nicator chloris. Next base: position 1,382 of record WAAE01018615.1, read on the forward strand.
TTGGGAAAAAATGTTCTTCACTAGCAAATGAATAAAACAAGTTAAAAGCCAAACTGAACAGTGAACTGAAAAATGCATCTGTTGGGCCAGTAGATGGTGCAAAATGCCTGCCTTTGAAACAGTGTCATGAAGATTCACCAGCAATGCAGTCCAATCCAATCAATTCTGAGATAGTAAAACATGCTGTAAAAAATTCCTAAAAATTCTTCTGCTATCCTAAAAAATTCTTTTCCTGACAGTAGGTAGATTCTAAAGGAATATGGGTTTGCTGTAATTATTGTTAATAATAGGAAGCTTTACAAGGAAACTTCATAAGTTTCAGTGTGTGATTTTTTTTAAAGTTGGTAGTTTCTTTTTACATGGCTGTTAAAATGGTTGCGGATAATTTCGCAGCCAATATTTGAGCTACAGAGGTCACTGAGTTTTCTCTCAAAGAAATGATTACAATTCCTCATTAGACATCAAGGTGATACCAGAGTTGTGAAATCTATTGTCTGCCTGATACTGGTGCAAGTTCAGGCTTTTTCAAGTGCCACTTTGTTGTCCAGTGCAGACATGACTGTTGAGTTCAAAATGGTGAAGTATGTGTGTGAAGGAGGATGGAACAGGGGCAACCTAAGCTGCTTCTGTTCTTAGTGATGATCAAGGTATATCACGATCTAATTTGGTCAAGAGTTAAGTGACTAAATATAACAAATTTTTAGGAGTTGCTTTAAAAAAAAAAAAGCTAAAAAACCAGATAGTTCCATTCACATCTGCTGACCAGTAGCTGGTCTGAAATCCACATCTCTCCCTGGCTGCTGGCACAGAAGCCCACAAGGTTTGTATCCTCGCTGCAGTTGCTGCTCAGACCTCCTTGTGCATGCAAGCCTCTCTGATGGCAGATGCAGGCCTGTGATTGTCCCCAGTAGCAGATGCTGTTCATCTTTGGGGTATCTACTGCCCTATTATGATCCCTCAATTTGCCTACTTGCAGAACCTGGTCTAGTTTTGGAATTTGGCCTCTGATTTTACGGTCTGTTTGATACCTTGGTCCCAGACCTCGCATCCTGCTTGTTGTCTAGACTAGCTTCATGAATTACAAGCATCTATTTACCACTGCATGACACTGAAAATCCTGGAGAAAGTGTACATTTTTCATTCTGATTTCTGGCAGCACAGTCCTGTAGGCCCTTCTGACCTGTGGTCCCCTTTGCAGTTGCGTGTGGGCATATTTAGATTTTTCTCGTTTTGGACTTGGTGTAGCCATGTGGTTCAATAAATAGGCAGAACAGCCTGATGTCCATGTCCAGGGCTTGCTAGGCAAGTGTATTGACCTGTTTATTTTCCTTAATGAGTTATTACATGATACTTTACACATTTATGTTCCAATGGCTAAAAATAATGTGGAAGAAAAAGGAAAGTCTGTTGATGTAGCCTTTGCCACTTCAGAAAAGAAAATAGAAATTAGAATAACTGCTTCTCAGACCACAATGGCTAGAAATATTATGGTGTTCCTCCTCCTTATAAAACAATTGGACACATGTAAAAAACCCAACTTGTAGAGCATGAGGAAAATAGATATGTGTTTACTTTCAGGAAAACCCTAAAGGCCATTGCTGAAAAACAAGTTGTTAGTCATTATATTTACATCTGTGATACCAGAATACTGCTTCCTTTTTATAGTGGCGTTAAGCTCCCATGGCCAGGAGAGCTGCATTGATTCCATATTAATATAGATGAAGCCAATGCCACACTGACATTCAGTTTAGGAATTTGGCAATTCTGTTGTCAAAATGCTTTCTGTATGTGGCAACTGAACTCTTCCTCTGATTGTGCATCCTTCCACCTGTTCCCCTCCTGTATGTTTTACCTTATTTTCACAGTTTGTGTAACTAGTATGTGTGAAGGACATTAACATTTCACGGAAGTGTCTCATCCTTGTGTAAAGAGTTGAAACCCTACACATCAAGGGTAGAAATCTTTAAATAGGAGAAATAGAAAAATGCAAGTACTGAATACACTGTAATAGCTAAGTTGTCAACAGTTTCATTGTAAAAAGTATCTCTTTGCGAAACAAGAAGATTCTGGTTTAGGAGAGGTTGGTGATGGACTGATGATAATTTCATGAAAATATCTTTAAATAAGACAGTAAATATTAATAATTGAGTGCAGCAGAAACTATTGTTTTCCCAAACCATTTAATTATGTGACAATTTATTTTGAGTTTTACAGAAAAGCTCCTAACATGAGGAGCTTTTCCTTTATAACTGCTCAGCTGTGGTTCCTCAGTTATAACCATAGAGGATTGTTACTCTAAAAGGCAAGGATTCAGTGGAAATAATTGCTTTATCCTTGTGTATCACAAGGCAAACCAAAAACGTTCATTTTTGAGTGCTCAGATTAGCCCTCTGTGTATTTCTTCCGCCTTTATTCCTACTCTAGCTGGCTTATTGGCCTACTACCTCATATCTTTTTAGTTTCTAAAAAATGTTCTGTTAAATTTTAAATTACAGTGTTAAATTACAGTTTTAAATTACATAGTTAAAATGTGTTCTTAATTGTTTCCAGGCAGGACAACAGTATAGACTCAACTTCTTCTCTGAGAGAAGACAGCAAGCTGGAAGGTCAGGAATCAAAACAAGGTATGCCATAGAGAAAACTGAAATTTTGTGTTCTTGATGTTGGCCAGTGACTAATTCCAGGTAGCTGACAGCTCTCTTGTGAACAGATATCTTGGTTTGAAAGACAGGTATGTGCTAGGGAGAGGCAGGGCCTCCCTTGGAATGGAGAATTCAAACCCCGCCCTCCGAATTAACTATAATTTTGAAAATTAAGGGGGTTCTCAGGCAAAGATACAGGGATAGGAATAACAGTTCTTTACTAGTATGTATAGCAAAACGATCAACAACTACCGCATTAACAATAAAACAGAACCAGGAATCCTTGAGGGCTTTGTGAAACAAAGCCCGGGCCAGTCTGATCTTGGTTCTCCTGCAGGATTCCGAGAGCACCAAGCTGGAACAGTGGAAAATCCCAGGCTGGTGGATGAGATAAATCAGGAGCTCTGCGCTGGTGGCTGGAGCAGCAGAATGTCCCTGGCAGGCAGGGGCGGGATGTCCCGGCAGGCCAGGAGGGTGCGGGGCCACCGTAGCAAAAAACAGCAGCGCTGAAGAAGTGGCAGTGGTGGGACAGGGCCAGCCCAGCTCCAGCAGGGCAGGAGGGGGCGAGCTCAGAGTTCCTGGGCACATGAGCAGATGATGGTAGCTTCCCAGGGCCAGAATCGGTGGTGACAGCAAATTCCTCTTGCAGCAAGCAAACAGCCTCGCCATCCTCCTTCTGATGTTGAGAGCAAGAGAGCCCCTACCTTCCCCAGCCCTGTCATTTTCCTGCCCCCCAAACTCATGTTATCTTCCCCCTCCCAACTCCTGGCCACCTCTTTGTTTTGGGCAAGCATCCGTAAGTACCCAATAGTCTCCTAGCAACTTATGGGAAAAAATTCTATGAGTAAAAAAGAAACAAATCTAACCCCCAACAACAGAGAATGAACATTCATTGAGAAAGAGTGTTTTTGTCTTGTGTACTTCCTCTTCTTAAATGCAAAAATGCAGCTTGTGAGACATTCAAGTACTACAGTGGTTGGCAGGATAGTAAATGCAAAGGCAAGTAAGTTATTGGTGCACTTTTGTACTTTCTACACAAGAAAGCAGTATTTTCAGAAAACAGCCTGCAGTAGTATTTGTTTTATTCCAATCATTAAATCAGCACATAGAGCAATTGCCAATGTTAGTTTGTGCATGAAGCACTAGAACTGTAGGTGTTTTGGTCTGTTTATCTTTATTTTGATTGGCTCTAACCAGAAAGATCAGATATAGCTTTTCCAGTCAAAGAATGTTGCAAATATTTTACGCTACATTTCTCTTCTGCAAAGATCTACCTTTCTTTGCTTCTTGCAACCGCTGTTTCGCAATTCAGAATGTTGTCTAAAAGATGCCTCTCAGAATCTTTGTGAAACATGTTTCTTTTCTGAATTAGTTAGTGAGGAGAATTAAATGGGAAAGGAAGGAGTCATACATAATAAGAGCATCAAAATTCTCAGGAGTGAGTTGCTATGACTCAATTTCTTCAACTTCTGTGTTATCAAAGAGAATTGATAATTGTTGCAAGTGATATTGTTGTTTTTTTATGTCTTAATCAACCAGAGTGTCATGACAGCTTTGGGCTATAGCAGTGACTCCACTCAAGATGTTAGCTTTAAAGAACTTTGGAGAATATTGTGTAGATTAGACGGTATAACTCCAGTCATTCTCCTTCACTGCAGCCTGAGAAGCTGCGGAAGAAAGAATGAGAGAATATCCAAAAGTGGATAAAATAAAATTTAAAAATGCAGTTGTGTGCTGAAATGAATTTTGCAATTGTAGATGAAGGAAAAAGCAAAAGTTACCAAAATGAGAAAGATGAGAAATGCCAGCCATGATCTTTGTTACTGTAAAAGCACAAGTGCAAAAGAAGGAAATAAAGCCTATAAGCTCATTAAACATCTGTATGCCAAAAAGCCTGCATGAACACTGAATTACACGGTTTTGGAGGTTCCAATTTCTAAATAGAACTAAGGTTGTTCTGCCCAGCTTCTCATCCTGACTAAATCTGGGACAGACATGAATGACTTAATTTTTTGCTCCTTCTTAATGTGACCAATTGATTCCAAAAGGAATACTATGGTTGGCTGACCCCAGTGAGCAGTAGGCACATGCCAACCCCTCAATTACTTGTCCCCCAGTGGGGTAAAGGTAACAATCAGCAAAACAAAATGAGTACAACTTAGGAGTCAACATAAAGACTTCAATAAGTGAAGCAAGAGCTGTACATTGAAACAAAGCAAAATTAGAGACTTAGTCACAGCCTTCCATTGGCAGCCAGTTTTTTAGCTGCTTCCTGGAAAGCAGAGACTCAGCATGCATGACAGTTCCTTGGGAAGGCAGACGCCAATGTCGTATGGCGGAGCATATCCCTAAGGTTAGTCCTGGCCCTGTGTCCCTCCCAGCCTCTCAGTTTACTCTCCACGGGGTCAGAGGAAGAAACAGGGAAGGCCCTAAAGCTGTGCAAGCACTCTTCAGCAGTAACCAAACTGGTGTGTTATCAACACTGTTTTAGCAACAAATCCAAAAGCAGCATCATGCACTTTGCTGTGAAGAAAATTAACTCCATCCCAGCCAGAATCAGTACAGGTCAGTTTAACTTTGGCAGTAAATTAGGATGAGCAGGGTCAGATGTTAAGTTTCAGGCTTTGAATTGTGATCCAGTGATCCAGCTGATTTTTTGATCCATGGAAATGCTGCTTTGTTGACCAACATGTTAAGTAAATGCTGGCTGATACTGTGAAGCAAGACAGAACAAATTACCATTTCTTAATCCTGTTGTTTCCCATTCTGATCTTTCATATACATTGTGACTTGCAAGTTAAAGTTCAAAAGATACTGTTCAAAGATGACTAAGTGGTATGAGAAATCGGGGAAACTGCATATGAAACGGAAATACTAATCTTGAAGTGTCTGTCACAGTAGGAACACGCCAAGACTACTTAGGGTGGCAGAAGACCCTTACAGGTTCATCTCATGAGTAGTTTTTATACGCACTGCTGTGATGAGAATTTTTCTGTAGCTTTGTTTATTTTTTAGGCTTTCAGATTTTATTACTTCAAAATTGTGATTTATCTTATTAAAAAAAAAGACAAAATGTGATCAAAAATTGTGATTTATCTTATTAAAAAAAAAAAGACAAAAAGTGATCTGTAAACTTCTTTTATATGTCTTAATATACATTATCCTGAGCTGAATTTCCTTTCCTGTTAGCTTTGTTTGGAATTTTTGACGTGCCACATACCTTAGCTGTGTATGTGAGTTCATTCTCAGGGTGAGCGTGCAGAATTCTGAAATCTGAACTTAAGTGCTATGACAATCATAGCCTGCTACAGAGTGATCAGGACTGAGTAACTGAATTAAGTGTCTATAGTACAAAAAATGTTCAATGCTGAATCAACAAAACCCTAATGTTTTAAAGTATTACTGTTATTTATAAAACCATTTTGGGATGTTTTGATCCCCCTTTCCTCCCTCCTTTGTTTTTTTTCGGTAGAGAAATTGCATTTATAGCTTTCACAGTAATCAGTATTGATTTTTTTTTCACACCCTCAGGATAGGAGGAATGTTGTAAACCCCAAGAAAAATAGATCTTCCTTAGATTTTTGGGCTCTTTTCATGTATTAATACCTGTTAGAGCTTTGCTTTTATTTTATTGAGCTGCCTCTTCTAATTGTGTTTTTAAAATAAACTCCCAACTTTCAGCCACAATTAAAAAGCAAAGTCTTAAATTCCTCCATGTTTTTACATCTGAGTTAAATACATCTTGAAGACTAATGATAGATTCTGAGTAGTTGCACTATAAGTAAAGTTTCTATTCATTTTTAGTCTTGTGTCTCACTATAGTCCCACTCCTCCTAAAATACATAACATAGTTGAGTGTAATTTTTGAAGTTGCATTCTGAAAATTAGATTTATTTAAGAGATAAACAAAAATCAGTTCTGCACTGCAAAAACTTTCTTTAATATGAAATTTTTTGACCATTTAATTAGGAAAATAGGTAATGTAACTTCATAGGAGGGGATAAATTTTTATGGTACTGCTGCTTTGCTTTACTGCATGTTCTTTTAGACTGGCATAAAAATGCGTTAATACTTGTATAAATTAGCTTTGAAAGTTGAAGGAGAAAAGGGAGAGGAATTGGTTATCTGACAGATTTTTTTTCACTGCCTTAATTTGCAGAGTAGCACTTTAAGCAGAAGTGATTTTGTAAGTTGAGGTAAGAACAGTTCTGTTAGGCAGCTCTGTGATAGTTGTGTTTGTGTTACAGGCAAGGGAGAAGATAGCGATGTCCTCAGCATAAATGCAGACGCATATGACAGTGACATAGAAGGTCCATGCAATGAAGAGGATGGCCCAGATGTGCAAGAGACCACTGTCAGAAGTGGAGCCGGTCAGATAGATGACCTTCAGAAGGACATTGAGAAGAGTGTGAATGAGATACTGGGGTTGGCAGAGTCCAGCCCGAAGGAGCCCAAAGCAGCAACCTTAGCTGCTCCTCTGTCAGAAGATGTTCAACCATCAGCACAACAGCTGGAGCTTCTGGAACTCGAGATGAGAGCCAGAGCTATTAAGGCTCTGATGAAAGCTGGTGATGTAAAAAAGCATCCCTGAGACTCTTCAGATTTCATTTTCACTGTTTGTTTCAAAGAAGGTGATGTCTGTTCTCTTCAGTGTTACAGTATGTTTGGGTTGGGTATGACATTCCTTATTCAGACTGTGTTGTGTATCCTGACCTGTGGTTCATTGGTTTTGTTGCCTTTAGTGTGCTGCTTCCATGACATGCACAAACAGAGGTTGATGCTTCCCTGAGATGAGGTGTCCTTGTGCTGGGTCACCTCTTCAGGGGGTCACACCACACAATCAGAGCTGTGCCAGGAACCTGGTGCCTTCCGCAAAGGGTTTTGTGGAAACTTAGAATCATAGAATGGTTAGGTTTGGAAGGGATTTGAGACTGCTTAATTCTTCTTGGGGCCCATCTCATCATAATGTAGGTATTCTAATTAAAATGTGATGCTTTGTGTAAAAGCATACTCAGTTTTTTGAAATTTGAATTCCTAAAGGGAAAGATTTTTACCTTTCAAATAAACAGTTGAACATGTTATTTTCAGAGTTATGAAAGTGCCTGAAAGAGACAGAGTAGAGTTTATTACACTGCCATGTAGTTTTGTCACTTTTCTCCACTCTTATCGTTTGTATTATAACTGAAGAAAGCAGAGTTTCTTCCTAACTGTAAAGCTTTTCTTTTGAATATTTGCCATAATGTTTAGCAAATCAAACAGTTCAGAAGACCTTGAGCTTTTAACATTCAATTGATGTAGTCATTTCATGTCCCCTGAAAGTAGGAAAATCCACCTAATTTCAGTATGCTTTTTTAGAAAGGGCATTTAATTTATGATGTTTTAAAATATAAATTCTATTTTTATCCACCTCAAGGTATTCCTTTATAAATAAATTGAATTTTAGAATTAATTTTCATGCTATAGTATCTCACAACAATTAAAATTACTTTAATTTTTTTAGAATTAGTGCTGGTTTTATATCTGTCTGCTAATCAAAGCACATTAAATATTTGTGTGTTTGTTTACTAATGCAGACATCAATTTTTTTCTTTAAAGATACGAAGTTTACAATCATATTCTTTGTTAAGTAAAATAATGTATTATGTATTTTTATTCATGAATTTTCCTTGGTTGATACTTAGAAAGCTGGTTACATACTTTGCAACAGTAGCAAAGATAATTTCCCCTAGTATGGTGTAATATTACTGCAAACCTTAGTCTATTCAGATATTATATCTTGAATTCTTTTAAGGTTTATAATTTTCTTTTTATTCTTCCATTTCTTCCCTTTTCTTCCTTCTCCTTATTCCCTGTCTTTTTTCCTGTTTCCTTTTAAACCCTTTTCTGTAGCAAGCTTCTTGTGTATTTCTTAAGTATGATTGATTTCCTCTAGAATCAACATTATTGTAAAATGTTAACACAGTGTAAATTTGATAATAAACTAAAAACTTCATTAAATACAGCTGAGAAAGTTACAGTGTGCTTCCACTAAGTGATGTCAGTGACCTGGTTAAAGTGTACCTAACTCTAGTGTTATCCACAACATCAACATTTTTTCTATTATTTTGTAGCAAATGGAGAGTGTCAATGAAAATATATACACACAATTCAAAAGGTAACTTTACTGTCTCAGAATCTGTGGGTGTTGTCTTTGGTCAATTTCATTTAGCTGTTTAGTGAACTTGTGTTTTGTTTGAGTCCAGAGAAACTAAAGAAGTAACCAGAGAAGGGCAGCTGGCAAAACTGAGATGTGCTGTCTTCTCTTTTACAAAGTCATAGGCTGCTGGAGCTGTTAGATTTCTACGACACATTTTAGTGCTGCTGTACGTAGGTCATTAAGGCACCGAATACCTGATCTTGCCTGCTATGGAAGTGCAAAAGCTTGCTTGCAAGGGCATTTCCTGCATCACCAGAACAAGCCACATGTATGAAGTTTATTCAGTGACATCGCAAAACAACACATTTCAGTTGTTTGACAACACAAAAATACTGCTGGAAGTAATGATAAACTAGAAAGTAATTGCCTTCTACTGATTACTTACTGGAGGTGTATGGTATTTATTATTTTCCTACTGGTTTCCCAGGTCACCCTTAAAAGTTTGTTTTATAGCATGTTGCACTGTTAAAGGTTATTATTTCAAGCTCTGCATCAAGAAGTTGCAAATGTTAACTTCAGCATGTAGTGTGACAGAGATGAAACAGGTTTACTATGCATATGACAGAGAAGATTTGTAATTACATCCTAATTAAATTCAAAATTAAAAGATGAGAAGTATTCCAAGAAAATTCAATTAAGCTGTTGACAAAAATAAAATAAAAAAAATGAGGTACTTAATGTGATTGGTTACACAAGTGCTAATTCATTTTTAGGATATTGTACTGTGGCTGCTTAGCTTAAAAACAGATCAGCTAAATTACATGTGTCCTTGCATTGATTTGTATCACTGAAGAGATAAAAAAATCCAGTGTATTTAAAATATTTATTATATATCTGTTTTGTTTTTCACTTTTAAATATGTCTGTGACTTTTCCTTGAAAAATAAATTTATTATTTCATTTGGAAGAAGAGGCAATTTGTCTGTAAAATATATTGAATTATTTATGAAATGTTGAAATAGTGTTACTGGGTATTGATCAACCGTTTTTTCAGGAAACAAATTTTAAAAACTTGATGTTGGTCAGCATGAAAAAGATCTTGATTATATTTTGGACTGCAACAAAAATTTTTTCTAATGAATTTTGACTGTCCTCATAGTGCACAGTGCTTTTTTGAGGAGGAGGAGTGTTGATTGGGTACTAGATAAGTAAAAAATAATGATTCTACAGAGAGCCAAAAGTATTTATCTTTGTTTGGAGGCTTTGTTGTTATGGTGTTTTCATAGAGAATAATAAATAGATTTCAATATGCCAGTTTGGAGAAGCGAATCACAAATATTTCCACAGAAAAGAATTAGTTTCCCTTGTAACACTCTTTTCAATATAGTATTTGCTCTTAGAAGTATTTTGTCTAAGAGACTTGGTGCCGTAACTTTTTTTAAGCTGTGTTATATGTTCTTTGCTGTTTGAAATTACTGTAGTTGTTATTTGTAGTAAATGACATTTTGATCACTGCTAACTACAGGTTGTTCCTAAGTGTATTTGAAAAAATAGGGAGTCAGATAATCTGCCTAGGTGATACGCTGCTGTTCTAACAGGATACTGTTGAAATGCCACATGAAGCACGAGCAGTTCAGCACTGCATTGGGAGTCTTGCCAAAGGAGTCAGCTGGATAGCACTTTACTGCGGCCTTGTCTGTATTTAAAGGAGCACAGTTTCAAAAACAGCAGCCACCTCGGGGGAACCTTGTAGTTGGACAAAATATCTTTTCACCAGCTGATCCCATATAGTGTTAGAGCTTTAAAGTTTGTAAATGGTTGCTTGGTAATCACTATTTTTTTTTAATAGTAGTTTACAAAAGCATTACTGTAACTAAAGCTACTTTTATTTTTCTTCTGTGGCTAAAACATTCTCTAAAAACAGCAACTGAAGAATGGTTTTATGTGCATGGTGCATAGGGTATTATTATATGGCATTTTATGTGCCTATCAAATTATAAACACTGATTCAGCTTTATGAGATCACTGACACTGGTAAATATGCTCTTTTCACAGAAGATAATTGAAGATTAATTGTGAAATAAGCCCTTTAGTCAGGAAGGGAGATAAGGTGGTTAACTGATCCAGAAACATAAGAACAGCATAACTTTAGAAGCATAGGCACCAAATTAAAAACTGATTATAAAGTCCTGCAATTTAGTCCCAGTACTATAAACCTTCATGTTTATTGCTAAGTCAATCTGCAACATATGTAGAGAAGAAAAAAGGTTTGTTCACCTTATTTGTGGCCAAAAATAAATGTTGAAATACTTGATTTTGTGGGGGAGGGGGTGAAATCCCATGTTTCATAGACTTTTTTTAGCATTAATAGTGAAATATGTAAACAGAATACACAAAAGGTGAAGAAAAATCTCCACCTTTAGGAAGGAAGGTAGGAAGAGTTAGCCACATACCACTTAATCAAGTTGACTCTGTAGTCAGGTAAGCAAAGACCCCAAAAATTTAAATATTATGTGTTTATTGCATTATACAGCACAATAAGAACATGAAAAGAAACCCCAAACCAAAAATAACCAGAGAATGGAACACGTTCATTTGTTCATAATTGCATCATCATTTTTTAAACAGTGCATAAAGGTAACTTTTTGTCCATGGGATTGGTGATTATTGTCGATCTCGAAACTGAGGTTTTGTCTTTTGTATCTAATGGTTCTGCAAAGCCATGAATTGTCTAATCTTAATTCCATCTTGTGTTTCCAGACTCCAGTCAATCTTAGTTAAGAATTCTCAGCTTTACTTCACTGGAGTACTGTGTGCAGTTCTGCACGACTGAATTGAAAGCCTATCCACTGGGCGTGGAGCAGATGCAGATAAAGTCTTCTAAGGTTGCCAGAGGAGCACAGGGCAAGAGACACAACTAGAAAAATGTGTTTAGTCTAAGCATGTTGACACTAGCCTTAAGAGTACTGGGAAAGACATTTAAGCTGAATATGAATGCTGGTGAGGAACTATGCATACATTTTGGTTAGGTTGCTTATTGTCCCTTCCCTGCTGTTGTGCAGCTGTTGTTCATCTGGTTATGTACAGAACCACATCAGGAAACTCATTCACGCAGGGAATGCTGCCCATCTGCTTCTAACCTGGGGCACCATTCTGATTGAATTTGCTGTGTTGGCACAACAGAATGAGCAGTGAAAACTCAACTGCTGAATGTTGCTGGATTATATTACATAAGTGATTCCACACATTCTTCCAAGTCCTTAAGATATGAGGCATCAGAAATAAGGTCCATGACTTAATTCTGTCTTCTTGAAAGCATGTAGATCTTCACTCAAAAATGTTAGCTGAACTGCTCCAAATATGAACTATCTAAGCTATTAAATTTTTATTAAATCTACATTCTTGATTATTGGCTGGTGCAGATTTTCTATATGTATGGTTTGGGGTTTTTAATTGGTGTCGTTTGGTTAGAGGTTTTTTGTTGAAGTCTATGTAGTTTTTACTACACATAGTCTGGTGAAAGTTAGTGCCTCATAATAGTATGTGAATTAAACTTGGATTACATCCACGCTAGGGGGCTGTGTTGCTTTAGCAAATAAAAAATTATTCAAAGAATAATGTACTAAGAGCAGAGCCCAAACTGTATAAACAACTTGTAAGCAGTACTTTTCCCTACAGAATAAAGTGAATGGAAGCAGAATAGTAAAGGTGAATGCCTTGGACTTTAGACAAATATAGTATAGGAAAAAAGAAACTTTATCTTTGATAAAAAGTTGAAAAGCTGAAGGATGAAGTGATGCTCTCGTTGTCATGAGATCAGTGGAAAGGCTGAGACCTGGTTATTTCAGTCATAGTGTGGCTCCTCAGACCTAGGATGCATTAACCCAGTTTGCTGGAACTGGGGGCAAGTTGCTCTTCACCAAGATTTAGCAACCCGTAGCATTTTTTTCTTCATAAAGGGGGATTTCCTATAGAGAGCATATCCCAGTTACACTGAGTATCCCAGTGCTTCTGCTTTAGTCCCCTGTTTCTTTGACTGCACCAGTTCATATATCACTACAGGATGTAAGATTGCTTTGCTACAAATACGGCATTCCTTCAACTATCATTTCAGGAAGCTGTTTGCTCTATATCCCAAACAAAATTGAGATGCATTGTTTGATATCTTCTCCATTGTGCTTTCCAAGCCTCATCAGGACACTGACATAAAGGTATACTGGAAGTCAAGTGGATGCAGTATTGGAAAATTAACTGAAGTCACCTCCTGTCCCTGTAAAGTCAGGTAATATCTTTTCTATCCTCAATTTCTAAACAATTCTATTAATATATTACCTTCTTTGTGTAAAAAAAAGGTTATTTTAAAGAAACAGGTTTCTTATGGAATATATATCTTTATACTGAAATGCTGAAGAGCTATTGGTATTGTTCCAAGGAAGTTAAAATAGGCAGCATTTACTATAGTAGGACCTTATTTAGGCAATATAAATTTCCTTTAAATTACTGAGCCTTACTTTTTTGCATTGTTGGGATACCTTTGAAGAGCTAGAACTCCTATTAGAAAGAGTTAGGTATCAAGATTAGGTAGAATTTACACCATTCAAGTATGTTTCTTCCTACCAAATATTAGCATTAGAGCACATAGTAGTGGAATTTCCTCACTTTTTTCACTAACCTGCATATTCTTTTCAAAAATACAAATACAAAAATACAAAAATCCATGCTTTGCAGGAGAGCCCATTGAGAAAATGTCTATGTTTTCATTGTTCATGGAGAGTGCCTCCATACATGTCTTATCATAGTAATATTTGTCATAAGCAAATTACTCTCCTTTGGTGAAATAAGCTGGTACAGGGATTGGTAGATGATGGTTTTACTAAATTTCTGGTTGGTGTATCTTTTATCCTTAACATAAAAAATGAGGCTCTGCAGGCATCTCTGCATGTTTTGCTGGGTAGGGTCCAGCCTGGTGAATCATTTTCCTTCTCCTTTTTCTAATTTGGATTGTTTTAATAGAAACACTGGCTGTCTAAGAACTGAGAATGACGTTAACTAAGATTTTTATTGTCTTATGAAAAGAATTTCATGTCAAAAATGTGAATGCCTGAAACACTTTTCAGTGGACCATTAAAAAAAATATTTTATTTCACTGCTACCTAAATTAACACTAAAATTTGTATTGTGAAGCCAAACCAAAAAAAAAAAAGAGGTGAGAACAGGGAGTCCTTGGGCCCCTAATTATACCTCCACTTGATGCAGAAGAAAGGTAGTGTTGCCAGTATTTTTCACTAAATATCAACTAAATATCACTAAATATCAACTGTCCAAAAGGAATGAATTTACTCAAAGTGTGGGCCAGTGATGAATGGCAGCCCCTGAAATCATTGGGATATAATACATGCTTATCATTGCAAACTGGAATCAGGATCAGGAATCAGTAGGCAGTGTTTGAACCAGCTGATGTGTAATCCTAGTTGGAATTGCCATTCAGACTATCCTTTTAATCTTCTAAAATATTTTTGGGTACAGTAACTTTAATTTATTGTTACTTCAGCAATGGTACTTACTAAGCAGATATTCAAATGCCAGTTTGTCTTCAGACCAGAAGGGTTCATATTTATATTATTTATTTAACCTTTTATATTTATATTATTAATTAGAAAGGCTTCCCATGTTAATTGTAACATTAAGCAAAGAACAGAGAATCATGAGGAACAAAAATTCTGTTTTCTGCTCTCATGTCTTAAACATAGAACATGTAGGAAACAAAGAGCAGGAGGAAAGGTGGTACTGAACTGATTATGGTTGGTCTTACATATCTGTGATTATATTGTGAAATGGCAGATACATTGACTACTAATGTTCTAAATGACATACATGCACATATACAAAAATTAGGAATTTTCATTTCTTACTCCTTTGCAAGCGGATGGGAGAAAATATTTGCTCTTTGCCGTTCCCTGTATTTTTATTGGTAAAATGTTGCAATGAACACTTCGTCTTACTATTAATTTCTTCTTTTTGTCCTCTCTCTACTAATATCTTTAGCCACTGAATAAGATTAATAATCCCCATACTTTAGCTGCAGAAGTTTAATAAACAAAGTTTAAGTAAAACAAGAGAAGCACAATAAACTTAAAGGGTTCATTCTTAGCACTGCACATTCTAGTAATTCTTTCTTGGTCTGTTGTGTGTTTTTAAAAATTGAGAAGGGGAGAAGGCTGGAAGAGGACTTCAGGTTTTTGTATTTAATTGAACTAAGCGCATGTGCTGATAAGTAATAAATAACTGTGACACAGCGACTAAATAAATTGGTTTCCTCAAGCAGTGATTCATTCACCGTCTTTTACTGTCATCAGGTTAAGTGATGGATTCCTTTTGTCAGCCTAAAGGAGAAATGTTCAATAGTGTAACAACCTCCTTTTAATTCCAACCACAGCAGCCTTTAAAATGCATTGAATTAATATAAATAAAAATGCAGCAATTAAACAAAACTTGGGCTCCTCACTAACTTACAAATAAAATCTGCAGAATCAGTTATCAAGAAAGCATATTGCCGTGATCCAGTGCACTTTTCTGGAAGAAACATTGCTGTTGATAGGCAAGGTTCTTGTACTTTTGCAGAAAAAATGTTGTTGGTATTGAATCTGGACATCAGGGCATCAGAAGGAAATCTGGACACCAGGAGGAATTTCTTCACAGAAAGGGTTAAACATTGGAATGGGCAGTCCAGGGAGGTGGTGGAGTCACTATCCCTGGAGGTGATCACAAAATGATTGGGCCCTGGTGTCTGGGTGACAGAGTGGTGATCAGTGAAAAGCTGGACTACATGATCTCAGAGGTCTTTTCCAACCAAAAGCTTTTCTGACTTTTCCGTCACATAGTCCAACAGCCGTGTGATAAAGTAGCCTTGGAGGGATGCTGCCGAAGGGAAATTATGGGCTATTGTAACTTGCACTTGTAATTCAGACTGCATCTGTCAGTCATTGTCAAATTATGCTTATACTTTGCAATTTTAAACATTTGATTCCTTTCAGGTTTTTGATGTTGAGGAACACAGCTGATCCCAAACCCATTTCATTAAAGATAACTGGAATGGTTGGGAGCATATACTTATAGAGGAGATGGCAGTTCAGAGCTTGTTCTTATGGCAGACTCCTTGTTGCATGGCTCTTTCTTAGAAACTTTACCCTGACCATCTGCATGGGAAGGCACATGACTTCAAATGTAGTAGAGTTTTTAGATAAAATAATCTTGCCACTTGCAAAAAAGTGTTTGAAAAGGCAGTTTCAAGTCCCAGAAGGCATCTTCAAACTTTTTTGCACAAGAAACCACGCCTTTTCCTGTGTCAAAGCTCTTCATTCACCACACCAACACCTCTAATTAAAGCCAACATTGACTGTAATACAAAGAGAAAGGTTTGCTAGTTATTTTCTATATCCTTTAAAGAAAAGTGAATCTTATCACATTGAAAACTCTATAATATATTCTTAATGTCACTATGGTGTTAGGACAGGTTCTGACTGTAGCTTCTGCTCTTAGCTCAGCAACAGACCTGCAAACAATATTGAAATTACTCATTACTTATGACATTTCTCTCAAACACCTGTGTTTTATGCCTACAAGTATTCTTGCTGCATTTTCAGCTAATTATTGCTCTTTTCTGTTGTGTTTGTACTTTGAAATAAATATTAACCATGTACAGGCGGTTATTTGTCTCTGACATTTATCTAACCTTCTGATTTGCCTTTCCATCCAGTTGTTATGGAACTTTAAGGCACGGTTCTGCCCTACACGTCTTTGGTTCCAGTCCAGAACACAATAAAGCACTGCTCTGCCCGTGCATCAGCATTGGTCATGCTGTTATTATGCCTTGACCACAATTCCTAGTGGTACTGCCCAGTAACAACACAAGTGGCACACCACCTTCTCAACACAGAAAGATGGTTCCTGCTCACCGTAATCTTCCTTCTCCATGTGTGCTGCAAAGCTATGGACATAATGCCTGATTTGCTGGTCATGTGAGTTTTTGATAACTCTACAGAGCCATCACAACAAAGCCAGAATTAACCGAGTTACTGCAAATATCTCTTTTTTCAATCTTCTGTGTAATGCCAGCTTATTGTTGTCACCTGTGCAATTCCATATCTTTGTTTCCTTTGGACTTAGGTTTCTTTCCCTCCATAAGCTCTCTTCCTAGAGTTTATTTTTGCCTTTTCTTACCCAGTGGGTGATATATATATTTTCTAATTTTTTTGGTTAGAATAAAACCTCTGACCCATGTTGACTCTTAAAAAAAAAAAAAAGTTATTCGGTACTCAAGGTTCTCGGAATAAAAGGCTCAAATACCAGCTGTAACTGAGCTTACTTGCATTCTGTTGAGACCAGAGGATTTTCACAAATCCTGATTTAATTATGTTAATTTTTTTAATGCTCATGCTTTTCTGTAGCTTTTGCTCTGTCTCAGTCATTGATTCTGTTGTGACTTCTGGCAGACTGAAGAGCCCTCTGTTACCAGGTTTGTGCTTCCTAAGTCATGCATAAGAACAGCGATGAATGCATCCACTAACCTACTTCTAATAAGGTTAAAAGACTGAGATCCTTAAAGTCTTCCTCTGCACTGCACCTTTTCCAATTACTTAATTCATCCTTAATCAGGTGTTCCAGGAATCCTCTCCAGCATTCTCATGTCCTGTTGCGGCGCTCAATTTATTTTAAATTGCAATTGGCATAAAAGAATGGTTTTGCCCTGTCCCTCCCTGTGAAATCTCCCTATAGTTCCTCCCAATTGTCAGTTATCCTCAAGCCTCTCATCCTTCCAGACCTTTCCCTGTCTGTCCCAAGTTAGCCCATGCCCCTTCTCCATGTAAGGTGTTCCATTCCCCTCCCAATGAGTTGTCAGTCCCCCGAACCCACTCCCCTAAGTCCAGAACCTTCTCCCTTCTTCAACCCGTGATAGGTTATTAGGAGCTGGCCACTCCTCTGTTTTAGTTGTATTGCTTGTTGTCATGATTGATGTTTAATGTACCCCTCCCATCTCAGTTTTTGATTGGTTTGTTATCTGTACCTTCCTCTTGTTCCTCCCCCCCTTTTAAGTTGGTGTACAGCCTTTGTTCCTGGCTCTCCAGCCTGGGTAGTTGCCGCGGCAACACCTGCTGCCCGTAGCTCCCCGGCCCAGGGTTCCCTTGCCACTCTGTTGCCTCCCTTCCCGGCTGGGGAAATAAAGAGCAGTCTGGGGAACTAGCAGCAGGGTGGTGTCTCCTTTGCCCGTGCCTCGTCCTCTAGTCGCTGACACCAACATACCTCAAGAGGATCCTCGGATACTGACAGCGAGTGTCACGCGGACCGCCCACTGGTCAGGCAGGCTTAAGTGAAGCCCTTCCTTGAGGAGCTTTCCAGCCCCTCTGTCAGCCGCGCCCCTCGGGAGGCAGAGGTGGCCACAGCCGGGTTTGCCACTCGCCTCGCAATCCAGGGCAGACGTGACAATGTCCTCCTTGAATTGAGAACATTGGATCACTATAAGATACTGTAGGCCATCAGGGACCTCAGGAGGTCTCTGTGCTCCAGCCCCCTCCACCTGGCTCAGCCTCCGAGTCACACCAGGTCTTGGGGCATTATACCATGGAGGCTGGAAACCCTCCGAGGAGGGAGACAACACCACTTCCCAAACCACACAGCCCAGCTGTGGCTTCTCCTATGAAGAAAATTTTTTCCTTATCCCATGTTCTCTGTCCTTGCTCAGCTTTGTGCCCAACAGGACACAGGACCTTATCCTCAGGCCTGTCCCAAACCACACTGGCATTGCTGCTGGCGGTCTGCCTGACACAGCTGAACAATGCTTATGCCCCAAGTGCGTAGGAGGCCTGGTGGAGCCTTTCTTCTGCATATCCTGGTCTCTGTGATGGACATGAGAGCTAGGAAGATTATTTCATTAGCACACATGCCAGCTAGAAAGTACATCTCTGTTCTCCACGCCTTGATGATTTTTTGTTAATTTTCTCCACTCCGGCATGTCGTCCTGCAGTAGTGTCCCACCTTATGAATTACAACTGTCCTGGATGTGGGATCCACAGCATTTTTTGTCAACACTTTGGTTTTATTTTTGTATGCCCATGGTGAGAACTCCTCACTTGTCCTGACTTCAAGCTCTACATTTATAATGAAAGAGAATTTAAATGAACTGCACTGTGGAGCAGGACAATCCTAAGATCTCCTTTACTGAGATGGTTAGCTAAGGCACAGAAATGTGAAGTCCAGTCCAGAAATGTGTTCTCAAATGTCATGCTGACTATTGGAGTGAATATCTATTTTTAGCTGCTGTTATGTATTAAGCCTAGGGTTCCCACCTTATTCTTTATTTTCTCAATAAAATGGACATCAACCATCCTTTTCACTATGTCTTCATGATGTCTTGCTCTGTTCTCAGTCTACTGTTTGGTGGTAGCAGAACTACTTCTTTCATACCTGTGAGAGAGAACTGACACTCTCATGGGTAAACTGATAATCTATAAAACTTCTTGTTTTGGCATATTAATTTTGGTCTTGAAGACTTGCCTCTGAGACTAGAGGTGTTCTGCCGTTACAGTAAATACAAATGGGGTTTTCTTAGTGCAGGGAAGATGGACTTCTGGAATAACAGAACTGATATGATTTGCACAGAAGTCCTTTATTGTTTACATTTACACACTAGGTATAGATTCTAAGACTACAGTCCATGCGGGGCACATAAGTTCAGATTGGCCAGGTTGCCTGTCCATGAGGCGGGCACATCTGCTCCAGAATGTCCGATTGGTCGAGCATCCATCATCGCGCTGTGCTTCCTTTATCCTTTGTTTACATTCTTGGTAGTTAGATTCCCAAGCTCTTTGCTAGGTTCTCAGGCCCCTTGTTCTTATTCTCAATCCTGTTGTTGTCTCCATGACCTTGTTGATTTCCTGAGAGCTCCGATAACAAAAACTACAAGAGGCTTGTTAAGATACTTAGAGAGTTTGGCTAGTACCGAATGGTGTAAATCATGCAGATACATTACTACATCTTAATAAAAGAACTCATGCACCTCCACAGGGCAGTTGCCTCTGCAGTCATTTCAAACTAGTTATTATCTTTTTACTTTCCTTGCACCTGTTTCTTATGTCTCCTTGCTCCTTCCTCTCTGGTTTTAGGTTACGGCTCAATCTCCCCATGAAGGTTTTTGCTAGCCCTGTTTTGATCTCTTGGACCACCCCGTATGCCTTCTCAGATAACTAGAAATTTTTCTTATATCTTTAAAATACAGCCAGTTCTTGAGGTAATCCTGAGACTTATATGGAGGAAACAATTCGAAATAGCATCTTACCTGCCAGACATTCTTCCTGACCCTGTCCTTTTCATATCTTTTTTCTCTTCCTTCTCTCTTTGAGAAGAACAGTCTAGTTTTAATGAGCCTTATCTCTCCCTCAGCTAATGAAAAAAGAAAGGATTTTTGTGGTTCATAGCCAGCAACTGTTTTATTGGCAGGAACTAGAGGTTGTCAACATACTGTATGGTCTATGGGGAAAAATATATTGAACAGAGGTTTTATATAGAAGAAAGAAAGAAAGAAAGAAAGAAAGAAAGAAAGAAAGAAAGAAAGAAAGAAAGAAAGAAAGAAAGAAAGAAAGAAAGAAAGAAAGAAAGAAAGAAAGAAAGAAAGAAAGAAAGANATATTGTTTTTTACAGAGAATTGGTTTGATTTGTAACCTAAGTTATAAGTTCCAAAGAAGTTAGTAATAAGATTTGTTGGTGTTTTTAATATAATATTGCCCTTAATACAGAACTGAAAAATTCCAATATGCATTTATGTTTATAAAAATATACTTTCATAAATTCTTAGGACTGGTAGAGTATAGTAGAATTTTTCTCAAAATTTGGTATAGAAAGTTTTTCTGCTGTACATATTTTACTTTACAGTGTTCAAAACATGTTTTGGTACACAGATGCTGCAAAGTTTCAAGCAGAAAGAAAGCTGATCGTGAAGTGCCTAAGTAGTGAATAACATTAAAAAATAGTAAAGGTTTATACTTCTACTAGTCAAGAATTAAAAACTGAGGGAGAGTGTTTACAGTCAACTGGCACCCTTTATTTTTTTTCAGGAACTGCATACTCCTCATTAAAGTATTTGTCATATGTCCCCTTCTGTAGCATGTCCTCTTCTTCCACATAAGATGAATTATTTCCAAATGACTGGCCTATCATTCTCCATACTGTATGTATTACTTGCATTTATAGATTATTATATAAAAAGAAAATAATTTCCTCCACAGTGTTGTGCTTATTTAAACAGTATGATGCTCTGACTCAATATTTCCTTTACATTTCATGTACTTTTTTTACTGAAAATATTTATTTTGCTGACAGTGCTAATGAATACACTGCTGTCATATTTAGATATAAGTTTCATGGGCCATCTGCAAAGAATCAGGAACAGATTTATAAATACTTTATTAGACTGCCTGAATTTGTATGGTAGTCATACTACAAAATTCAATTGAGGGGGTGATTTCTTTTGTCAAATTTTAGGCATGCTGTTATTTCAGGTCTCCAGATTTTTTTGTGGCTCAGAAATGCGGCAGAATTCTTGGCTTAACAGCTACAAAAGCCTTTTTCCACATGGCTAAAGAGGAAAAAAAGCACACTAACACTGGTTCCCATGTGTTCATACATGCTCAGCATATTTGTTCATATGTACATAAACAAGAAGCCTCTCCTTTTACCAGCAGATATAGGTAGCAAAGGTTGCCCTCAGGAAAGGAATAACTGGAAAACAATATGGACACTGGATGGATGAGTTTGCTGCACAAAAATTCTTGAAAGAAAAATCAGAAATAAGTCATGGCCAGTATTGATGAATTTAGTGGCTGCCAATATCTTCCACAAATAAATATTTTCATTCCATGAAAACCCACTGCCATTGTTTGTAAAAGCTGAGTGGATTCATTTGGTGAATATGCCTGAACTAAACATTCTTTAGGAAATAGGATTCTGTTCTGAATCTCCGCCTTTTGCCAAGAGGGTCAGGGAGAATCATAGATTCCAAAAAGAATTGTTTGTTTTAGTAGCTGTTTAACATGAGTCTCTCTATAGCCGTCATAGTGCG
The DNA here is from genome assembly GCA_013400495.1 of Nicator chloris. NCBI lineage: Eukaryota > Metazoa > Chordata > Aves > Passeriformes > Pycnonotidae > Nicator > Nicator chloris. Next base: position 23,270 of record WAAE01018615.1, read on the forward strand.
GTTGGAGGGAATAATGGACAAGACATTGCAAGAGGTTTGGTGGACATTTTAACTTCTCCATCTGTAAATGGAAAATTTTAAGTAAGGGCAGGAATGGGATTGGCTTATGTATTTTGATGGTAGGATGTGAGCAAGGCAGGATGCATTTATTTAGTAATAAAATAATTTTATATCACATCAATTAATTTGTTATTTTTTAAGAGCTAATGAAACATTAAAACATGAGTAGAGCCCCTCTCCTGTGAAGACAAGTTGAGGAAGTTGACACTGTTCAGCCTGGAAAATGTTGCATGGAGACCTCATAGCAACCTTCCAGTATCTTAGGGTGGCCTACAAGGAAGCTAGAGAACTGTGGAAATAGGACAAGACGCAATGGCTTCAAACTGAGAGTAGGTTTGAATTAGATAGATTGATTAGATATTACAAGGAAATTCTTTACTGAACAGTTGTGTCAGTGTAACTGTGGGATAGCATGGGGAATAATGCCCCGGTATTTGGTACTCCTTAAACTGACATTTCCTCTGGAACAAAAATCTGTGATGGTGTCTTAACTTCTGCAAAGCTCTGAAATTTAACAAGGGCAAGTGCCAGGTTCCACATCTGGGATGGGGCAACACTGGTTGTGTCTATAGACTGGGGAATGAGAAGCTGAAGAGCAGCTCCATGGACAGGGACCTGGTTGATGACAAGTTGAACATGAGCCAGCAGTGCCCTGGCAGCCAGGAGGGCCAAGTGTGTCCTGGGGGGCATCAGGCACAGCATCACCAGCCAGGCAAGGGAGGGATTGTCCCGCTCTGCTCTGCACTGGGGCAGCCTCACCTCGAGAGCTGGGGGCAGTTTTGGGTGCCACAATACAAAAAAGACATTGAGCTGTTAGAGAGTGTCAAAAAGAGGGCCATGAGGAGGGTGAAGGGCCTTGAGGGGAAGCGTGTGAGGAGTGGCTGAGGGCACTTGGTCTGTTCAGCCTGGAGGAGACTGAGGGGAGACCTCACTGCAGTTACAGCTTCCTTGTGAGGGGAAGAGGAGAGGCAGGCACTGATCTCTTCTGTGTGGTGACAGTGACAGGACCCAAAGGAAAGGCCTGAAGTTGTGTCATGGAAGGTTGGATGTTAGGAAAAGGTTCTTCACCCAGAGGATGGTTGGGCACTGGAACAGGCTCCCCAGGGAAGTGGTCACAGCACCAAGGCTGACAGAGCTTGAGAGGCATTTAGACAATGCTCTCAGGCACACGGTGTGACTCTTGGGGATGTCCTGTGCAGGAACACGAATTGTACTTGATGATCCTGATGGGTCTCATCCAACCCAGCATATTCTATGATTCTGTGATTCTAATACACGTGTACATCATGGAACTGTACATTCATCTGTTTTTCCCAATAACAGTTTTTAACAGAGTTGTTAGACCATTTCCTGCATGTACCATTTCTGTAACATGTCAAGCTGCTAAATTATGGATAAAGTTCCAGAAGTAATTTCTTGCCAGGCTGACCTGAGTGATAAAAGCCACAAAGTCACTTTTGTCACTACTCAGGGGTCATTGCGGCCTTTGGAAAATGACACTCCTGGATATGCATTAACCAGGTTAAGTCTTTGTAGGATTCACACAGCAGTCTGCACAGATCTCTTGAAGGAGTTAACTGAGCTTTCTCATCAATCAAAAATGGATACTACACACCCTAGAGTCACTCCTGGCCAGAGCAGTGGAATGCAGTACTTAGAGAATTCACAATGTGTAGCTGGAAAACGTGTGCATAATTTGATGGAGAGCTCATTCAGGCCTTGTAACACTGTGCCTGAGGGGCTTTTCTGTAAGGTGGAAGCATGAACGGAACAGCTTTGCAGACTCTGTTTGTAGTGATGCTCCTTGCACTTTAACAATCAAAACAAAACTGTATTTTTAGCAGAGATATTACAGGAATTAGCATATAAACAAATGCAGGAGAAAGACAAGAAACTGTTCAAGCTGTTTTGCTTCTGATATAATTTTCTCAAATGAGTTGACTTTTCTCTAGGGGAAGGCAAATTATTGCATATGAATGTGAATAAGAATTGACAAACTTTTCTGTGCCTGTCACAGTCATTTGAGAAATGTCCAGCTTCCTCTTTCCATCTTCTTTTACACCAAGAGGAAAAATTATTGAGAGTGGGATCTGAAACACAGAGGTTTCAAATGTCTCCTTCTGACCAATAAGTCTGATGTCAGTCCACTCAGGATTACATTAACTCTTATGGCTTCTTAGGTCTTTGTGGTGGCACATTTGCACCTCAGGAAAGCCTCTAACCTTGAGGGCACTACCCAGCATAAATACATATAAGCAGCTTTGTAGTAAATTTTATCACTCTGTCTTTCTAATCTCCTAAAAGAGATTTGGCCTCGTTTTGGCTTACCCGGTGTTTGCAAGCTCTCTACGTTTACTATAATTTGCACCTTTCACAAACGTAATATTTTTTCCCTCGAAAATGGTATACAAGAAAGACTTTCAATAGAACCGAGACTGACAGAGTTCCTTTTCCATGAGTATCTGGGTATCTTTAAACATTTACACCACTTTCTTTCACTCCTAACTCTGCCATTCAGATTCTGTAAAAGATTGTCTTTTGTCCAAACAAATTTGAGTGTGAGTTTTGAGGTAAGTTTCCTTAAAAATGCGGAAACCTGAAAACACAAAAATGCTGTATCAACATCCAAATACAGTTCATCAAGTCCCATATTCCCTTTATTTCCCAATCCTAGAAGACAAATACCAGTAAAAACCTGTTCCATTTGGTCACATTTTATCTCATATTTTAAGTCCTCATTCTGGTGCTACAACCAAGCAGGTATGGGAATCAACCTCTGTGCAAGCTCAAGCAGCTATTTTCTGAAGGCGGAGTAAAACCAGTGCTCCTCCTCTGAAGACTTGCTAACAGAAGGAAATAAAAAGTTCTAAAAATGCCCTAGTTCAGTTCAGCAAGTATTTTGCCCACAGAAACCTCTGTACTGTGAACTGACACTGCATTTCAACCATTAGTTCTTGAAGTTTTTGAACATTTTTCATATTTTTGCTCTCCATTTTTTCCCCTCATTTGTCAGATTTGTATGTATAAGATGGTAATTAGCAAGACTACTTTTTATCAGGGAAAAACAGTATGGCATTTGTTAGCTTTTCTGTGCAGGAAATTTGAGAAAGGAGTGAAACTGAGCTCAAGCATGATAAATCAAGATTTCAAAAATCTTGAAAATTACATTCTGTAAAATGTTTAAAAATATAGTTGCTTAAACATGAAGTACTTTCTATTTATTTTCTGCACTTTCAACCTTGAGCTGATGTCTTTAATATCTTCTTTACAGATGGGATGAAAATCTTACTTTGGAAATAAAAACTCAAAACAAGGATTTCCCTGTGTAGCAAAGCAGTAGCAGAGGCTTTATCAACATAACATTCTGTGATATCTGTGATAAAATCACACATTTTTCTTCAAGCTTGGCAGCTAGCTCCTTTAGTGCCCAGACTTGGATATCAATGTCAATAGGCTGTTACTGAAAATTTTCCAGGCAGATAAAATCAGTGAAGATTCATGAGAGAGGTATTTAAGCCAGTGATTTGCCCATCTGACTCTTGCCACTATTTGGATGACTATGTCTGTCTATTTTATTTTTCTTTTCAAAGTTTTCTTGGTTTCTTCTTTGTGAAAGTGCATTTTACAGAGTGGAGAGCATTTCTGCTTTCCTCAGTTTGGATTTAGAGCCAACTTTACTTTAAAATCTGTCACCTTGCACTAGCACTTGCTTTTCTTTTGTTGCAGTTTTGCTTTACCCTGCAAGCTTAAACCAACCTTTGATAGTCAGGGCTCTCTGTCCTATGTTTGTTTTTCTTTATTTGCTAGTTTTTCTTCTTGAGCTTTTGTGTCTCTGAGCTGTTCATCCATGGCTTTTGAATTGGCTGCCCCTTCTCCTCCTTATACTTTTTGGTTTTTTGTTTTCTTATTTTACAAAAAAGTTGATATCTGATGCGTGTTAATTGTAGAGCCTTCCCCTGCCTGCCTTCTGTACACTCGGCCTCACCAGCATCTACATAATGTTACCCTGCTTTACTTAGAGTCACTGTTCACTTGGCCAACTCCATGTCTCTCTGGACTCCTAGTCACACGCTCTGAAATCATTCCCGTAAACACAGGGGTGGTGGGGTTCTTTTGTGCAGTAACCTTTTTGGGGGACTTGACAGCCCTAGTGTCATCCTGAAGGCTGCAAGCAGAACTGATGGGAGCAGTGATGGGGAGGCATTAGCTATTTTACTTTTTTACTTATTTGTTGTGCATTTACCTTGATCTGTCTGTCATAGCTGTCGGAGGGTGAGCAAGATTACAAGAGGTTATGCTACAACAACCAAAGAAGAGGAAAACCATCTAGAGATGACCACACCTGGAGTGCGTGGTCCTGAGCTTCCCTCACCAGAGCAGCATGGACACAATGGAAGAAGCACCATAAAGATTATCAGAAGGCTGGAGCTTCTAAGAGACAGAGAGCTGGCACTGTTCAGCCCGAAGAAGAGAAAGCTGGGGCTGGCCTTATCCAGATGTATGAGTACCTCATAGGGAGGTAAAGGAGATGTAGGCAGACTCTCCTCAGATGTGCCTAGTGACAGGACTAGACGTAATGGACACAGACTGAAAGACAGGAATATTCATTTAAACATAAGAAAACTCTTTTTTCCTGTGTGGGATTCTGAGAAATGGGACAAGTTTCTCAGAGTGGTTGTGGAGTCTCCATCCCTGAAGATATTCAAAATGCAGCTGCACACTGTCTTCAGCAACCTGCTGTAGCTCAGAAAGGGAGCTAGGCTAGCTCTTCTTCAGAGGTGTCTCTAGTCTCAGCCTTTTTGTGATCCAGTAACTTTTCTAAGCATCCTCACAGTGGGATTTATCATGCTTTCAATTTATCACAGTGACATTTTCAAGGGAGTTTTCTTGCTTGCAAGAAAAAGGGATTCCCAGACTGCCCTGTTACCCTGATCTGCTTTTCAGATATGCTGTAAGTGATTCCTGAATATTTTTCCAAGGTATCCCCAAACCTTGTACCCACAGAAAGACATGTTTTTAGAAGAAGGGTCCACAAAGCCTTTGCAGAAATGTGTGGGCCTCTTCTGCATTTTTTGAAAGCAGCTAAGATGACTGGTTGGTTGGTGATCTTGTTTTTATTCAGTCTCATTATTGATAATGTTCCATGTGACAATAACTTCACCAAGAGATACTCAATGAACTTAAAAAAAGTTTTGAATATAAAGGTTATATTATGAAATGGTGGTTTGAAAAAACTAAATAGGGTTATGAACATTATCCTTCTTTAACAATGTCCTAAATTTTTTATCTCCTTATCCCTTTCTCATTGCTTTCTCTCTCAAGACATTATGGTTTATTGTGTCTCCACTAGGTACCTTGCATATGATTTACACACTGAATGACTCTGCTTTCAGAGCAAGGTAATGATATAATATCCCCATTTATATTCAGAGCAGTCAACAGTTTCTAGCTCTCTGAATAATAAAACCACCTGCATTTAATATACATGGAAAAATAGGAAGGCAAATAGCAGATATAGCACAATCACATAAGTGTAATCAGATAAAATATCACAATATTAGAGCAGATCAGCATCTGGTAATGACTTGAATTTTAAAGGGCTGACAAACAGCATGGTCTAAAGCAATCAGGCATACCTCATTCAGAGCTACTTATCCCAGATTTGATTGCTCTTCTCATATGTTTCTGGCAGATTAAACATTCAGACTTTCTTATTTTAACTCTTGCTATGCTGTGCCTCTTTCAGTGGAAAACCACTATGTTTTTACCTCTTTTTTCCAGAGTGAGTAAGCAGCAATAAATTGAAGGAGTGGAGGAAGGAGCCCTGCTGCCCTGGCTGGTTTCAGTAAATAGAGCCAAACCCTTCTGCTGTGTGCATGCAGTCACACATCAGCCTGTTTCCTCTGCCTCTGCAGCTGCTACCAGGGCTTTGGGATCCATTATATGTAGAGGAGAACTACTAGAAACTTAAAGGAGATTTTTTTTGTTTCTAGCAATCTCTGGATGAGTGGCTTGTGGAAGACTTTATTTGTGCATTCCACTGCACTCAGTGGCATCCTCATGCCCTCTAAGACATCCTGCAGATACAGTAACACAAACAATACAAATTAAGCAACATCAGAGTAAAAACGTGGTGGTCTATAGAACTGGGATATTGCCTGTCCTCTAATTATTTCTGTGCATCTGTCAATTGCAAGTCTGAGCTGTTAGTGCAGGTGCTGGAGCAGCACCCAAAAGCTATGCTAAGAGCATGTTCTCCTCTCCCTCTCCCTTTCCTTCTCCATCTTCTTCTTCCTCACCCATCCTCTATCCCTGTTCTTCACCCTCTCCCTCTCTTTCACAGCTTGCTTTAATGCAAGCAGCAATGATAAGGAGCTGCTTGAATTTCTTCTTCCTGATTTTGCATTTCAGGCAATGCTGCTTTCAGGAATCACATCACTTGCCTCACCTCTTGGGTATGGGGAGCTCATTCGCTTCTGATTAATGAGCTTGTGATTGGACCTTGCATGGTACAAATTGAATGACTGTGCCCCTAGAGTATATTGGGAGCCACATGCTTTTCCCTGAACAAAATGCCATGCAAACCTTTCCCTGACCCCCGTTTTTCTTTCACATCACAGGACCCTGTGCTTAATGTGACAGCAGAAAACACTTTACTATGGCTAAAACCATGCAACAATAGAGCATCTGAGGAAGAAAGGGAGTATTCCACAGTTATGATTTTCCCCCATTTAACCACACCTGAGGTTATGTAATACCACAGATATTTTGCATATAACTATGATAGAGATTCTACAGAGATCAGCATTGTTTATAAATGTAAAACCTGAAAACAAGTGGTGCCATTCCCTATGTACATGGTTAATAGTAAGCTGCACCAACTCAAGAATAAAAGAGAGAGATGTGTGCCTTGGAGAGCGACATATGGAAGGTGTTATCCTATTAATGACAAGGCACTTTTTATATTAACACAGTTTAAGTGGTCATTTTAACTCACTGTTCTCCAAAAACATTGAACCTTCTTTTCATGAGAAGCAGTCTGAAGACCATTGTGTCTCCCATAAACTGACACATGTGAAATAAGAACATATGATCCTCACCAGTAACTGCAGAGCTAGAAAAGAACTGTTTCTTGTCCTTTCCTGCTTTCTGGGTTAAGAGTGGAAAAAAAGATTATTTTAAAATTTCATTTACAGCTTAGACCCAATGTAGCTCTTCCTGTAAAACTCCTCCCCTATCATTCCCTCACCTTTTTGGATGCAGCATTTTGTTACCTGCTGCCTTCTGAAGAGTGGACAGATGTGGAGTGGGGAGGAGTCTCTACCATCTTCCTTGGCTGTTGGTGCACACTTACAGCATCAGATAGAGGAAAAGATAATGGAACTGAACCAGTGATCAGAAGGTCAAAGACCTAGTACTCATAAAACTTGGTTTAACTTATACAAACCCATGTCAACTATAGGCAAAAAAAAGATAAGAATGCATGGAAGGTATGACCAAAGTGCCACTTCAAAACAGTAGCAGAGCAAAGAAAAGAAGTTAAAATGTATGTATTGCTTCCTGTCATACGTTTAAACTTTGTGAAATACAAATATAGACCGTTTTAAAATTAATTTTTTAAATAATACAGATTTCTTAAGTTTGGAGAAGGACAATCAGTGTAGTCTTGCCAGTGGATTCACTGTCAGACTATATATTCTTGTACTGGTTCCTTACTGCAGCGGATCAGTGACCAAGCGTATTAGGCATCCATTGTGCACAAGGACAATTGATGAGGGATGATTTGTCATAAGTTCTTCCTTTGTATGAATAAGACATGTGGCATGGAGATGAGATATAGTCTGTGTTTTCTTCTGCCTTCCATCCCTTAATGGTTCTGATTCAAGTTTCATTGTACTCATATCTTTATCATGTTCCTTTGGTTTGCAGTGTTCCATTATAAGGACTTCGTCTTTCACAGATCAGTGTCGTTGACTGCATTACACTGGCCTGGAC
>WAAE01018617.1:0-28569 GCA_013400495.1 Nicator chloris
GTTCCCAGCAGATGTCTGGCAGGCTGAAGTCACTTACAAGAACAAAGACTGATGATCCTGAAACATTATCTAGTTGCTTATAGAACAAGTTGTCCACCTCTTCTTCCTGGTTGTGTGGATGATAACAGACTCCCAGTAGGACGTCTGCCTTGTTGGCCTTCCCCTTAATTCTTACCCATAGGCTTTCAACTTCATCTTCATTAGTTTCAATACCTATGGCATCAAAAGTCTCCTTTGTATAAAGGGCAACCCCTCCACCTCTTCTCGCTTTCCTGTCTCTTCTGAAGAGCTTGTAACCATCCAACACAGTGCTCCAGCTCTGTGAGTCATGCCACCATGTTTCAGTGGTGACGACTACATCATAGCTTCTCTGCTGCACAATGGCCTCCAGCTCTTCTTGTTTGTTACCCATGCTGCGTGCATTGGTATACATGCACCTCAGCTGGGCTACTGATTTCACCCTGTCTCAGGTTTAAACTATTTTCCTCGGCATCTCCACCAATTGTTCTGGTTTGATCATTTGCTCATCTGTGAGAACCATGATCAGGGTAAAAAAAGGCAAAACAGCTCTAAGCTTATGAATTACAAATATAGTTTATTCACACACACAAGAGGAAAAAAAAAGAAAAAAACTTGAAATGTCAAAAGCACCTTCCCTCTTCCCCAACAATCCACTCATTTCCCAGAAGATAATTCCATACATCACACCCACCACCAGGAAAACTCTGTCCTCCTGGTGGCTTTCATGTCAATGTCCAAACCTACAGCTGCCTGCAATGCAGTAGGATCTCAGCCTTCTTGGGGTACCATTTTAAAATGCTTATCTAGTATTCAGTGAAGATTCTCTCAGTCCACACCCCAACCAGAATAGCATTCCCCAAAACGACTAAGAAATAGCCCATTTCCTCCATGAAGTCTTCTCTCTCTGTTCAGCAGTATCCATCCGAAGGAGGGAAGGGGTTAAATTTTTGTCTTGGTTCTCTCACAGCAGTCTATGATGTCACATCTCAAAGCTCCATCTGTGGAGACTAGGGGCTAGGCCCTGCCACACCCTGCTGGCCGGGGACCCTTCCAGGCTTCCACGCAGGCCTCCCACACCATTGGGACACAACCCGGGGCCCACCTGCTTGGCTGCTCTCAACCGCTGCAGCCAAGCACCCCCCACCTCCCTTTTCCCCCTTCCTCCGCCAGCAGTGGAGAGAGGAGGGGGTAAAAAGGGAGGACTCCCCGCCACCTGGCCATGCCCCGCCACCTCCTCCCCCAGTGAGGAGGGTGGCCTGGGACCGATACACCTGGGCTAACCCCAGGCTCCCGTGGGCCATGAGATTGGGCCAGGCCCCCTCCCAGCCTTCCCCCTCCCCCCCTGCTCTCAGGGGAGAGAGGGACTGTGAGGCCCAGCCCCTCCCCGGCCACTCACGGCCACGGCACAGCCCTACGTTACCTTCCTGATGGCCAGAGGCAAAGGAAGGCACTTCCTGAAAATCTCCAATATTTAACCTGTTGCCTGTGTGTTCACTCAGAGGTAACTTCCTGGTGAACAATTTGCTAGTCCAACCCATGACACACCCCTAACTCAGGGGTGTGCCTGCTTCCAGACAGCCCAGCTGCATCCCCTTCCGCCTTCAAACCTAGTTTGAAGCCCTCTCAACAAGGTCTGCCAGCTCGTGAGCTAAAAACCTTCTGCCCTTAACAGAGAGATGTATCCCGTCTGGTTCCAGCAGGGCAGGTACTGTAAAAGTTGCCCCATGATCAAAGAATCTGAAATTTTGCTGATGACACCAACCGTTGAGCCACTTGTCAATGATGTGAAGTCTCCTATTTCTTCCATCATTTTTCTCTGCCACCAAGAGGATTGAGCAGAAAACTACCTGTGTCCCTGTCCTATCAACTACTTGACCCAGTGCCCTAAAGCCCCTTTCAATTGCCTTCACACTCCTCTTTTCCATTTCATCACTGCCAGCCTGGACTATCAGCAGTGGGTAGGAATCAGAGGGCTGAATCAGCCCAGGAAGTCCCTCAGTGATATCCCATACCTGGGCCCCAGGGAGGCAGCACACCTCCCTGTGGGATGGGTCCGGTCAACATATGGGGCCCTCTGTTCCTTTCAGTTTATGAGAAAGCTTTAGGACAAAAATCCTTCTGATACAGCAGTAGATGGCTATATAAGGCACAACAAAATAAACACAGTGCTACTATGTGGAATGGAAGATTTCCCTTGAGTGAAATACCTTCAGAAAAAAATGGCAAAATCAACCAACCAACTAACCAAAAAAACTCAACAGGTTTTCTTTGGAAAAAAAAAATTACTTGAAAAGAGAACTTGAGAGTAAATGAAAACTTGAATTTATCAGAAGCAGACTAACAGAAGTCTGGCAGACAAAAATCTAAATTGTACAGCAGAGGAGACTTACTTTTAGCCAAACATAAAAAGTAAAAACAAAACACTCCCTTAACTCTCTAAAGTAGCAGAGAATTAATGCAGTTTAGAACTGACAGCACTCTCTTCTGAATTAAGAAGAAATCTATACTGCAGGCAGTACTTCATAATCCTCTTCAATTGGAGACACTATCGAGACAGTTGTGAGAGTCACAGACACATTATTTAGTTTCTCTTGTAGTTAGCTTTTGCAGGACATTCAGTTCTATCCTTGTAAAGTCAGTTGAAAGTTACTCTTGACTACCATTGTAACAGCATCAGGAATGCAGATCACAGAATTACTGAGTCATTTATGTTGGAAAAGACCTCTAGGATCATTGAGTCCGACCTCTGACCGACCATCACTTTGCCAACTAGACCATGGCACTAAGTATCACATTCGGTCATTTCTTGTGCACCTCCAGGGATGAAGACTCCAAACCATTCTGGGCCATACATTACAATGTTTAGTAACATTTTCCATGAAGAAATTCCTCCTGACATCCAACCTGAACCTCCCATGGCACAGCTTGCGGCCATTTCCTCTTGTCCTGTCACTGGTTGCTTGGGAGAAGAGACCAAGCCCCACCTGGTTACACCCTCCTTTCAGGGAGTTGTAGAGGGTGATAAGGTCTCCCCCCAGCCACCTTTTCTCCAGGCTAAATGACCCCAGTTTCCTGTTGGGGGGATATGCATCTGATCCTGCTACAAATGGTGAGTAATGAAGTGGTTTCAAGAAAGTTTGAATATGAGTTTTAAGGCCACATTACCTCTTTGATTACTTACTTTTCTGTTCCCCAGTGGAAAAAAATATAGGTTGTGGAGGGAATTTTAATCTTTGTAGAAATTGCTGATATCATTCCTTGCTCTCCTAATGTATAGATAATTCTAGAAAACCAAAGGTGTAGCCAAAGCCATGTGAGGTGCTCTCAGAAGTAAAAGTATCTCAACATTTTCTAAGAAAATAATTTACATTACAATAAACAATCCATGATCATCCACACTAATAGCAACTATAAAATCACAAATCTCCTTATTCTTTTGCTTATTACTCTACATATGCTATCTTATAAGTATACAGATAAATTTCTAATAAAAAAAATCCCTATATATATTTAATTCTGAGCCAAAGCCACTGCTTTTCACAACACTAAGAATTCTCAAGAATCATGTCTGTAAAAGACTTTTGTTTGGCTATTTTAACTATTTTGTATTTCTCCCATATGCTGAAGTAATCTCCACTGAATCAACAGTGTCCTCTTGACTCAAGCTCATGCTTTTCTCATCTTCGTACTTTAAGAAAAATTATCTATGAACAGCTGCTCCCACAGCACTTCAATAACAGGACTCTGAAACAAACTACTATTGTGCATTCAGTGTGTCAGGCAGAAAGCCTAAAAAGGGGGACGGGGGGGGGAAGCAAAAATTCTGTCAATTCTGAAATTGCCTTTACAATATTTTATAGCTATTTTGATATAAATGCTGGAGCATGAAAAATGCAACAGACTTAGGAAAAAAATCTTGTACTTTAAAAAGTAATATTTAAAGACTAGTACTGTCACCAAAAGTTATACTGTTTCCAACAATATCACCAAGTTATTGGTCATTCAGAAGACATATGAAGTATATCTCTGCCTTTCACATTGTCTGCCTGTGAAAGGGACATTTAACATGCAAGGCTTGCATTCCCTACAGCACTGAGTAAAAATGTGTGTCTAAGGAAGATGATATCTACTATGCATTCTACATCGAGCTGCAGCTGATATGAAATGACATGGAATCTGAAGCCTGTTCATATAGCTCTCTTTCTTTACTGAGTAATGTTTCAAGCAAAAAGAACGTTGCAACAGTGTTCAGAGATCTCAAATCATAACTATTTTTATTAGAACTGAAAAGCAGAAAAAAAAAAGACAAATTACTATATCTTTTTTTCCCTTCTCTGGTATTCTGAAACACTACATCTTATCATATTGATAGGACTAGCTATCCTAGTCTTAACATTATTTTGAAGAAAGTTATCTACAGCAGTGTTTTTAACCACAAATGGTTCTTGGGTTTCTGTTTCACTTTCTTTTTGATTATGTTTTGATCAATTCCTCTTTTGTACTTTTTTTTTTCTGTAGAGGGAAACATAACCAGTGTTTTCTCTGAAACATGCAGTTACAACATTTAACAGTACTGAATTCCAATCCACCTCTTTGATGTGTCTCTCTCTCTTTGATGTCTCATAAAGAGAAAAATATTTGGCCTGATAAAAAATAGATTCATTCTAGACCATCAAGCCACCTGTGAGTTTCAGCCGCACAATACACTTCCATAAATCTTTTCCAGAATATCTTGAAATGCTTTGAGAAAAATTGAGTAATACACAGATGTGTGAGTAATATAGTTTCATTCATACCCATCATCAAGATAGAACAGTTAATTACAGTCATATTTGACCTCAGCTTAGAATCACTGATTTTATCTGAGGAATCTCAATCATAAGTTTTCACAAGGTTAACGAATATATACAATGTTGTTTTATTCAATTCATCAGCCATGTTGTAATGCATACATGAAGGGGGAAATGTTAGGGTAAAGAAAGAGGAGCAAAAGATAAAATTGATCTATTGCTGAGTTGTTGGCTTTAAGGACTATGAAAGATGGCATCAAATCTACCAAAGAGATGAGAGATGGCAAGAGATTCTCCAAATAAAGTAAAATGGAAGTAATTTTTAAAAGAGAATGACAGAACCTGCACGGTACTCTTGTAGTTGTTCAAAAAACCAGAATGGTTAAAAAAGTTATCATCCTTCAACATATGAATTTCTTTCAGAGAAATGTAGGCTGAGAGACAGGGTGCTCAGAGCGAATCAATGACAAAAAAAGGCTCCAGAAAAGATCTGCTAAATGAAGTATTTAGGTTTGACTCTTGTAGGTTTTTTTTTCTTTAACTCTCCATGCTACCTATAAACATTTGAAGTTTCACTGAAATGTTTGAAGTTTTACTTTCTCCATCAATTGTTGAAAGCCAATTTTTTACTAGAATTTTGACTTGTTCTGAAAAATAGACAACTATTCATCTTCATGATGACTGTGCATACCTGGTTGGGTAAATCTTCTTCAGCTCCTCACTCCAAAATGCTTTTCCTTGATTACACGAAGAAAACACAAGAAATGAGGAATAGGAATCCTCAATATTTTCCCAAACATTTATCAGTGACTTAACTTTCACGGAAAAAAAAGTATAAAGACTTAGATACAGGGAAGTGTCATGGTTTAGGAATGGTATTCCTGAATCTAGTTCTCCCACCAAGACCTCTTAGACCTCACTGCTGCTCACTCACTCCCTCTTCCCCCTCTTCTCCCTTCTCCACACCCCTCTTCCACCCTCCTGCAACCCTGAATGTGGCTGGAGAAGCACATTTTTCCACAAAAAGCAAAGGTCACAGGTTGAGATAAGAACAATTGGCTGAAAACAGCAATGAGATAAGAAAACAAACAGTAACAGCAACAATATTATTAATAGAAGTATACAAAAACAGACAACAGGTTCCACCCTGACCACTGCCAGACTTTGTTACCCCAGAAAGGGATGTCTCTCCTTCCCAGAAGTGAGAAAGTCCATCTTCCCCACTCCTGCCAATGATATAATGTGGTATTGAATAACAAAATGTCTTGGCCATGCTCCCGCCCACTGATCTGGGCCAGAACCAGGTCTGGAAGTAAATTTTAAATTCCTAGTTTAGGGAAAAATGTACATGTTAAAGCAACCAGCTCTGATTTAGAGTGATGTCATATTTAATTACAAGGACTGCACTGTTCAATATTGTTCTGAACAGTTTTCCATTATTCTGGCAAGTTTGCACAATCACTGATATGATCTTGCAATTTTAGATAATGAAAGACAACAATATTGCATGTCTGGAGAAAAGGACAAGGTTGGCACTTGATGGATATTAGACATTGAAAAAATGAAAAATGTATCAAAATTTTAAAAAGTATTCTGCTTAGCTAATTCTCTCAGTCCCAAAGAATTGCTTTTTATACACAAACCAAAAACCTGTAATTTTCAATTCATTTGCTTCATCAGGAGCATGGCATATCTTGGAACTTGTTTGCTAGTAATGAAATTCTGCTGACCTTTAACCCAGGCAAGGAAGAATATATGGGATTGTCAGAGAGCTGATGCATCATTTTCATTACTGAAGATACTCCTCACTACCATTCTTCATTTCCACTTAACATTTTGAAATACTGAGGTCTTAAACCCCACAGAGTAAGGTATTTGAATTATTGTTGCTAGCCAGTTCATAAAGAGACATTCAGAATTTTCTTCCATTCTCTAATCTAATCTAATCTAATCTAATCTAATCTAATCTAATCTAATCTATTAATTATACCTTCCTTGAAAAGGAGGACTAGACTAAACAAACAAATCTGAGACAAAACAAGAAAATAGCAATAACAACCAAAAATCACCACTCGAATCCCCAAACACAAAAAGAAAATAATTCAGAAATTTTCTTTAATTAAGACAAACTGCATTATATAATAAATGGATTACCTGTAGTGCTAATACAGTGAAATATCACCATCTTCATGAGTTTAAGTGAGTAAGCAATGGTATGAGTCAAGTAACATCAAAAAACACTATCACCACTAAATTTTCTTTAGCATTTTTGTGTATTTATTTCAACTCCTTCAGATACAAAGTATGAACAGAACTTTTTCTGCTCAAATAGCAAACTTAGCCTACTGCTTACCAATTCAGAAGCCAAAGGTATTTACAGAGAGGCCCACTGGAAATATGAAAAACTATAAGCAGTACTAGTACTTGCAAGCAAAAAGGACTGCATATCAATTCCAAAAGGAGGAAAAGCAATGTACCTTCTCTCTGATGTTCCAACATGAAATAGAAAGGAGTATTAAGGAAACAGAACACACATTGTTGTTGTTGTTGTTGTTGTTGTTGTTGTTGTTGTTGTTGTTGTTGTTGTTGTTGTTGTTGTTGTTGTTAAATTTCTGGTCCCATTCTAAAAAATCCTATGTTAGCAGTAGGAACAGTACTCTACAAACATAATAATGTATTTTATATCCTTCCTTAATTCTTGCAGAGATTACATAATTGCACTAGGCAATCTCATATTGTCTTATACCTTGCAAATTTGGAATGTAACATAGTTTAGTGCACTTTTAATCAACTGGAACATCTGCATCCAAATCATTGCACTGACAATTTCTAGTATCCCACACACAAGTTAATTTAGTTTTAATGTATTAAAAGAAAAAAAAGTTTGGTATTTTTTTGTATCAAAATACATCTAGATATAGAAAATACTGACATTTCATATTCTAGTCTAAAACTTGCAAATTCAAAATATTTTTATGTAACAGAAGAGTTTGTGCTGAAATCCATTCAAAAGTAATACATTTTTGTCTCTGGAATGACCTGGAATAAAGAAAATAATTAATACTGTAGGAAGCTAATATGAAGAATGGGCATTTGCCAGAGGATAAATTAGACTTTAAGTGGGAGACAATTTCTGAAGCACATGTCATGAAACATAGATGTAGAAAGACAGCTCATCAAAAGTGAAGGAAGTTAAACAGAAAGACAAGAGTCTACAATATTTTTTGACTATAAATTATTTATAAAACTTATTATATAATAAAGCTGAAAGACCAATCAGGGCTGCTGATGTACCACTCTTAACTGAATAAAGTTAAGGTAACTTAATTTCTTCTTTGTTGTTTCTCATGTTACTAGCACCTTGTACAATTAATAATTTCTTTCAAATGAATTTACACACTTCAAAGTAACAAAATTATTTTTCAAAAAAAAGAAAATTCAAGGGTCCTCCTTTAAAGACTATTATGCTATTGATTTGAAATTATGAAGTAACTACATTACTTTTTCCATCAGCTCCTACTTTTTCCATAAACATTCAGCAGTGGTCTTTTTAGATCCCATTTTGCTTTCTATTTACACATCCTACATGGCTGAGATTCAGTCATGACAATAAAAAGGATAGTACTCCAGTCAGAAAGGAAGAATATATACAGGCTGTGTGAAGACATTATATAATCTTTTAAGCCTAATAAGGTATTCTGTCTCTAACCCATCTATTTATTTTTTCTGTCCCTTCCCCTTCCCCCCCATTCCTTGAAGGAAACAGAAATACCAAAAAAACGAGTCAGTTCATAGCCCCCATTCCTTGAAGGAAACAGAAATATCAGAAAACCAGTCAGTCAGTTCATAGCTATTTTGAGAGATAAGATGAAAAAAAAAATTGCTTTATGTTAAAGAACTGAACGGGAATTCAGAATGTATGAGTGTAATCCTTGCTTTAGTAAGCCATCCATAAACTTCCAGCATGACAAGGCACTTCTCTATGCTCCAATTCCAGCCATCTTCCTTCTCCAATTTTAAGTCATTCAGGAAAGATTTCCTAGTAAAGTAGACAAAATTGAACTTTCCAAATAACCACTGTAATAACCAATACAAATTCTTCTACTTGTGAGATATGAAACCAGCACCTGTATGACAGGGGGTGTTTGAGTACCAAGAATGAGATGAAAGGAAGAGAAACAGAAATTGAACATCACCTAACATTACAATACTCTTGTCCCAATTAGTGTAAATCAATACATGACTCATTCCTAATTTAATTCTTTTAAGCTGAAACAGCTTCAACCTGAATGATAACGATTTATAGGCAAAGACATAAATTTTCAAGATGGAGGAGAAAACCCATGTATGTATCCTACTCTGACACTATAACCCCGAAAAATATTTTATGTGCAAATAAGGGAATATGATTTTCATGAGACATCAAAAATTTACTACTAGTCTCTTGAAGTTTCAAAGGCATAACTAATTTACACCATTTTGTATTGTTAGTCCAGGTAAAATGATACTAATATTCATGGTCTAAATTATATAAATAGCTTAGACCAAATCATATTATTAATACACCTAAAATTTATTATATATAAAATTTTTAGTTCTCCCTTTTCTCAATTGTTAATCTCTACACCATTACAGTCTTCATCTCCCGGAGGACAGTAATGTTAATGGAATTTATTTTGCTTTGCCAGGAAGAAATATGCTATTGATTCTGGTCATTTCTTCTCTATTGTGGATCCATTTCAGACTATTCTTCTATAAGTTTATGTAGTTAATATATTTAAAAATAAAGAATATATTTCTATGTTTTAGATAATTACTCTTTTTTCTTTTAACTACTGTAAACTCTATTCTCTCCAACTCCCAAATCTGCACCACAATAGCTCACCACTGTTGAATTTTTCATAGCTTCAATCTTAGGTGTACATTTTTTTTATCATCTCATACTTCTCTACACCATGGAAATATCTCGCTTTTATTATCAGCACCTCATATTTAATTCTCTACAGAAAAATTACTCCTTATTACTTCATAAAAAAATATGGTTATACCATAAAAAGATAAGCAAAAGCACTTAAAAAAAAAAGTGAAAAAATGTTGCTGCAGGCAGAGAAACTAGAAGAAAACCAGTGCAAGGTTCAGTGGCCTGTTGCTAATAATGGCAATGCTGTATATACTGGTCTGCGGGCTATAAGCCTGAGTATTATAGTAGCAGTTACATCAAAAAAGAATACCTCTCCTTTGTGCTTTTAAAAGAATGCAGAATCATCCCTGTATTTTTCAGATTATTTGATCCTGATGTCATGCTTTGACAAGATCCTAGAAAATGCTGTAGACTGAAATCTTTCAGGAAAATTAAGTAGAGGAGCAAATAGCACCTAAATCCTGACTGGTCTTAAAGCAAGCTATATTCTGAGCCATGCAGCTCGGTCAAGATGTGGTGTCAGTTGTCAAAAATCTTCACAGGAAAAGGGAAGGCTATGGACTGTAAGTTCACCTCAAGGGCATAAACGTTTTTTAGAGAAGGAGGCAGATTTTTTGAATTTCAGTTGTGAATGCTGTTGAAAGTATTGCACAATCCGCACTGTAGGTCTATATGAACTGAGATTAGAGAAGTATAACAAAGCAATGAAGAGGAGAAATACAAATGAGCAACACTTAAAATAAAAAAATGAAAATCTACAGAGAGCACAATATTTAAAATATTTTGACCGAAACCAAATATAATATTTTGATACACAAAAGGACATGTGCTATTTCTCACCTCTACACCATGCACACTGGGATATCATGTAATCAATAAAATAAAATAAAACAGTATGAAATATATTTTAAAAGAGCAAATTTTTTTCCTCATGTTAGCTCTAGAGATACAGGACTAGTGCTATTTGTATGAATGGACTTCAACCAGAAGACTTCTCATCTTACAAATCTTGTCATATTCTTACTGTTGCCCTAGATTTGACATCACTCTTTTGAGAGCAAATCTACTGATGCTTAAAACTAAGGATATTGTGACTGAGCTTAGAAACTGATGAGTTTGGGAAAGATAACAGTCAAAAAGGTATTGAAAATAATTAGTTGGGGAAGATTTATTCAAAACTGTACACATAAAGATTTCTGCATTCTGAAATATGACACATAAAAAATATTAGGAATGGTTGAGAAAAAATATGAAATACAACGTTGTTGTGGTGTGTGGCTTGCCCCCATGTTCTTGGTTTCTCCCCAAATCGGTCCCTCCCAGTTTCTCGGTAGTTCCATGTCAGTCTGTGTTTCCCAACCCTCAGGCCCTGTCTGTCACTCGACTGCCTGTCCCTTTCGCCTGGAAGGTTCCAGGGAGGGCGTCGAGTGATAGTCTAGGGATCCTGAGGTCCCTCCCCTGTTAAGGTTCTATGGTTCCAGTTGATGTTTGTCATGATTGTTCTGTTACACCCCCTGATTATCATTGGCAGATTGTTATTGCCTCCCCCTGTCCCTCCCACAGTATAAGAACCCCTGTTCAGCCCTGGTTTTGGCTCTTGTCCCTTGGAGTCCCCTGGGTTTGGAGCTCCCTTTGGGGGCCTCCCAATAAACCAGATTTGTTCCCGGGATAAGAGCCTGCTTCTTCCTTCGCCTTAGTTGTGGATTGCTCAGTCTCCCCTGGAGGCTGGGTGGGCAAGGACTCACAGGCACAGCCAGAGGTCCGCGGGTAGGTGACAACCCTGGACTAACAGCTGTGGATAAAACTGCTGCAGCTCTCAGCAGCTAGCCGGAGTCTAGGTGAGCTTCCTCATCCTAGTGAGCGCTGCGACACAATGTTTGCTGCTTAAATAGTATGTCAATATTCAAGCCAAATTATAGGCAAGTGTGTTTCCATACCAATACTAAATATCTAAGGGAATAAGGTGGCTGAAGAAACAAGAAAAAAACAAACCTAAATATCTTGCCCTAAGTGAACACATTTATGAAATAGATGCACCAGAAATTTGTTGACAGCCACAGGAATGGTAAATGCAGATATGAATGTGAGAGCCTAGTATGACAAAAAAGAGATTTCAATTTAAAAAGACGAACATATTCAGAACAGAATTTTAATGGACCAAAATACCAATCTTAAATGATAATATACATTTAGATAACTGTTAGAGAGTGTCTGACCAGGATAATGATACTGATTACCAGATTCTCAGACAAGAAAGTGAGAACAGGCAATAAAGTTTTCTGGATACCATCAGCATCCTCCTATTAATTAGTCAAATGTCACAGTGGGAAATTAAACAGATAATATTTTAAGAGACTAAACCTATGTTTGTTCAAGGATCAGCTAATCAGGAAACTCCTCCAGTAAGAAAGTTACTACTGATTTGATGCAAAACAATGATACTGTTCAAAATCCTATAGAAGTATATAATTTCATAATTGTGATGATTCACTTAGATTCAACAGATCTAAGAAGTAAAGAAGAAGAGTAATAAAGGACAAAAAGAAGCTTGTAAACAAAGTCAAAAGTAGGAAGAAATTTCAGTCAGCAGTTGGATAAGAGACAGGAAAAAGGAGCTAGAGAAAAAATGTTCAGTTGTTCATCCAGCATTGACAGTAACCAGAAGTCTTCTGTTTGGGTTTATGTAATTCAGCATAGATATGAATCATTAAAACAGATTCTGTGAGGAAAAAAAATTATGACTTTAACAGTACATACACCTCTGAGTCATTGGTCAATGATATAGCAGGTGAAATTCAAGGAGGGGAAAAAAAGAAAAAGAACCCATAGTATTTTTTGCACATACATAAAATCAGTGTAACCCAAGTACAACCAGGAACAAAGTCCTTGGCTGAATATTAAATCCATGAAAATATGAGCTCAACCTGCAGAGCAAGTCAAAATAGAAAAACAATTGTTAAGAAGCATTGAGCAAGAAAGCAGGCGACAGAGAAGAAAATGTCATTATGCCACTATTTAAATACATGGCTTACCCTCAGCTAACAGCACTGCTCTTCAGAGGTTGATGCTAGGTCTGATACTGGATCAGCACTGCTGATCTCCGTGGTGAAGAAATGCAGACATAGACTTACAGATAATACCAAACCAGGAAGAGTGGTTAATATTTTAGAGTCTGCTATTCAGAGGGATTTCATCAAGCTGTGGAAATAGGATGATATCTGAAGTTCAAGAATGGCACATGCAGAGCCTAATTAGTACAGATTAATAAAGGCTGGGGCCTGACTGGCTGGGGAGCAGCTTTACAGAGAAGGAAAGAAGGGCTCTTGAACAAGATGAGCATGAGGCAGCTGTGTGTCCTTGCACTTGTAACAATAAAATGAAGGGGAGAGAAAAATGCAGTGATGTTCCTTTAAAGGCTCCAGCTATTCCTATTTGATGTAAGGTGACACTGTTATTAAAGGAATATCATAGTCTTAATTTTGTATTTCTTTTCTTCACAAGTTAAGTGGAAAGTTAACAATCTACAACTGGAAAAAAAATACTAAGAGTGGCTCAGGGGAAAGAGTCAGAACAACTCAATTTTAAGGACTCTAAGCTGGTTTGAAGGAATAGCAAACAACAGCCATGGATTATTTCATCTCAAGCACACTTTAAAAAAGTAGGAAAACGAGAGCTGATTTTTCTCCAAGCTTATTAAAAAGGGTGCATGAACTAATATTGTTATAAGAATTGCCTAAAGAATTTCTGTGTGACTAGAAATGATTTTTGCAAAGTATAAACTAGAATGTCTATTCCATTTACGAGGTAGAAGCACATAGTGAGTGCTCAGCAACATCATCAGGATACTTGAGCCTTGAGGATTTAGTATGATTTTTTCCTTTTGTGTGTTGAAATCCTTCTTAAACATAAGCAGTACTTATTGGAAGAATGTATCAGAGTGGTTTTGACTGAGAGTAAATCTTCCTCTCAGGTCTTCTAGAAAATGTTTGGACTGAGAAAAGGAATGTCATGTCTATTGAAACACACATGTAGAAGAGAAAATAGTCTACCTGCAGTAAGTATACAATTATTTATTGGATATCTTAGTAACTGAAATCACCTAAATTCCAGACTGACTACAGTCTGATCCTGGTAGTTTTAGTGAACAAAGATTTAAAAACCCTTTGTAGTGCACCCTATATCCATCTCCCTTGCAATTTTCTGCCTATGCTTAATCTATGTACTAGGCTATAGAGTGAACTTGCCAGTGAAATATGTTAAATCACACTTTCACAAGTTTATGTTAAAACCTGCTTTTTGCCATTACCTTTGACAGTGATTAATTGGCCGAAACATTTATTCACAACAAACCATTGTATCCATTAAAAATATAAGGGGCTCTGGATACATATATAAAAGAAACAAAAATTATGTCATTTTCATCATTGCTATATCACAAACCTAAGGTATTTAGAAAGTGCAGGCAAAAGTTAAGGTCCACATGTTTTTCAGTATCTGAAACATGAAAAAATAAACAGGTGATATGGCCTAAAGTAAAGTGAAAATTGCTTTTCAAGATGCACACTCTTTCTGTATTGAATAATAGGTGGAAATATACGTGATGCTTATTGAATAATAAGAAAGCAGATTATTTATACATCTTTAAAAAGGAGAAATAAAAAGAAATGTGAACTTTGAGGAAAAACTAGTCAAACCACATATCCTTAGGGTTAAAGTTACCATAAGACTGTAAATAACATATTCACATTTAAGATCACTGAACAAGAAATAAAAGTTACAGAGGACATTTCACCAGGATTATTATTTTTCAACTAGATACTGCATAATTATGTGCAGTTAAAAACATAATATGTGTAAGAAATCACTCGATCAAAACTAAATTGAGGTCAAGAAGAACTGTCTGACTGTTAAACAGATAATTGCTGACATTTTCATTACTTGAGAACAACAGGTCACAAGCAGAAACTGAAATTAACAAAGAGAAAAATATTAAACATGATCAGGCTAACCTGAAGTTGCACTTTATTTGGCTTAGTAGGAAAAAGTGCCTTGTGTCATATTTTTGTTGACAAAAAATTACTAAACCGTGATCTGAAAAAAATCATAAAGATGCTCAGGCCCATAAATATGTCAGAGTCAAAGCACCTTAAGGATAGTGCTGGACTTTCTTAATCACTTCTGAAAAAGGAATATGAGCTTCTGAGCCAACTAATTTAAAGTCATCATACGGGAATGTACAGAAATACAAGAAAAAGCTTTTGAAGAAGTAAAAGAATAATTTCAAATTCTTCACTAATGAAATTTTATAACCCAAAGGAAAGTCTAGTCTTAGAAAGTGACACATTACAGGGCAGTGAGGGAACCACATTAATGCAGAGAGAATGTCTAAAAGCTCTTATGAGCTGTTATTTCTTAGTTAACGAATGAGAAAGAATTAGCACTAGACCTTTACAAAACTGACTAGAATCTTTCACAAGCTCTGTCAGGACAAAAAAAGCTGTACAGTGTCATGTCCCCTCAACTTTGCTTATGTTTTAAATGTCTGAAAGCATTAATTTAAATGGAGGATGAAAAATTGGTTCATCAGCATGCACATCTAACAGAGTCTGGCACAGTTAGGAGCTCCTGCAATGCTTTGCCAAACCCTACAACAGTGCAAATGTCAGACCCATTCCTTCCATACAGTTAGTGTCCCCCGTAATCAGAAATTAAACCTGAAAAGCCATGTTACATTTTTCTCATCAGAATAATGTCACCTTTTCTCTTGGGGGTCTCTTCAGCTCCCATATACTTTTTCACCAAAAATACTCTGTACTCCAAAAAACCAGTGTCAAGCAAATCAAATTTTAATACTCACCACTTTCAATACAATTGCATTTCCAGAGACAGGTTGAACTTTACCACATTTCACTTTTAAATTCTTGAAGTCAGGCTGCCTCATGGGGCAGCTGCTCTCTGGGACTTGGGGTCAGCAGGGGCTGCCCAAGTCAGCAGGGCAGGGCAGGAGTTGGCATCCCAGGCCATTCCCACCATCTCAGCCACAGACAAGGCAGCTGGGGGGCACTGAGGCAGCCCCAGCCCTGGGCATGTCCTTGGGCACAGGATGAANTTGTTAATAAATAAGTTTTTTCCACTTTTCCTCCAAAGAGTTTTCTTCTCACCCTTAGTGCTAGAGAGAAGGGAAGTAGAAGTTCGTTTCCTAGGGGGGGTTCCTCTCAGAGATTTTTCCTATAATCTGTCCCAAACCAAGACAGCAGGGATGTCAGCCCACACGTAGGGGTCAGGATCAGACCCTGTGAGAGAAACCAGGATCAGACATCAGGGTCCCAGACTGGCCAGGAAGGGCGTTTGCCAGGAGGGTTAGTTTTGGTTATGCTCACTCAACAGCTGGTCACAGACACAATAGATATTTCTGAACAAAAGCTTTTCTGTACACCCAAAAATAGTTTCTCTGGGTGTTCCCAAGAAATCTCTCATCACTGTGAGATCAGACGTAACAACTGAGCAGCCAGCTACTGGTTCAGTGGGGATACAGATATCCAACATGATTGTGCTTAAATCTCAAATCTAACAGATGCTCTCACAATCTAATTAATAAGCCTCCAATTAACAAACAGGACCTGGTTAGTAGATATGTTGGATATGGTGACTGAGTCACAGAGCAGCAGAAGAGTTTCCATTGTGTGACAACAAAACAGCAGAGATACAAGTACGGGTCCACTGGTTGATTGGTGAGAAATCAATCAAAGACATAGAGAATTTTAGTATGTTTGTCAGATAGAGATTATCTTAATTATAACATCTAGGTAACACGTATATTTGAGAGAGGGTTTCTGATTGTTTTCAAAGTCAGATTTTAGCCTTTTATGGACAGAATGAGAGTAATTAGTAATGATGCTTTCTTTTATTAAACTCAGAACAGTGTCATTTCGGATAGTTAAGATGTCAAAAGGAGAAGGATCAATTTAATCTTTCAAAAATTCCAGTTAAAGTTTTGCCTTTGTGTAGCTATTGCTCAGGAAAATCACTCAGATCCTAAAGGATTCAAATCCTAGACCAAGCCAAAATACAAAATGTATTCAGTGTGTCTGTAATCCTATTTGACTTTGTGTCTGGAGTTGTTGCCCTTATCAATTACCCCAAAGGTCCTTCCAGGAAGAAGTCTAAATAATCTTCTCAGTGTAAGAGATGGTCACCTATGGTAGTTATAAACAAGCAAACAAGCAAACAAACCAACAAACCAACAAACAAGGTTTGGCAGCCTGGCATACAATGCCATGAAACACACACATTTCACAGGAGTGGATACCTGCACTCTTAAGAAATTTGAGTTCATTTTTATCTGTACCTAAATGCGCTTTATTGTCTGAGGTTTCCCTTCACCGGCAAAGCAGTGCAACCTTGTATCAGAGCTAAACATAGCTTACACCAGCCTCAAATGAGGAAAGTTGGCAAGCCTGGTATTAAGGTTGACCTCAAGTCCACTCCTGTACTGTGTTCCTAATTAGGTTCACCCAAAACTTTATTTTAGCAAATAATGTTCCAACCTCTGAACACTTAATACCAGGTGACATTATTTCAAGAACTTTTTCATTTCTTATTCAGTATTTAGCTAATCCAAAAGCGAGCAGGACATATGTAATGCCGAAAGCCATGCAGGAAAAAAATACTGAAACAGTTGATTTCTTAATGAATATTCATGAAATTATTTTGGAAAAACACAATTTTTTTGTGATTGCTTTGTTATAATCTACCTTAGCACTAAACACTTTGCAAAACATATATCTTAAAGCAGATAAGGACAGAAAAAGTAAATTTTTGGGAATGTTCTCAGTAACCAAGGACAACCTCCTCTGAGAACTTTAAAAATGAAAATAAAGCATAAGAACTGAGGAGAACTAAAAGGTTTTCCAGCTATTTAAAATTAGACGTCTTCTCTGTATTCCACCCCAAGAGAGTTTAAGCATTGAAAATCAGTATTTTTAAGTGCAGTTAGTAGCTTTTAGTAGAGAAGCACATTAAGGTGGCAGAACAATATAAGCTAAGAATAAGAATTGAACTGTTTCACCTAACTACTCATAGTACTGTAGCCAAACTCAGCAGAAGCTGCTAAATCAATTTGAGCAGCTAGTACATATGGTGCCTAATTTTTCTATAGATACAATAGTGACAGCACCACCCATACACAAGTCCTTTCGACTGCAGGGTAGGCACACTATTAGATTTACAGCCCACATACAAACATTCATCCATTTACTAGTGACAACTGAGTTCTGATTATGTTTCATATCTGAACAAAAGACAAAGAACTGCAGGCATTGAATAGCTAACAGAATAACTCATTTTTCAGAAGAATATTGAATGTGACAAATAATAGGTTTCAAATGTACCTAAGACATATTTTTGCATATTCCCAAAGCTAGAAAATTCCACATGACATAATTTGTGGTTAACAACTCCTTGAGTCTGCCTGCAAGCACTTACGTTGTCATCTTTGAGCACAGTAAGAACAACTGAAAAATCAACAGAGTTGCCCAAGGTTTTCTGAGAAAATTACACACTGGAGAAAATAGACTGTGATTGTGCTTTAAACTCCCAGCAACTCTCAACCAAAGGCCACAGAATGGAAACAAAATATCCCCAATGCATTGAATGACTCTATCCAAACATCTAAAATGAATCAGATGTAAGAATCTCTCCTTTATTATAACACTGATATTATTTCAAAATGTTTGTACAGTAATCTACACTTG
Organism: Nicator chloris; assembly: GCA_013400495.1. Lineage (NCBI taxonomy): Eukaryota > Metazoa > Chordata > Aves > Passeriformes > Pycnonotidae > Nicator > Nicator chloris. The sequence continues at coordinate 18,486 of WAAE01018617.1, forward strand.
GCGGAAACTCTGCATAATTGTCTTATTGTACTTGCAAAAAATTTCAAAATTTGGCATCAAATCAAACTTTGGGAGGCCTTTGTTTCCTTTCCACTGAATCTGATGGCTTACTGATATTCTATTAGACAGCAATATAAAATCAAAGCAACAGTTAGAAAATTAGAGAGGCACTTGTCAAAGGCTGTTAGTGTAGAGAAAATTAGTAAAACAAATAGCTTTAAGAGCTGCTCTTTAAAATTACAACTTTCAATTCACATTTAGCATTATAGATGAATTACCATATCAAACACCTACCAGACTTGCTGAGCACAGTGAGGACAGATGAGCACCTGAAAACTTGGGCTGGAGTTTGTGTGAGTGACATATGTTGATTGGTTCTCTTAATCCTGAGCAAACTTCTTTTTGTTTACTTAAATATGGACATAAGTAAGTAATTTGAAGCCTCAGGGTCTGAGGCTGAGTTAAATATGTTTCCGCTTGAAAATGACACTTTGTATATCAATAGTCATCGGCAAAATTGAGATCTGCAAGATTAAAAAAAAAAAAAAAAAAAGACCTGGTCATGCTGAATATATGAATATTTGCAGATTCGCTTTAGGACTAGAGCCCTCACATGAACAATATTCTACAGATGATGAAGTGATGCTTTGCCAACAGACACCAGATGGTTGTTAAATGACAGATGAGGGTCTACATTTGATAGAGTCAACAAACCAGGCTGTAACATATGTAAAACTAGTAATCCGTATGCATGTTTCAGAGACTAAGATCTCACTGATGATTATAAAACATTAGTTCAAAATCATTCAGTTTTCAAGATTTACTTTGCCTCAACATTTCCTGGTTGAAAGCATGTCTTTATCACTTAACTTCAAGTGGTAAATGCTAATAGCCTCACGTGTAATGAGACAGAGAACTGAGTGGTTTGATTAGGAAAGGCTTTCTCTTTTTATCAAATGCTATGCCCTCAGTAAATGAAAAGAGGATCATCCTATGGACTCACATAGGAATTCTGTTTGATGTTGCAAGAGATAATGACTGATCAGCATTTTCATGTGGCTGGTAATCAGAATAAGGCACAGAATCACAATACTAGGGCACATAGACATATAGCATAGTGTTGCCCTGACCTGCTGCTTCATGGGTTGTTGGTAAAAGAAGAAACAGAAAGAACATTTTCATTTTTAAAGTATATATTTCTTGCAGGTATTTGTGGAAAGAAAAGAAGATCAGTCTTCATTTTTGTAGTCAAGCAACATTTTATCTAATTAAGTTGCTTTAGTAGTAGGAGATACGATCGAGGAAGATGTATTTTTATTTCTGCAAGGGGTAAATTCTAGTATTAGTTAAAAGTTCTTTTGCAGAAATTAAGACCCAATAAGCAGCTGAAAAAATGTCAAGGAAGGATTTTCCCACCGTGAGAAGGCATTTGGGTTATTTTTTTTCCCTTTTCTCCTCAGTAGGAGGTTATAAAATCTGTTTCCTTTCTCAGCATTCTGAATACGATTTTGTGTTTTATCTACTGCTGAAATCTTTATCTGAAAACCAGCTTGTGAAATTTCTTATTTTTCAGTTGCATCTTTCAGCTTTGCTCTGGAGTTTAAAATACCAGCTGAGGCACAAGTCAAAAATCTGTGCATTCAGACTGGTTTCTACTATTCCAGAGATTAATATCTATGCTCCATTTCAACAGATGATTAAAAAGGCTCTTAAAGATTATCTTGACCAAGGAAAGCATATGAGTAATTAATTGTTTCTGCCAGAACTCTGGTAAGTGAACATTGTAATGACTGAACAATATTGCAGAAAATATGAACATCATATACTGGTTTTGACAGTGGAACCCCCAGGCCTTTTCTGTTTCATTTCAAGATTGATCTAAAGTCCATTGAATTTTGATTGACTTTTTTTTTATTGTGTAGTTTAGAAACAAGGGTGTGCAACATTTGTTTGTATATGGTTATTAATATTGACTAGATTCTACACATGCCTGTGAGTATGTGAATTTGATGTGGGATATAGCTTTAGAGTGCTTTTCATCTTTGTATTGATGTTAGATGATGATATTGAGCCTTTTTTTGTAAAATGCTCATCCATGAAAATATAATTTTTTGCTGTTGTTTCATTTATTCTTGATAGTATTTCCTACCTGTTCTGGGCCCAAGAAGCTTGGTACACTCCTGTAGGGAGGACTGAATAATGATCCCAATTAATAATAGATAAGAAAAAGATAATAAAGAACAGGGTCAGAACATGACATTGCCCTGAAGCCTTAGACTGCAAGGTGACCCCTCTGCACATCAAGTAAAAGCACTCAAGGAATACAAGCCTGTAGATTTTGTGGGTTTTTTCCTGCACTGTGTTAGTAAACTGCAACAGAACAAATTAGGATCTCAAGAAGCTGAGAATTTAGATAAGTATTGTATAGGTTTCTTTGTCACTGCCTGGGTCCTTTGTTATCATAGTTGTCATCACACCCTGGGGAGCAGGTAGTGTCACCAGATCATGCTTGCAATTTAGGAACAACAGGTGTGTAAGGAAAAGTCCTAAATTCTCGTGCACCATTGTAAATGTGAAGATGAGTCAGGTATGGCAAGGCCCAAGGGGAAACCTGGTTGGTATGAACATCACGGCTGAGGATAAGGACTAGAATTCCTCTTGCTGACATTATAGACATACATCAGCTGAGACTGATCCTAACACTTTTCCTTCTGGCTATATGATATAAAGCTTCTGTAATAGGTATAAATATACACAGAACATTTAAATTCTTTGTGTCTGTAAACATACATATTCCAGATCTAACTTTCAGTATGAGAGAAAATGTGGCATCAGAAAATGAAACAAGCTGGGTATAGCAAAATTCTAGGAGAGTTCTGGGAGGCATGGAGAAAAGGATTTTGGGAAGAATGTCTACTGCACTTTGGTAAAAAATAGGAAACCTTGGATCTTTATAGCAGGTTTCAGAATGAATACCAAAGTCATGGGGAAAACCCACAAGAATATCCTACCACAACCTTGTGGACAATACTTCAGCACAGGCTGAAATGCATGCTCAGTATCACCCTGGTCAAGGAAGCTACACATCTATTTGCTTCTGAAACTCTACTTTACAACATGTAAGTATGTCTCAGTAAATCATCTCACTCATCATTTGTCTCATCATGGCAACAAAAATATTTCTTAAATCAGTGGAGTTGGGTGACCATAAAGACCTATAAACATGCCCAACATTCCATCAGCAGGCAGAAGTATCTAAATATATATTTCCCTTAACCTTAAAAAAAAAATGTTCCTCTATTTTTAGATAAGCTTCTTGATTTCTTGATTTTTAAATGCAGAGTTTAGTGGAAAGTCAAAATTATGTTTTCATTTACTTTCAAGTTGATATCCAAAAAGCTTTAATGTGACTTTGAAAATCCACGTAATTAGAAATGTGCCACTCACTGATATTGGCAGAGATCACGAAAAGTGACAAAATCACATTTAAAGAACATGAAGGTTGCACAGTCCTGCATTCAGAAATTTGAAAGTCTTCACCTCAGCTGAAAACTGAGTATATATAATCATGCTCTTTATTTACCCCTCTGTACTCCAGCTGAACACTCCCTCCATTTCCAGCTGTGCTGCCTGAGCAAGGCAGGGGGCTGGGAACACCAGTGCTCTCCATGCCCCTGGTTTATGCAGAATGCTGCACGCCAGGCAGAAGCAGCCGTTCAGAAGAAAGCTGACTTGCTAATGTGCTCCACCAAGAGCAGAACACACCAAGGATAAATCAGCTACCTATAAATATTCAGATAAATGAAATATGCAACTGCATTTTTAGATGGCCACAACCTGGTCAAATATAACTGGATTTTGTATAAGCAAATATACTTTTCCTCTACTAAGCACCATTCATTTGAAACACAGCCAGACATGCAAACACCCATTTCAAGCGTGTACCCAAAGAATCCTTCAGATATCTTTTAACGTTTCTTTTACATGGGAAAAAGTCCCCCAAATTCAATATAACTCAACAGCTTTTGCTGAAATTATGAAAATTAAATTCATGTTCAGAAAAATGTATATCCCATAGAAATTCTATCCTGAAATGTGGCAGGGTTCTTATCAGCTAAAGAAATGTCTTAGAATGGAAGGTGTCAGCAATTTCTACCTGCTGTCCTTATCGTAAACACAATTAAGTAATGTTGCAGCTCTTGAAATGTTAGTGTTTGCAAAGTACAAGGGAGCATGTTGCAAGTACAAACCCTGATAGTCATCTACCAACTACCACTGCTATCGGGTAGTTGCAGCATGAAACTGCAAATGGATTATTACACTTACAAGATACCACCCCAAGTCTGGTAGGCACAGCATAGATAAAACAGAAATAAAAACATTTCCTGGTTTGACAGCAATTTTTTCAAGATATATCCTGTAATTTTGATGTCTTCCAGTTTAAGCAGAGGAGAACATAGGAAGGTATGCATCTGCTATAATAAAAAGTTTTCTTTGCTCATGGTTGATATTAGTTCATCCCTGATGATCTGAAGGAAAATTACAGAAGGCAAACTCCAGCTGAACACTTCATCTCTCAAATCATGGTGTTCTGACCGGGAAATGTGAAAAATTTTCTGAAAACCGAAAAAGGTAGTCAACTGCTTTATTTTCATTTTGGACTCATGAAAAGGTGCTTTCATTTAGCATTTTTCTGAACACAGGTCATAATGTTTTAAGCTGTTAAAGTGTTTGGTTTTTTTCCCTTTATACCACTTATTCCTAACAAAAATTACAGTCCCTGCTCCTAAATCATTGCATTTCCTTCCTAGAATATTTGTAATAATTATTTGCTGTGATAAATAATGCTTGTAAAGGCTCCCCCATCTCAAAAAAAAACTACTCAAAAACCTCACTCTGCATACAGTTTCTAGAGCGGTTCCCATTAGAACAGAGATACGATATAATATATAATATATGATACAATACATTATATACGTTGAATAAGGGTTTCACAGACTGCAACCTCTTTTGGAGGTTTAGTTTTTTAGTTAACCTTTCGTGTTTGATTAAGCAGATAGCTCTATTGTTACTGCAAAAATTACATGGTTTGTTTTTTGTGCTTTATTTTCTTGGGGTTTTTTTAGAAGCCTCACTTTCTTACTTACTTGCAGATATCTTCATCAGTTGCTCAGTTATAATGGTTAGTGCTGTAGTGACAGATCACAAGTTTATATCTCAGACTCAAGAGCAGGCATATTTACAGCAGCACAAATCTTACCATGAATTCATTAACGCACAACATTCTAAATACTGTTTATTTTTTTAAAAATAAAATAAATATTGCAAAAAATTATTAAATTCTAGTTTTGAGGAAAATAAGCTAAATTTCAGGAGACAAAAGAAAACACTAATGTATATAAAGTTAATATTAATGTAAAGAAGATATTTAGGAAAAGAAAAATCTTAAAGAATAGTATTAAAATATGTAATAGTATTCCTTCAGAGCTTTATTTAATATATGTCACTTGCATTTTGTTAATTAAGGTATTGTCAAATAATTTCTCTTGACATAATATAACTACTATAAAGCATTCCCCAAAATATGAGATTAAAACATTGAGTATTTAATTAAATTCATTAGTTAATTAGCTGTTTAAAAAAATAACTCTGATGCATACATCTAATGAAATCAACAAATTAATAGACCAGAAACACATGCACATCAGATTCATTACTCTTCTCAATGTCTGAAACACTGGTGTATTACAAATATTATCTGAATTCAGTCACCAAAAGAAGGTACTTAAAATTATACCTATCATAATATTACAAACTTGATCACATGATTTCTTAATTGAAATTTTCTCCAATTCTACCAAGTAACTCTTCCAGTTGCATTTAATTTGTTCTGCTGCTAACAAAATCTTGCCATTTACTTGGAGCCAACAGGAGACACACAAATGATTTCAATAATTTTTAAAATATTTCAGTAAATAATCTGTGCTAAGTTTTAAAGAGATAATTAAAAAATAATTTTGAAAAATGTGTACTATGAATTATTCTGTGAAAAATATGTTCAATATCTAAAAATTTTAACCAGTATGTGACTCAAGTATTTATATTATTTTCTTGTCAGAAAATAGTAGCATTCTAGTAGAATTCTGTCCTAAATATTTCTGTGACAAACACTGCTGTCACAGAATTATTTGGTGCATGGCATAGTCTTCTAATATACTGCAGTATGCACCTCCACTTGAATTCCACTTTTAGATTTTTATTTTTGTAAGCAATGTCAAAACACAGAGACAATGATCTATGACTTCTAAGGGTTTTTTTTTTTCCAAGGAAGAGAATGGTCTAAATGTCCTTCTTAAAACTTGTAATATTTGTCACTTTGATCAATTTCACTTTAATATTACTTTGACTGTACTGTTTCTTAAAGTCTTGCGGAGAATACTTTTCTACTAATTCACAGAATAACTCCAAGTACATTTCTAGTAAACTCCAAATCACCCTTGACTCTCATGCTGCTTCAATGTCTGATCAATTTTATAGACAAGTTTAAGGACTTAACAGGAGCAAGATTATTTTGATGTTCAGTAGAGATAGAGGGAAAGAAAACAGATCTGCAGAAGTATATTGCTTTGATGCAGGTTGCAGGTGTTCAGATAACACTTCAGAACTCAGCACAAGAGAGTAATTCAGTGTTCAGAAGAGTTTGAGAAAGACCTCAGAGACCACTTGTAAATATCTTACTCTACTTCTATGACAATATGAAATGCATAGGTATGAGTTGGGAACAACTTCTAAAAATTAAAACTATTTACATGGACAGCTTCTAAATAATTGATTGAGGGATCAAAACATAGCATATACAAGCTTCTAAAAGAGATATCAACTGGATTCAAATTGCACATTTAAAATTAGGGAGTTTCTAGTAATGAATCATAGAATAGTAGAATATCCTGAGTTGGAAGTGATCCACAAGGATCATGAATGTCCGACTCCTGGCCCTGCACAGCACCATCCCCAAGAGTCACACCATGTGCCTGAGAGTGTTGTCTAAACACTTCTTTAACTCTCTCAAGCTTGGTGTTGTGACCATTTCCCTAGGGAAGCTCTTTCAGGGTCCAACTGCCCTCTGGGGGAAGAATCTTTTCCTTATACCAAATCTAAACCTCCCCTGACACAGCTTTAATGAGAATCCATAATCCTGATATATATCATCTTGTCTAAATTCCTAAAGATCCAGTGTAACCTTAACACTGAAAAATATTAGATGATAACACTTTGTTGGGGCCTTAAGACTCTTGATTATGTCAAATTTATATATTTGCAGGGTTCATTTTTTTAACTTTTCAGCTATTCATGGTTTTTATTTCATGGAAGCGGGGGAGGACATCTGCCCAGAAATTTATCTTTCAGTGGAGCTTCAATATTTGATTATTTTCCATGTACTAGAAAGACTTCTAAGATATTTTTCTCCTGTGCAGATGAATAAAAGCAGGATATTGTCCTTGCAAGATATCACCTCTTCTCAGTGCTATATCAACATTGTCATTTTCCTTTCCTGTGATAAAAGCAGTTAATGCAATGTTTTCTGTTAGGAAACTGCCAAAATTGCTTGTGAATAGAAAAGAAAAGACTTTGTTATTTGTAGAACAGTCTTACACATTAGAAGGATGTCCTCTTCAGCCTCTGTTGCCTTGCCTATATTTTTTTTCCATTTTCTTTCTTTTCCCTAAACATTAAATTTTTCTGGATGACGTTCATTCTTGTTTTACTGCTTTCTTCTTATAAGGATAAAACTAATAATTGTTTCCATATGCATTAAGTAATCCACTTCCATTCCAAGTTTTTGGAAGCAACATATAGACAATTTTCAAGGGAAATTCTTAACATGAAGTTTAGGAGAATGGAAATAATATTTCTTTTCTTTCCTCCCAACTTTTTTGAAAAAAAATCGTGTTGAAGAATTCTAGAAAAAAGTTCTAGTAGGAAAATAAGTGAGAAAGCAAATGGAATAGATAGCATCTAAAATTATCACCTAGGCTTTAAGTGATCATCATGCAACAGTTAACCAAGAGAAGAAGAATGATCAAAATTAAAACTAGATTTCATTGTATCATTCTCTGTAAAAGGCAATTAAATAAAAATGAACAAATACCCCAAGCAAACAAAACAAAACCACAGTGTATTTCTGTGTGAATACTTTAAAATTTTCTGGCCTATTATGGATAGATTAAATATGACGTAAAATAGTATTGTAATTTATTAATTCTAATTATATTCAACAAAAGCAGCAAAGCCCAACAAAATAAACAAGAGAATAAAGACATAAAAAAATAAATAACACAATGGAAAAAGTTAAATCAAAACAAAACGGGATTTACTCCAACACTTATATCTCAAAAATAAAATTAAACTTCCCATGATTTTCATAATTGAGGAGAAGTGTTTTCTAAACTTTAAAATACAACTATTGTAAGTCAGAGATGCTTATTTCTTTAAATAAAAAGGCAAACTGAACATGCTCTTGGGATGAAGATAACTGTTAGCAAATTCGACTCATAAATACTATGAAATAATATCTCAAATTATTCTTATAATTATTCTAATTATTAAAATTAGCCTCTAATTATTATAAGTTGCAGATTTTTGAAGGTTGTTTGTTTGTTTGTTTGTTTGTTTGTTTTTTAATTCATGTGTTTGCAACCTGAAGATTTTTTGTGGAGCAAAATTCACATTATCCTTTGACACAAAAATATTTAAATTCTTTCAAAAATGTGTGCATATTGTGCTGTTAAAGAATTATTCACTTCCTGCTCATGATCTCTCATGATCTCTCATGATCTAACTTCTATGACTCAAAATATTTTTCGTAAAACTGAGATCTAGTAAAAATGCTTTAATATGAGTAAATGTCAGAGAAATTCTTTCTAGAGGTAGCAAAGATACATTTAGTTACCCAAAGCACTTTCACGGAAAGCTGTTACTTTCTATCTTAACTTTTATTTTAAAAGTTTCCAATGTCCTTCATTCTCGAATTAAATCCATACAGTCGAGTCTTCGAAAGGTCATCTTGTTGCTACGCCCTCTGTATTTTGGCTTGATGCGTTTTTGTTGGGGTTTGTTTGTTTGTTTGTTTACTTGTTTATTTTGGGGTGGGGTTTTTTGTACTTGCTTCATTATACAATCAGTTCCTTTTTCTTTTTTTTTTTTTTTCCCTTAGAGGTGCAACAATCTGGATTCATGGAGATGATTCCCTTCTTGCTGCCTGCAAGTGCTCTGACATTGCAACCCCACAGGCTGCAGGGCATTTCCAGGGGAAAGGTTGAACTCTGCCTTGGTTCCTGTGAAGTGACAGCCAGCAGCAGTGAAGGCAAAGCACACAGACATGTTCTCTGTGATGACCTGTCCCTGTCCTTTGCAGAAATATGCAGTACCTCTGCAGCAAATTGTGGATGAAAAAAGGTGTAAGGATGACGTTTATCACAAACGCAAATATTTTCTATGCCCTACCTCAGCAGCAGTCAGTTCAGCATTCATAAAGCAGAATCTGTGAAGCTTGCTCCTGAGGGAACAGGCTGATATTGTTGCCAAGCCACTCTCCATCATATTGGAAAGACATGGTAATATTTAAAAAGGGGAGAAAGGAAAATCCAGGGAACTACAGACCTGTGAACCTCACCTCTGTGCCTGGGAATTTCATGGAACAGATCCTTCTAGAAGGTAAGCTAAGGCACATGAGAGTCTTGGAGGTAATTCAAGGTAGCTGGAATGGCTTTACTAAGGGTAAATTGTGTTGGACCAACCTGGTGGCTCTCTGTGATGGAGCAATGGCAATAGTTGAGAAAGGAAGACTGATGTCATGTATCTAGAATTCTGCAAAATTTTGGTAAGATTTCACATGACATACTTATCTCAAAATTGGAGTGACATAGATTCAATTGGTAATGAATTGGCTGGATGGATGCAGCCAGAGTGTTGTGGTCAATGGGTCTATGTCCAGACGGAGGTATGCACCAAGTGGTGTCCCTCAAGGCTCTCTCCTGGAGCTTTTCACTGTCTTCATAGAGGACACAGACAGTGAGACCAAGTG
>WAAE01018621.1:0-35653 GCA_013400495.1 Nicator chloris
TATCACACAGGGATAGTGTTAAATTTGTCTGGATACAGACACAGAATTACTTTTCTGTAGTTGCTGAGTTTAGATTGTGCTGATTTTATATGAGAACAAACATGAGTGGAAAAACTAATCCACTTACAATTGACATGAGGCAACACTCTGAGTAATGACTTGACTGAATCTGCCACCACATTAATACACAAAAGGCAGCAGGAAACCAGTGCAATATGCTGGATGTATATATTTCTTGCCTGTGGATTTGAGCAGCAACATCATGGAGCAGTCTGAGACCATAAATCTTAATGAAACAGAAGATCCCACACAGTAAGTCTAGTGTCCAATAAATGTTTTGACAGAGAACTGTGAAGCTGTAAAGGTAGGTGGATGAACACGCAGAGATTTTAAAAAGCCCTGCAGCCCAAACTGAGTTTAGTCAGATAAAACCTGGCTGTTATAATATGAGCTACGTGGGTGATAACAAGGAAACAAGGTCAGGATGTGTCCCTTTGCTGTGTATGGCTCCCCTGACCATTGCAGGAGCTGAGGGAATATTGCCATCTAGTGCCACACAGAAATCCAGCTGTCTAAACAGAAAAGAGCTATTTAATTCATGTAGGCAATGGTTACAAAGCATCCTAAAATCCAGGGACATAATGTGCCAGGGACATCGTTTTAGTAAGTGTCTTTGCCAGGTTTGTTATTAGAAATGGTACATTTTCTCCTTTAAAAAATTACTGTGTTGTGGGAGCTGAGTCATAACACTTTGGAGGAAAGACCCTGTTCAGTTGTTCTGAAGTTGTGTAAAAAGTGCAAAATATTCTCATAGGAGTTTAGTAAGTAGCTGCCAGAATGGTGGGAGGTTGTTGAGAATGGGATTTATCTTGCCTGACTTAAATTTACTAAAACACAGACCTGTATGTTTTATTGTTCTATGATCAACCTAGGCTTTTGGAAACAAAGAGGCACTAGTAGGGCACAACTGGTGTGACCAGCTTGAACTGTTGCACTTAGGATGGGAAGTGAAGTACTTTTGAAACATCTGGTTCTCTGCAGAGACAATAAGGGGGGTTGGGATGTCTGGTTCTGATGTTTGGAGCCTCTGAACCTTCAGTGCCTGTCTCTCTGTACCATTTTTTAACCAGCTAGGCAATAATTTTGAGGACCTGTTGGTGGAAAAATAAATACCACTTTTAGACTCCTAAATCCTGTGATGTCAGTTGTGTGATTCTCATTCAGATTGTGGGGACACATGTACTCACACAGAAGCTCCTGCTGGCCTGTACCAGGGTACACTTGCTGCTGGGCAGGCACACTGGGCCATGACACATTTCGTATTCACCTCTGTGTGCAGCAGCATTATGAAGTTCCTCCTGTTGTCATGCCAGAAAGGGCCCTTAGGGGTGACAGAGCAGTTCAGTTAGCAGCCAAAACCCTGCTGAGTCTGAGATGAGGGGGTTTTTAATCAGCACATATGTTTGAGATACTTTTAATGAGGCCATCAACTCATTTATCTACGCTACAAAATACGTGCCAGATTATAACAATTTTCAGCCATTGCCCATCTGGAGCAGATTCAAACCAGTGGTTGATTTTCAAAAGCAATTTGAAAATCAAAATCAGTTAAGTAATCAAATCTTCCAAAGCTCCAAAAAATGTCCAGATTCTCAAGCCAGCAACATCATGTTTATAAATGTTGACTTAAAATTACTTAAATGTCCCACCAGTAACCTCTGAGTTAATTGCCATGTTATTGCTGGTGGCTGTGACTTTCCCACTATTTCTATGCCCTAGCCATGTAAAGGGAAGGATTAAATCACAAAGAGAATCAGAATCAATAATGTAAAAGAATATTATTTTTCAACCTGAGAAAGTTCTAGACATCCACCACTCCTTTTCTTTTAAATAGCATGAGTGTCAATAAAACAAGAGGCTGCTAAGTTAATTGGCTTATATTTTAAAAATCCATTATTTCACATCATCAGATAGAAATCCCTACATCAAATATAAATCCTTTCCTTTTCTACACTGATTTTAAATATGCTGCAAAAAAGGTGTATCTGAAGTTCCTCCAAATGAGGAATTGTTCAGATAATAAAATGTCTCACAATAGTAGTACTGTACAAAGATATTGACATCAAACTGCCAAAATTTTTAGGGTTATTTTCTTTGCTTTTGTTCATTTGGCAAAGTCCTTAAATATGGCATTAGAAAAGAAATAGAATATGTGCACTTTCCTGAGTGTCCATAATGTCAATTAAAATTCCATCTAAAAATGAACCTGAACAGCAAGGGTTGTATATCTATAAACATGTTTTAAAGCACCTAGAAATGTGACTTTCCAAAGCCCTCATTCTTATCATCTCAGTTCCCCATAACTAAGTTTAGCTAAAAATATCTAAGCTAACACCTTCCAGAAATAAATAGCAAGAAACTGGCAACAAAAACTCCCCCATACCTCTTAGTCCATGGGGACACAGACTGACCTTCCAGATGAAACAAAAAAGGAACTGATTTCCTCAGGCTTTTGCATGAAATGAAGCCTGACTCAGACAGTTTGGGTGTTCTAGGCAGGCAGGAAAGGATTACTAACATTAGCTCAATATCTTAATTGCTGTACTTAACAGGCTGCATACTGCTGGATCCAGCACAGAGAGAAAGCTCTCATGGACTTCATTGGGATCTGGATCAGTCTTTTAAAGTTTGAAGGAGCTGGGGAAGTGGCAGGAAAGATGGATGGTAGATTTTACCTGCTGGTACAAACTGCCAGGATTCTACTGATATTTGCACCAGCTGAGCCTTTACACCAGGACATGCAATCTTATGAAGCTGTGACATAAAATAGATTCACAAATTATTTTCCTGTGCTAAGGAGCAACAGTGAGATGACACGCCAAATCTCTTTAAGAATCAAGAGGTGAACACCCCAAAATGTCCACACACCCATCAGTCCAGTTGGATGAAGTCTTGAACGCAAAGAAGGGCGATATTTATTTAAATTGAACATCACCACCTATTTATCTTTTGTTTCAATCATTATTGGCAAGCAGCAGGGCTTGCCTGTTTTGCTTTACTGATACTTGCAAACATCTGAGACTGTTACCTTGCATAAGACATTTTTCTGGATGAAACCAGGCTAAGCACAGTCCACTCACTTGTGTCATATCAACCTGGGCTGTCTCGGGCTAATGCACCTGCACAAGTGCTGGTGTTTCTGCACAGGGAACTGGATCCGTGAATTGAGGCTGGATAAGAACTGGGCAGGGGGATGATATGTATAGGAACAAATGGCCAGGAAATAGGGGTCTGGGCAAAGAAATTCCTGTGGAATCCAGCCTGAAACATGCCCTTTGTTTATGTTCAGAGATATGGAGTAATGCTGGTCCAGTTTGTGGGATACACCAAGAATGGGTTTTAAAGGCCCTGAAGCCCCTAATGTTGTTGTTGTTGTTTGTGACTACAGAAATTTAGCCTTGCTTCTGTTAAAAAAAAAAAGAAAAAGAAAAAAGTGTTAAACTGTTATCATTAAAGTATTACACTGTTAGCTGTTTTCTGTTGACTTAAATGCTCTGTGAAATAGCAGAGGGACAGTCACCATGTCCCAGCTAAGTGGTTTGTTTGTAGCAAATTATTTTCTATTCTTAAGGAAAAAGAATTTAATCAAGTGTCAGCAACAAACTACATCTTAACAGATTAGCAGGATTGCTGCTGTTAAAATAAATTTGTTGCCAGATTTGTTTACTAAACTTATTTTTTTAGGGATGGGTGAACTTCCTGGAATTTGCCAATCTTTTGAATAAATATTGTGGAGGATTTGTAAAATGAGAATTAATTAAAACTTTTCCTGTGAGTGAAAACCAGACATTTTCCTCAGTATAAATAAATTGCTTGAAAGCTAAAGGGAAGATTTGAGGGAGGTGGGTGGAGAGGCAAGGAAATTTGAGCACTGTCTTTCCTTTTCCAAACAAAATTTGGGGTATAACAACTATGACTAATACAGGAATTGTAATTTATATATCAGATTTGATATATCCATTTTTAACTTTCTTCGCAATTCTGAACTGACCTCAAGATATTTGACTTCAGCTTTCATGCTCCTCAGAGATTTGTTTATTTTTCTATGAATCTTCTTGGTTTGGCTGCTTCTTACGATACGTGGCAGATGTGCTCACTTCTGGATGTGGAGCTTTTTGATACTGGCTCCTATATATGATTTGGTTGCTCTATGAAGGCTTTTCAGTGTTAGCTTGGGTGGTATCACCACCTCAGACAAAGAGATAAGCATACTGTCATCATCCATTCATTCTGCTGGGGTAAGGGAAAGAATCAGATAATGAAATGCTTATCCTAGCCAGGGAGAAAACAAGAACAAGTATTTGCATTCCACCTTTTCATTCACTGCAAGTTGGTTTTATTGGTGGGATTTCGGGTGTTTTACTATTTTTATAAGAGATCATGACAAAAATATTCTTCATCTATGAAACAGCAGACAGCAAACTTTCTAATCTTTCATGCACAAAGTCAAGGAAGTGTCACTAAAGATCCTTAGCATGATTCTTCAGTGACTCCTTTGGAAAGGAAATCCAAAGATAGATGTCTAATAAAAAGACAAACATTCCTCCCATTTAGACTGAGTTTTTTAACTTTTTTTTTTTTCCTGGCAGAATGTCCCTAACTTGAGAAATTAGTCCTGGACAAAAGCCTTCAGTGCTATAATTTGGAATACATTGTTTCTGACAAAGCCAGGGGCAGATGTCAGTCTGGCAATGCATAGTGTGCAAACGGCAGCAACAACTCAAGGGACACAGTCACTATCCAGGTGAATTAAGTACATGGGCCATCAGTAAGTCCTACAAACAAATTACAAAACAGTTCATGGATTTCACAGAAGACACAGGAATTTAAACCATGCAGTATTCAGGCAAACAGTCTTTGATTCTTTAGGCATCAAATCAGAAGGATTGATTTTTCCCAGTCACCTTCCCCTAAAAAATTTACAGCTTTTAAAATTGCCATGACTGGACTTAAAGGTTTGATTAGTTAGAGTTACCACACACTGCTGCTGTACTAATTGAATTAAACTCCACTGGGTCCATCCTTCCAAAGCCTTGTGCATTTGAGCAGTGTTTCCCACGGTCATTTGTATGAAGCTGCATGTTGGCAGGATGGATAAGCATCTTTGCTTTAAAGACAGCCTCAAGCTTTTGCTTAAAGAGGCTAACACTGCCACTAACAACTAGGAAATCCTGGCAGATAGTCCACATGAATATCTCTTTCTATATTTGCACAATGTCAAGCACACTATCAGCACTGAATAAATAATAATCATAGAAACCTGGAGTCAGCCAGGAAATAGCTGTGAATGAGACATTCATATTTTAAAACCTGAAACTGCAGTATTATCTTGTTATGATTCTGGGAAAACTATTATTTTCCTTCTCCCCTCTTGTTTTCTTTTCTTAAAAAAGAAGAAATGCTAATACTGCTGCTAAAGGTACTAAAAAACCTTTATTTGGTCCTGTATTACAGATTTAAACATCTGAAGTGTTCTGCCTGCTAAATACATAAAATCCTTTTAAAGAGCAAAATGGAGAACAGTGCTGATTTTAAACCCAAAGAATTTATTTCTAAGTGAAAAAAAAATTAGAGATGGAATACAATTGCATTTTATGGGAGAAAAAGAAAGAGTAGCTGAAAAACAGTTTCACAAAGCAATCTTGCTTTTGATAACATTTTGCAGAGCTGAATTTTTTTTCTAAATTTAATTGAAACTCTCTGTTTAAAAGGATTTATATTAGTCACAAATCTTTAAAACAATGAGCAAAATTCAGGAGGAATTCAGTCTCCATCTCTATAGAATCATTTATTTCTCCTTTTCTGTTCAGATGAAGGTCTCCTATGGCAGACTAAGCATGTTTCAAGACTGTATTTTTATGGTTACAGATGAGGACAACAGATTCTTATTTAAAATCTGGTTTTATAATTGCTGACTGGGTTACACACATCTTTTTTTTTTTTTTTCATATGTTGGTCACCTTTAACAGAAATACAAAAAGATCTGAGATCTGAGGGCTGCCTCAGTATAATCAAACTGCAATTAACTTAGTCTAGAAGCATTTGTCAGAAGATATAATGGCAAGGATTATAAAGGAAAAGAATAAACTGAAAACACAGAATGCCAAAAATCACCATCTGCTGAGATGATGGGAGTATCATGCTCAAAGCTGTTAAGGTGTTACTAGAGCTGTTGTCTGTTACAACATTAAACAGTTAATTGCAGTTCATGGATTTTAAGTAAAAGGACTGGGGACTGCTTTTTACCATAGCAACCACAAAAAAGAAATCTCTTCCAGCATGTGTGCAACACGCGCCAACAAAAAAGCAAAGAAAATAAATATATTTGGAACTCGGCATTTAAACTATAATTATTTGGAGAAGTTCCTCTTTCCAAATTTACATTCAGAGCATCCTGGAGAGAATTAGATGCTCACTCCAAATTTACCAAATGTCTTTCCTGAGGGACAAGAAGATGTATTACATTCCGTATCTTTTCCCAACTAACAACTGTTAGGATGACTTCTGCTGCTTAGGTAAACACAGTAGGGAAGTGAAAGAATACAAAAGAAAGGAAAACTTTATAATCTCACTAATGTGTGGCCACGTGTGCTGCAGGCAGGGCAGTCTACCAACACTTACCTTTTGCCACTCCAACCATTTCTGCTGTGTGCTGAGGTCATCCTACTTGTGATCTTTGAGCATGAGAAACATGTTATGGTGACAACGCTTCTGATTGTTTAATCCCAGGTCAGGTCAGGTCAAGTTTGAGAGGACAGGAGAAAAGGAAAGTGACAGTTTCATCAGCATCGTGTCTTAAATACTAACACATAATATATTGGTGCCAATTGAACTTCTTATCCATGTTACTTTTTGAAATAAAATGCTGAGGAGTTCAACCATCTTTCCAGACATGGCTCCATTTTGATGGAATAGTTATTTTGAGGCATGACTTTTCTGAAGCCTTTGCAACGTCCAGACAGGTGTAGAGGCAGCAAATCAGAGAGGCACGCCAGCAAATTACCTGGAGCAGAGATCTAAAAGGTGATCCAGGCAGGTGAAAAGCAATGAGGAGCTAGAAAGAAGGAGATCCTGCTGGTTGCTATCCCTAGAGGATGTCCCAAAGCAGGAGACAGTAGGAAGGATTGCATTTCACTAGCCCTGAACTAACTAGAGGTTTGAATATGGAAGTGTTTTTAAAACATCTATTGTAGCTGCTGAAAACAATTATGTCTGTGGCATCTGCCAACTCATAATTATCTGCTGTTGTTTTAAAAATGTGTATGGGAAATTTTGCAAAATCTAGGACCAATAATCCCATGCCTGACACAGCATGCTCTCAGACTCTTACACCACAAATGTAGTGTGAGAACAGAACAGAACAGTTGGCTACATTAAAATTCAGATTTTCAAAGACAGACTGAGGGGGTTTTGTCAGCTGATGTAAAAATTTCCATAGGCAAAAACATGAAACCCTGAATAAATGGAGGAATTCACCCACATATGAGCACTTTCAGAACCCTGAGATGCCCTTCAAGCTTTCCCTCTACAAATCCAGAAGACACAGATTAATGACTCTATGCACCTATAAATTCTTCACACAAGACCATTTCTAATCCCTCCAATGTAGACTCATCTCTCAATTTCAATTTCTATTGTACTGTTATTATATATTGTGTTTATCAAGGCGCTGTTGTTAGGTCTTGTCACCACCAAAACTCTGTTTCCACACAATCTCTAACGTATTTTTTTATAAGAGCATGACTTAAGTTTTGCTCCACTGGTTACTTTCTAAATAACTTTAGAAATATTCAGAAGTGGCCAACTCTACTCTGACATGAACACATAATTCAATAAAATGTCACTGCTTATGCTACTAATAGATTTCAGTGGGTTGTATCAATTGTGCTAATTATGATGATGTGTGAGGGCACAGAAAAGAGCTCCACTTCTCCTGTAAACAGAAGAGTAGACACCTCATTTTATAGAGAACTGAGTCAATATATGCTTAGACAAATAACCTACTGCAAAATTATTCAGCCCACTATACATAAAGCATTCTCATTTTGCCAGCTTTCCTATATCACAGGTCACAATTGTAATATTTTGAAGTCACCAGTAGCTGAAATGCCAATACTCTTCTTAGCGCAGAAGGAAAAACAGGCATTGTATTATCAGATTACTACAGAATGCTTGAATGTCAATATGAATACAGGTAAAATTGTAAGAGCTCAGATTTAGTACACAGAAAAAAAATTCCAATTCCATACAAGGAGGAAGAGGAGTGTGTGCTTACTTCATGGTTTGAATTTGAGTATTTTCAAATAGTTTATTATTATTGTTCTATATTATTTGACAGAATTAAACATGGGCAGGGAATCCACAGATGCCTTCTGTCTCCTAAAGAAAAAGGACTTTTTTATCTGTCAATTAAAACATTTGGGAAAAAACAGCCAGTTCTGTTTATAACCTTGGATCAAATGCATATCTGAACTTGAATTACACGATTCTCGAATGCTACTTTTGTAATGATTTTTAGTTAATTTTTTTCCCTAAACCACTGTTGATCACTTTTCATCAGTCTTGTAAGTTTTGCATACACCAGATGACACATGCTGAGTATCTACAAAACAAGATTTAATTCAATGCACAGATCTGTACCACTGGATGTTCTTAGCCAGTTAAAATGTTTGATGGCCATAGATGTACAAAGATTCTCTTAATCTGAGCCTGCAAATTTGCAGCCTTAACTCATAGGCACTTCAGAAGTATGCACCCTTCGTAAGTAACATGGGTTATTTTTAATGATGTCTGAACTTTTGTCTTCTTTACCAGCTATGGTTTCCACTTAAACCCAAAGTATTATTAGTAGTATGCTTATACTTGGATTGCTTAAAGGAAACAGTGCCTCAGGAACACTCATCAAACCACAGGTTTCCAAAAAATAGCAAAGGACAATGTATTTTTTATCATTAAGAGGAGGATTGAATTTAAAAAGTCACTCAATCTGTGAGACCATAACTGAGGTCCATCCACATCAGATCTCTGCAACCACCTTGCCTTTGTAAAAGGGCAGGTGAAGTCTGATGACAGAATTTCAGGGTGGCCAATGAGAGGTTTATACATGTAAGACAATGATTAAACATCACACGTTGTTGTTGGACACGAAAAGACTGACAAAAACTCTAAGATGTAGAAGGCTGAATAATGATTTATTAAAACAAATGAAGTCTCTTTTATAGAGTGATAGGATAGAGCTGGACCTAATTGGTCCTTGATTAACACACCATCACCATGATTGGCTAATTAAAATCAACACTTCTCTACATGTAAACAAGAAAACAAACATTAGCTGTGCAGATTTGTTTAAATTCTTTCTTCAGGTTGTTTTGAGAAAAATTATTCCTTCAAAGCTCCACTGCAGCTGAGAAAGTCAGCCGCCGTCTCTAGGAAAAAAACAAAATGAGACCCACAACACATAGTGATGGAGAAAAACTACACATAGTTTTTACTCGGGGTGCATTTAGTTGTCAAACACATCACTACCTATACCCCAATTCCTGCTAAGGCCTTCAGGGTCCATTTTGACCAAGTACAAGGCTTCCAGTGCTTATCAGAAGACACAACATTTGGCTCCTCCCGGTTGTAATGGGAATCTTATTAGGACAAAGCTCCTTGCAAAGTTAGCACAACAATGCAAAGAACTACAAGATATTTCCCTGTATAATAGATGAGACACAATTGATTTCTGGCACTCCACTTATAGCCTCAGCCAGAAATACAAGACGAACAGGCTTGCTTTCTTCTGTGATTTCAACATGTCTGCTTCCTGTACGAGCTGGAAGTAGGACATACCATATCAACTGTCAAAACATTTCAGAACCTCGAGCAAGGTGTGATTGGAGCCAGCTTCTAGAAGCAGAGAGGGCTTGGGGAGCCATGTGAGCAGGCTGGGCCCTCTCTGCTCTCCACTGATATAGGGACCAAATGTGACCTTACCAAAGATGTAGCAGTGTGACCCTCACTCAAACCTCTTTTCTGGCTGGCCCCAAACTTTCACAGCTAGGCTGAAGGACACTCAAATGACTCCCAAGCACTGAGGGACATCCCTGCCAGGCTGAAATCTTCTGGAGCCTGTGGGTGCCTCCCCTTAGTCCACTCACACATAGTGCCTGGCCCTGCCAGAGATGAGTGCCTGTTTACAGTGGGGATCAGTGAGCTGCTGAGAAGAGGGGGACAGCCAGGGCACCAGCACTTGTGGAAAATGATGGGAGAGGAGGCAGACCCCTGTGCTGAGGCCAAGGGGCACCAGCCAGAGCCAGGGGAAGGCTGGGAAGGACTGCTGGTTTCCCAGGGAGAGGCAGAGGAGACCTGGCTGCTAAGAGGAGGGGAGAAGGAAAGGGGACATGCCCCAAGACAGGAGGAATCGTTTAGAGAGGAAAAGAGGGCAACTCCAAACAGCTTTGTGATGGAAGAGGCAGCTCACTGGTGGGAGGGGGAGAGGTGACCCAGGACTGGGAGAGACATGTCCTGAGAGCCTGAGGGAGACATGGGAAAGGAAAGTCTCCTAACTGCAAAGTAGGGGATAAAAAACAAAGCAGTGTATATTAAAAGACATGGTCACCTCTGGTGAAGCAGGTGAGCCCAAGTGGGAGGGTAGCGAGAGAGCAGCTGAGTGTGAAAAACAGGCCCCAAACTGGTGTTTCAGTGGAGTAACCTGGCAGGAGCTGGAAACACACCGTGCAGGGTTAAGGTAAAGTGACAGAAAAGTGGGAACAAAATTCAGAAAAGGGAAGTATTTGGGAGAAGGAAGGATACAAACTGGACAAATATGGCATCTATGTTGAGATGGAACAGGAGAAAATTGGCTACAATGCAATGAGGGAAAGGCAGGAAGTGCTGCTGTGTGCTGCCAACACATGCAAACATGGCTGGTGAATGGAAAGTTATAACATACATTATTCATCGGGCCAAACTTAATTTTTAATGAAAGAATATTTCTATGTCTACCTCACGAGAAATGTGTGAAGATCTTTGGGGACTCATGTTTTGTGGTTTTGGTTATTCGCATGGGCATTGTGAGAGAGCAAAGCACGAGAAACCAGCACGCTATTTGAAAGCACACTTCATACTGAGGCAAGGTAACTTTCTCCATCCCCAAGAGGTTTTCTATCTCAAAATCTAAAGAACTTTGCTCTGTTTTTCAAAAATGCAGGGAACTCCTACAAGTTTCTTCCCTTCTATCCCAACTGGATAATTAAGCGCCTTCCTCTAAAATCTGGATATGGCCTTTGAGAATATTATTGTTGCTATTATTTATCAAAAAACCTCCTTCAAATTAAAAAAAAAAAAACAAAAACAAAACAAAAAAACAAAAACACAACAACAACAACAACAAAAAACAACAAACCAAACAACAAATAAAACTGATGAATATTTAGTAAGTATAATACAAGTGATTTGCTGCACCAGTGCTAGATAAATTTTAAGAAACAGTAAGAAACATGCAGTGACTATGTTTTTAAACAATTTTTCTGTGATCTTTCCTGAGTACCTGGCAATACAGGCAAACTGAATTTTAGCCTGGCAAGTACTCTTTGACCTGACATTCATGTCTTCCAATTTCCAAAACATCCACATTAGTCCTCACTCTTCTTCAGTGAAGGCACTCCTCCGACCTGGTCTAATCCTCAGTTTCTTGCCACAAGAGCAGCTGATGAAGTGTTAGACCAGGGACTCTGGGTAGGGTGCTTTGATAAGGGAGTTTGAGATTCATATTTCATACAGGTTATACTATAGCACTGAGACTGGATATTCAGGTGTTTGGTGGAGGTCAGGACATGGGGAACGTTTTTGAGGGAGAGAAAATATTGGCAACTGAGGTGGGTCAGAAACTGAATTCTCAGAGGCTCCTGGCTGAAACCTGAAACCATTGCAGAAAAAAAAGGAAATGGTTTTGCTTCTCTGAAGCAATTGGTAAGTCCTCGTGTTCAGTGAGGATACATCTCTGCACTGTGCAAAGATGGCTAATGGTACACTGATAGTTACCATTGCCAGCTTTGGTATCAGAAATAGTCCAGCAACAGTAATAAAGCAAAGAAAACTTGTCCTCTGGAAAAGACAGTACAGCAGTAGGTTAATGCATTTAGGTGACAACCAACACTTGGGAAAAATTACTTAGAACAAACTTTTAGGCACTGGGGCAAAAGGATGTGCAAATTCTTTTCACAGTGCTTGCACAACTCTCAAGTTTGAAATGTGCAGTAACTGTTGATTTCCATCTCTAATTCATAGCCTTATTTTCAGTATCATTTTTTCTTTAGACTTCCGAAAGTTCAATGTAATGTTACCTAATTATGCATTGTCTGTTCATAAACCTGTGCAGTGCATGTCCCTTTAGATTTCCCATTTCATCTGATTAGTGCTGCTGTAGTGTTTCAAGCATCGCTTTGTTTTGTATTTGCAACCCTTTTTTTGAGAAACATCTTTTTGTTGGGATACAAGGGTATCTCACTTCGAATTTCTTTTTCAGTTCTCCATTTTTTCGGACTGTTTCTTTTTTAAGTGCTAGTTTCTTTGGCTAACATGGAACCGAAAGCATAATTCAGATTTTTTTTCTTGTGTTATTTCAGAGGACATTAAAAATAGATTTCTCTGCTATAAATGTCTATTTAATACAGTTTTCTAGCTCAAGTCTACTATGATGGTACTCACATAGTGTTTGAGTCACCTTCTGAAATTACAAAGAGATCAGAAATAGTACAGGGACTGCACTTTTGGCCAGAGTGGCTCTTGGGAGACTGGCTCGTAGCAGCTTCTACATTTGGCTTGCTAACTCCTGAGTTGTTTTAATGGCCATGCTGTACACATCTTTGTGCAGAAACCTAGATCTAGGACTTTAAATACAGTATCCAGACAATTTAATTAATTCTGCCACTCTAATTATCACCTAGCATATTAGAATGTTACATTGTTTTAAAAAAGTTTCAGAATCCATTTTGATGGAGAATGCAAGACTATCCATTTAGTGGATTTTGCACCTTCTCAATACAAACTTCTCTGGTAACCTGAGGTGTTGCTGTAGCATTAAATAGGAACTTCATTTATCCACTATGGAAAGAGAGACTGCAAATAGATGACTGCAAATAGATAATCTACAGGTTTAAAATCAGCACAAGTGTAAAAGTCCACCATAAAAATGGTTTGCACACAAGTAAACATACAAGTTAGTTTTGCACTCCTCAAAATGCTGAAGGATTAAAATTTCTGCACCTCTGTGACTGATAGCCAGATACTTTGCTGGAGCTTTTCTTATGCAAACTCCATCACTGACTATCTGCAAGAAAATCTTGTGATTCATTTATTGCTCCATTTCCACCAAAGTGGGTACCTGAGTTCATAAAACTGTCTGCTATGTAATAATTTCTGCAAGACAAAACCACCATTGTGGCAAATCCATTGCAAAACAGGATCCTGGGAAGTATTTATGAATCTCCTGCCAAATTGCTTAAACCATGACTTTGTCACAAGCATCATATGTTTACAATCTTGTTATGATATTGAGGCCTTATACAGCTGGTTTTTTGTAATATTTTCTAGCCAGTTTAAAGCCATCTGGTGCACGTATTGCCAGGTGTACGTGATTTTGTTGTTGTTGTGACTACACATGCACCCTCAGCACTCTCATGGTATTTTCTCAGTACAGCTGAAGTTAAATCATGTCACTGTTTATTTGTACATGGTGACTACATGTGATGTTCCTGATAGCCACATGTGAGAATTGCTGTTTTAGTTTGTCATGTCTTCACATTCAGATCCTGAAAATTAAAAAAAAAAGTTGGATTGGTCTCCAAATAAGCCAAAGATTGATATGCAGCTTTGGATCTCTTCTAGTGTCATAACTTTTACTGTGCTTTTATAAAGCCCAAGTCTTTAACAATAATTCTAACAAGTAGGTATAGGAACATATGATTTTTATCTTCCAGTTACTTGGCAAAAAGCTTGCATTTGGAGATCATCTTATTAAAAGACCAATGATATATGGATTAAAAAGATTACAGTTGAGGATTTATCTGTATTTTGCCATTTATTAACTAAAGGCCATAATTTGCTTACAGCTTACTTTTTTGATACAATACTATGATTGGATCACTGTAGTATTTAGAAGCTGCAACTAAAATCAAGGCTGCATTACATTGAATTCTGAAAAACCACATAGAAAAATGAAGCTTCTGCTTTGCAACTGAAATAAAAAAAATCCTCAGGGACCAGGGAGGGAAAGAAGGACCTTTCCTTACTGACTTATTTTTCCGTGGCAGAATGACTTCTTCAAGGTCCTCAAAGAATTAAATTTCTGTATTGGTGAGCAGGTGGGAAAAAAATCAGAGAATGTTTAATCTGCACTTTCATGTGCAGTTGTTTTTTTTTTTTTTTACTGATTTCCTAAAGAAATAAGTCTTCTGTGACCATGTTTATGACTTTCCCCCTACTTTTTTTCTCTCCACCCATAAATTTTGGCCCAACTGATTAATGAAAACAAATCTCAAAAAGAAATGAAAGTCCTAAATAGGTTTGTCTTTCTATTAATTTTGTGGCAGCAGATGCCAGAAGGGAAGAAACCATCTGAATGGTCTTGCTACAATAAAGCTGCAGCCTGAGTTCACATTCACAAGACAGAACTACATATATTCCTAACAATGGGAAAACTTTTAGGATATCACATCAGGTCTCTTCTTATTTGCTATAAGGGTCTGGAGCACAATCACAGCTGTCCATGTAACAAAGATTACTTTATTTGACACCAATGTGGAGTGAAATAAGAGGTGTTCTTGGGGAGAAGCCCAGTGCAGAATGAGGATACTTTTCTGCAGCTTCAGGACTTGCACCCTACAAGATAATGGAGACAAACTGATGGCTGGTTTGCTCAGGGGTGGTGTCATTTCTTGGTGCAGATCATAGAGGCAGCATGGATGTAATCAAAGCAGAACTCACACTCTTTAAAGAAAAGATGCTGATCACAGCAAAGCTGGGCATATGTGTAGATGCGTCAGTTAGGGACATGTTTTAGTGATGGAGTTAGGGTTAATGGTTGGACTCAATCTTAAAGGTATTTTTCAAAATAAATGATCCTACGATTCTGATTGTGGAACCATTTGCTTAATGATAATGCTGTTCATGAATACATATGGTAGAGAGGTGAAATTCCTTGGGGAGGGCTTTGGAAACATTTCTCTTAAACTGTAAGTCACTGGATTGTTTCTTTTTAGGAAGGAATTGGTACATCTTGAATCTTTTATTTTATGCTAATTTTCCTTCATATGGTCTGTTTCTGTTAAGAATGTAGACTGTAGTTCTGCAGTGTGCCATGGTAAGCAGCATGTAGATCAGTGCCATGTGTTAAAGCTGGGAAGTTTCTTTTTTTTTTTTTTTTTGCTTGCTTTGTATTAAATTTTACCCCTCCCTTTTTTCCTCAGTTGTAAAGTTAGGAATTGCTTTACTACTTGTGTATCCTGTGGTAGTGTTTAATATTAGTTAGACATTTGGCCATCGAACTTCCCTGAAATCTAATGTTGGTTTTCATCGATGGGGATTTCCTGGGTGCTCACACGCCTTTCTTTTGTATCTTCCCTCCAAATACACATCTTGGGTAATCACACCAGCGTTAAGCTGTGCAGTTTAACTTCTCTAATTATGAGACTATTTGGCTACTGTCAAGACATTTGCTCAATTATCTTGCAATAAATTCGAACACAAGTGTCAAACATGGTTGACTATTAAGTTAATGTCATTTATCATTCCTTCTAAGGAATTCCATCTTGCTATTCCTGACCAAAGAGTATTTCAGTATAGTGGGCAGTTTTCAACCTCAACATAAGCAATTTATGTCTATTCTTTATTTTTTCTTCCTCATTGATGATTATGTGTCCTTATAATTAAAAACATCAAACATTCACTACCAGTTGAATTTTGCCAGACTAAGTAAAACTCTTCTGAAATGACAGAATCTTAATTCTTCTGATCTTTCTCATAACCCTTTCCACATGTTTTTTTGTAGGAAGATTAATATAAACTGGTGGATAGAACTGCACAAATATTCCTGAATAGATCTTGCCAGAGCTTTGTACTACATCACAACTACACTTCCTGCTTCTGGAAATTCCACGTCATCTATGAAAGGTCATGCATCCTATGTCTACTTCATGATGGTTGCTAACAAGCCTGCTGCAATTACCTGGTTTTATTTTAAGGGTATTTTGGTGAGTTTTCTGCATCTTTGATAATGTTACTCAAGTTTATTGTAGCTATTGTTTACTTGACTGGAGGCACTCTGGCTAGGCCATATGGATTGAAAGCTTTTAGGTTCACCTCTGGGTATTAGGGATGGGACTTGTATATTCCAGCTACTTTTTGGAAGAGGTGGAGTGTGTTGACAGTGTACATAAGGCAAAGAGTCCTTTGCCCCAAATCTTTATTCATTTTAGCACTGTAAAGATCTTAGTCCTAATTGTGGGAAATTTACTTAAATCCATTCTAGACTGCAGCACCATACACCTTTCAACAGGCAGCAGTGCTGACTTCAGCAACTCCTGTCCCGCCCTTCTGGCCACAACTCCAACTATTGAGCAGGCCTGAAATGTTTTGGGTTTGGGTTTTTTTGAGTCCACATTAATGCCATGCTCTACCTCAGTATTGCCTCACAATGGTGTGAACCAGCAAAAAGTGAAAGAGTGTGGGAAAAGATGTAGGACAGGGATGGGACCACACAAAGCTCACATCACCACTCTGAGAAGTGTCCATTGAACCATTAACTTCAGCCATCACCACCCCTAATGGGGCTACAGAGCTCTATGAAAGACGCTAGGTGAGGGATATGAGAGGCTGCTCAAATGAAATCAAGTCCTTCACTGAGAGCATTTATATTTGGTTTAAGAGGTGTGAGCTGAAGCAACAGGCTTATGCTGAAATTCCTTATCCAGAGCAGGCGTAGTGGGTATAAAAATTTTCACGGTTATTTTCTATTCTTACCTCAATCGTGAAATAAGCAAAAATGACACTATCCTAAATTAAAAGCATGTACGTCCAATAAGTTATATAGAGCGAGATTAAAACTTCGGTATTATTTGAGAGTAGCCGGACCTGAGAGTTCAGAGCTGCTGTACCACAGCCTAGAACACTAAAACGAGAAAAATCCCATTTGCAAAGAGACGAAGCCTACTACAGATCAGGCAGTATTTGGACAACAAAATGGCTGTGGTTGTGGCTATAGGTGATCCACAGGAGCGCAGCTGGAAGGAGGGGAGCGGGGGAGCCCCAACCCTGCTCTCCGGGTCCGGTTCGCGGCCGCGCTGGGGCGCGGAGGGGCCGTTCCGCAGTTAGCGAGAGCCCGTCCCAGGGACTTACTGCGGGGCGCTGCGAGACGCGGAGCGCGCAGCCCTGAGGCGCACACGGCCGGTGGCTGCGCCTTCCCGGCGGGGCTCCTCGGCCGCCGGCCCCGCTCCGCTCCGCCGGGCCGGGCCGGTGCCGGAGGGGCAGCGCAGGGGTTGCGCGGGTCCGGCGCCCCTCGGGGCGGGCACGGGCCCGGTGCCGGCGGCACGGGGCGCAGGCGCGGGGCGCGCGGGCATGCGCGCTGTGCGGCGGGGAGCCCGATCTGATAGGNCAGGGGTTGCGCGGGTCCGGCGCCCCTCGGGGCGGGCACGGGCCCGGTGCCGGCGGCACGGGGCGCAGGCGCGGGGCGCGCGGGCATGCGCGCTGTGCGGCGGGGAGCCCGATCTGATAGGGAGCAGGGGCTGACACTACCCCCGTGTGGGCGGCGGAACGTCCCGAGGATGACGTGCGGCGTTCTCGAATCCCGTGTCTCGCTCGCTCGCTCGCCGCCGCCGCCGCCGAAGGAAACGGGAAAAGCAACAAGGAGGCAGGAGCAGGCGCGGCGCCATGGCGGCCCTGGAGCGGCCCGTGCCCAGTCCCGAGGCGTTCCTGGGCCAGCCCTGGGCCGCCTGGGTGCGGGAGGCCGCCCCTCCGCACGCGCACGGCGCCGCCCCCCCGCACAGTAAGGGCAGGGACCGGCCGCGGTCCGGCTCCGCACGCCGCTGCCCCCGGAGCGGGGCCGGGGTCCGGCCGGGCCGCCCCCCGCTCCGCTCCCCTCCCTCCTCCCGTCGGGGCCGGGAGGTGCCGCCCCCCCGGGCGCTCAGCTGACGCTCGGCCGAGCCCCCGTGCCATGTGTGCGGGAGGCGCACGCCGCGCCGCGCCTGCCGTGCCGCTGCCCCGCGGCGCTGGGCCGGCGCCGCGGTGGGGGAAGGGGGCGAGGGGGAGGATGCGCGGAGGGGCCCGAGGATGCCGCGGGCGGGGAGGGGGGTGGCGAGGGTGCTGCCGCGGGGGGCCCGGCGGTTCCGCTCCCTGGCAGATGCTCCGACCATTGTGCTTTTGCTGTTACAAATAGAAACAGTGCTCACCTCCTCACCTCTCCTCCCCTCGCCAAACAATAAATGCACACCTCAGGGCCCTCGGCGCTTCCTGACTCTGCTTCTCTTCTGCAGGTGTAGATCTGGAAGAGACTGGAAAGGAGGGTGGAAAAAGCAGGGAGGTTATGAGGCTTAATAAAGAAGGTAAGTGGATAGTGCTGGCACACCTCTCTACCTGTCTGTTTCTTGGTGGTTGTGAATGACTGTGGTTTGGCCTTGACAGGGTGGTCTGATAGCATATTGATTTCTCTGCCCTGAAGAACCTTTCAGGATTGGATACATGCAGGTGACTGTCACCGTATCAACTTCTTTTAAAGTACGGGTATAACAGGTGTATACAAGTAACTGACAGACGTGGTAAAAGATAAGACAATTTTGAGCCAAAAGACAACTGCACATCAGTGGCCATATTGGATTTTTTTGGGGACCCTGTCCCTTGGTGCAACATTCCAGTTGCTCATGTGAAGATAAGCATATAAACTTTAAACGTTATATTATTGTTTGCAACATAAGTGGAGATGTTTTCCCTTGCAGTGAGAAAGGGTTTGTTACAATCTTTGAGTTCATTGACTTTAGCTCAAATCTCATTTTATTCTTCGTTTGCACTGCTGAGTGTGACCTAGAGTCAACTGAGCAGCCAGCATCAAACATTATCTTAGGTTACACTAACCTATGCATATTATGCAAAAACAAATAAAATTAGTCATGTGGGCCATAAGTTCTTCTGGTACCATCAGTGTGAGCAGGTAAATTCCAGGTTAGTGGTATTTGCCAATATGCCAGGCCTGTCACAGCTCTGTCAGCTGTGAGAGGCGAAACATTTTGTTTGTGGTGTGCATCATTAACATCATGCTGAGGTAGCACCTAATGCAACTAGTGAAATGGTTCAGGACGCTTTTCAAGTAGCTTTATGTTTGTTTCTGTTTCGTTAAGAAAGCGCTTTACGTACACACTATCTCTGTCTTGGAAAATATTTCTTGGGAAGTCAGTTCATAATGAACGATCCTATCATAGTGAAACTTCGGTGTGACTTACTCATGCTGAGAGAAATCCTGCTATTACCTGTAATGTCATAATATATACTCTGAAATGATGTTAAGTTTCTCATTACATTACAGTTGTCATTACACGTGCGTTCGATTTTGAGCATCTTGGCAGCTCAAAGGAATCTTATGTTTTCTAAACAAGCTCTTGAAAAAAGAATGCATTAATGAGCAATGTAGATTAGTGTGATAAACTATAAAATTGCATGGAGTATGCATTAAAGTTATTTTAAATACCCTAAACCTTCCTTTTTCAAAGACCTTTACAGAGATGCCAAGCTGGATTGTGTTCCTATCTTGATTCTTACGTGCCTGAACTTCTCTATTTTGTCAGCCCAAAGATAAATTAGCAGCAGAACTGGGATTTTCATTTAGTTATTTATAGGTAAAAGGTTCAAGGCTCTGTGCATCTGTCAGTAATGTTGATTCAAAAATAATTGAACAAAAATTTTCCTTCTTCAGCTATGCCTTCATAAGGAGCTTAATTTGTTGAGATAAAATGTTTTGTGCACAGAAGTCCTTGAACACAAATTCCTGTTATAAGCTTGGGACATAAAGGTTGGCGCATCTCTACTCCTTAGTTATACATAATATGCAAATTGTTTCCTAGAAAGATTCAGTTTAAATTATCAAGTCTAGTCTTGTTTGGGTTTTGGGGGGGTCAGAGACTCCATCAAAGGAGCTCTATTTAAACTCACTATCCAGAAAAATTACTCCCAAACAAAGCATAATGTCATTGCTGACATTATGATCATGACAGGTGTGAAGCACTTACTGGCTTTTATAGTACTTATGTCATAATACAGTGAAAAAAAAACCCCAAATTTACTGTTATATTTAGCAAATAAAAAGCCTTAGGGATGTTACTGCTTTCAAGTAGTAACTTGTGTTTGATCACTTAGAAAGAACTTCCATGAAGTTTGAATAAATTAGTATGTATCGAAATATTTCTACTATATTCACTTAGGCAGTCTGTTAATACAGGTGTTTTCACCACACCCATCTGTGTGTCTGAACACTCACTGTAAATCTTCCTTGGGCCTCACAGTCCTTAGTAATAAAGGTGGGGAAAAATTTCAGAAGTTAGTTTGGTCTGCAGGAAACATTTCTCATGTATTTGCAGAAGTGCTTGTGCTTTTACTCTGACCTTGCTCGCGTGTTATGTGACATGTTGCGTTTTTTTGCCTGCCTTGTTCATAGAAGAGGGTTGTGATTATGGTAGGTCTGAATGCAAAACCCAACTCCATTTTTTTACAATCTTTCCAACTTGAGTAGACCTTTTTAATGACGTGTGGTGCCAGGAGATTATCAATGGTGTCTTAGAAAAATCAAATGTTACTTGTAACCTACTTGTATCAAGTAAGAAGGGGCGACAGACAGACAGGATTTAAGTATCAAAAATTACTGTCCTATTTGATAAAGATAGTGTCAAAACCTGATCTCTCTGTGCTTACTTCTCATATTTGTCTGCACTTCATCATCTTTAGTTGATGTGACCAGGTTTATGCGGCCATTCCTTTGTAAGTAGTTTAGCAAGAAGGCTTTTTAGATGAGTGAAGCTGTATGCAGAGCATGGTGGGAGCTAAAGAGGGGGAATATGTTGGTCTTCAGACCATGACAGGGTGTTTCACTTTGGTTTTTGTTAGGTGGCAAAAAGTGCTTCCAGTTAGCTTGATCCCTGCTTCGCTGCCTCCTTTCTGGTTGTGTACTATGTGTGTTTAGAGTAGTGGGCTGCTCTTCTTCCTTGCTTTGGCCCAGGAGGTGATGTGGGAGGCAGCATTTCCTGGAGGTGGGGGGTAGGAACACTGCCTGCCGAGTCTCTGCCTGCCCAAGGGGTTGATACTTGCATCCCTGGGCAGAGGGGTCACAGTATGACTGTGCTGTTCATTTCTGTAATGCAAGAGATGCACCGAGGGCGTGTGCCCCCTGTGCCCCATATTAAGGGTAAAAGTAAAGACACAGAAGTATTGCTCACTGCTCTCCTTTATTCTGCAGTGTGTATGTAGGCAGCCTAGAGGGAGAGAAATTTCCTGAACGTTTGTTCAGTTTTCTAGACAGAATTGCTTTTTGCATGCTGACACTTACTCTGAGTTTTCCTATAGCAAATGCAATCTGTCCATGGTTGACTTTTACTGGCATGTGGATTTGTAGAAAGGGGATTACAAAGTTCCAAGTGTTCACAGCAAATGAGAAATTTTATACATAAATGTTTGTGCCAGAAAAAAAAACCAACACAACTTATCTGCTTATCTAATCAGGAAACAGAAACAGTATTGTGTAACTTATCTGACAAATCACTACCAAGCAACCGGCTTAGCTAAAAGAGGGGTTATCAGAATTAGAGCAGCATTTAGAATTTATGTTGAATTTTAAAAGGTTGAATGGCATGTTTGAAGAATTGAAGATTTTCTTGCAGATAGCAGGCATAGTAAAAGTCTGTATTTGAGAGTTTGTGTTCTGTAAAACATCACAGTTACTGTGTGCCTGAGGCAGGTACAGTGTTCTGTTATTATCAGCCATAACCTGTAAATGATTATAGATTAATTTTGGAGGCTTGTGTTTTACTTAATGCAATATTTGAGAAAGTAATGGAACAATGGGATTTTTTTGGTTTCATGTACAGAATTTGTATTAATAATTGGTTTAGTAATGTGCAAGCATTGAGTGCTGTGAGTGTTTGTAGGTAGACACAGGCTGTAAAGGAGCAAAAGATATCCTGTGTATCTTTGTGAATTACAGCAGAGTTAAATATGACCTATAGGATTTAGGTCTGTGTCTGGGTACTTGGTGTCATAGTCAACTTCAGTTTCCCAGTTCAGTGGGTTTGTATTACTGAAGTTTTAATCTGATGATGTGTGTGTTTTTTCTTAGATAATCCTTTCACTAACCATATTAATTCACTATTGTTTGATGTTAAGAATATTATGTAAAAATTTCTATTTGTTTTTCTGATTGTGTGTGAAGAGATTTTTATTGTTCCACCCCAAACTTGACCATTTTACTTTGTTTACACATGCAAACTGGAGTTTTAGATCTGTTGGATAATTGTGTACAATATATTTTTTCCTATTTTGACTTCCTACACAAATATCTGATGGAAAGTTTTTTGATAAATCCTTTGGCAACATAAGAACTAAATTAAATGGATACTGCTTAGTTTTGCTTTCAGTATCTTTTTAATTCTTCAGAAAAATATCTTGATGATTTTATCATTCGTCTTGCAAAAATAAGACGTTAAGGAGGTTAGGTGGTAGGGAACACTTCTATAAGGGGAAAAAGGGTGTGACATACAACATTCTACTTTGTGAGAAGCAAGAGGAAGAGAACTAAAATTATTACGAGGAGATTGTGAAAGAAGAGAAAACAAAACCAGCTGGTTAATGTAAGCATAGGGATTGGAGTTAACTTTAATTATTATTTATTTTTTGTTTACTAGTGGTTTGCCTGTGGTGCTATTTGTCTCCTTTAGAAACATACTAACAAAAAGGATAAAAAGATTCTTGTTTTACTTACCACCATCATCTTCCACCTTTTTATGGTAGTAGGGAATGTTAGAAAGGGCTGAGAGGGAAAGAAAATTATAACAAGGTTTTAAACACATACTTCCAAAAAAAATAAAAAAAAGTAGTGAGGTTATTGAATTTAGACCACTACAGTTGGTGATGTGGTGTTGGTTTTGGTTTTTCAGTGGGCAAAAGAGGGGGTTGAATGTTGTATAATTTTCTGTCTCTTCTCTGTAAGCTAATATAGTCTTCCAGAGATATTGATTCTTAAGCACATGTAATATTCTGTGGTGCTTGATGAGTGAAAGACCTGAGAATTGGCAGGACACAAAACTGTGGCTATTTTCAAGAGAAACTTTTTCTTACCATTCTTATCTTTATGCTGGGAATAAGAAGAGTTAGCAGAGGTCCCCATGGGGTCTTTGTTTAGGATGAATTCTGGTGTGCATTCTGGTGTGTAAGTGACTGATAAGTTCTGTATATGATCGCTGGCTCTGATTTTTTTTTTTTT
Source organism: Nicator chloris (assembly GCA_013400495.1). Lineage (NCBI taxonomy): Eukaryota > Metazoa > Chordata > Aves > Passeriformes > Pycnonotidae > Nicator > Nicator chloris. The sequence continues at coordinate 23,555 of WAAE01018621.1, forward strand.
TTTTAATATGGACAGCTTCTGCAAGGGGGTGGCATGTCTCCTGGTTATGGCTGTCACCTCATTTAATGTGTTTCAAGGAATGATGACAGAGGAAGAATGAAACATTATGTATGATAGCGCCCAGAAAATTTAGTCAGAATTGTAATTTATCTTCATAGTTACATAGTTATTTTCTGAAACCTGTCCTTTAGTTCTTCATCCCACACACTGGATAAAAGGAGTGGAGTAATGATAAGGCTCTCTGATCAGACATTCTGTGTTTTGAATCAAGATTTTGATGTTATTGAATATGTATCTAAAACTGTTGTACTGTATATGACTTCATTAAAAAATCTGGTTTTGTTAGGTGTGCATGTCTTGATGAAGTGCATTATTTGTGCAGCAGTTGTTCTGAAGTGGTTAGATCTCCTGTTGTTTAAGGTACCTTTTTTTGATTATGTGTGGGGAAACCATGTGTGATTCCCTGTCAACTGCCAGCACTGTCACTAAAGATCTGTCTCTGACATTCCTTCTACTAGTTGTAATTTATAACCAGACTTGAGAAAGAGGGAAATTTATGTGTTTACTAGAGGGTACCCCAAGCCCTGCTGTCACTAAAGAAAGTAAATTACTTCATGTATCTAATTTTGATTTAGATATAAAAACACATGTGTGTCTTCTTGTTGATCTACCTCTGTATGTAGTTAATAGTTTATAGATGAAATACAGATTTCTGTGTGTTAAAAAAGGACTACACAAGAGCTGAACCATTTCCACTGTGAAATGGAACAATTTCTTTGGAATATGCATTTTTTTTCTAGTTAATTAAAAATTAGGACATTATCAGGTTCTGTTTTACCTTTGGGCAAAAAAATACTAGCCGTGTAACCAAGGCTGAGGTGTATGAATGAGATGAAAGCAGTGGAAAATCCTATAGAAAACATTTCAAATTACATTTCAAGTTGTGAATCACAGGAGTCCTGTAGGCAGAAAGCATAGGTTTCTGATAGTCAAAGTGAAAGTTTCTGGTAGTCACTGCATGCATTACTAAGAAAGATCACTTTCAGTAAAAATAGTATTGTTGCTATGAGTGTTTCTTAAAGACTTAACTCCAATATAATTTTATCCGAATGCCATGACTGTTGATTGTTAAGAGTAGTTTTGGGATAACTAGCAAGAAAGATTTTTGGCTTGTATGGGCATGGATTAAGTTACTGGATCTTTCTGTCTTCCAACTTGGTGCAGAAGTTCTTCAGCTTGCCTTTGAAAAAAATGATTCAGAAATTATTAGTGCAGGATGCCAGGTGAAACTGGTGTCTTTAGGTAATTAATATGCAAAAAAAACCCCTCTTGGCAGATGATGTCATGGCACAGTAAGGGTGTTTGACAGAGGTCTCTTAGCAAGTCTATAGCAAGAAATCGTCAATGGTTCTTTTGCTGGATGAGAAGGGTAGATGCTATGCGAGTAAAAATGGCCCAGTTTTTTATTGCAGTGCTATGCAGCTGACTAAGCTGACTCAAATTGAAGGAGAATCCAGCACAGCTTCTTGCAACTGATATGGAAAAGAGGAAAACTAACTATGGCATGAATAATTTCTCTCTTTTTCTTTTCTGTGTCCCTTTCTATGGCTGATTTTAAGGGACTGGTTTTGTCATAACTTTTTGTATGGCTTATTAAAAGTCATGCCTGAAAGCCACTGATGTTGCTGGGGAAGTGAGCTTTCTGATTGCTCTTGGTCTTGTTCTCATAGAAATGTCTTCCTTATTTCTGAAATGTTTTGCTTATTATTCAGTAATTTCATTTCATATTTTACTAAATTGTATTAATAATACGGTTGGGCTTAAGCCCAACACATATTCCTATCTCTCTGTTTTCTTGACAGTAATTAGAATTTACAAGTATTTGGTCTTCTAGCTTTTTGATTTCTGTGTTCATGTATTTACAAAGTGTGTGCTGTTTGGCAAAAAATAAGGGATATTTTCCCAGGTCAGAAAGAGCATCGGCCAGAAGTAGCAAAGAACTTGCCAACAGAAGTTCCAGGTTCTGCACAATTGCTGGTTCCAGGATCTGTCTAGTGCAGTTTCACTTAGTCTGCAGGCCCCTCCTGAATCATCTGTAAAACGGAAGTAGTTGTATTGTGACAGAGCTGTGCGTGGTACACAGGGGATTAGGCTGGCTTCCCTTTCTGTTCCCTGGGAGCAGGTGTTCAGCAGAAGAGACAGAGGAGTGACTGATGAAGTAGCATCAAGACATAAGAATGACTGGCAAAGGGCAAGAGTTCGTGGGGTTTGGTTCTGTGTGATCTTCTTTATGTTCTTTATTTTGTTTATATTATGCAGTGTTTTATGTTTTCTGTCCAGTCATTCTTTCTCTTCCTTTTCCTGCTGCAGGGGATTAGACATAGGGGGTAGGCAGAGTATGGAAATTTGAAGTTATGTTTGGATTGAACACTGCTAATGTCATATCAGTAGTTGTTGAGAAGTTTGCTGGATCAAAATTCTCATCTCTTAGCAAGACAAAAGAGGATGGGACTGGATCTCTCCCGTAACAGAATAAGGTGACTTGAGCTTGTCATAATTTTGAGCTGAAATAGTCAGAATGGAAGCTGAGATTTAAAGAGATGTAAATCATTATGTGTGTTCACTTTTTCATCTCTGATAAGTATCCTGTCTTCAAGTGGCTTTCAGGCTGGCCACTTGTGTTTGTCTAGGTTAGGCAGATTATCATGTGACAGCATATTCAGTTGTTTTTTAAGCTGCTCTTATTTATATCTTACTGAGACAGGATGATACGATGATTTACATCTGAAAAGTTTGTTAGACCCATGCCACCACAGCGAACACTGACAGAGCCAAAACCTTGTTTCTTTGGGTCTGATAATGGAGATAGAGGACAATGATCTGGACGAATATTAGTAACTGATCTGTTACTGCAATGACTAGGGAGGCAGTATTATTATTTGTGTGATCCTAATGCCTAGCAGCCCCATCAGGCACTAGATGCTACTCTGCAGGGTACCAGCAAAGGGAGGAAGGGTGTGTGCTTGTGTGTGTTGTGAAATTGTGCTGCAGAGAACTAATTTTTTAATGTATGATGAAGTAGGAGTTTTAATAATGACGAACAAAAGCACTTAGTCGCTCAATGTGGTTGACTTTAGCCTAAACGAAAGTGACTTTCTTAGAACTGCAGCAAGGAAAGCTTTAGGGTAATACTTGGATGGCAATGAAGTAATTTTGCAAGAGCTTGAAAGGTATCCTTACTCAGGTGTGGAAATTGGCCTGAATGAAAATACAGGTTTGTTGTTGAAAGCTTCATAAATGGATACTGACATCATGAACCAACTAGAAATGTGAGGAAACAGTGTGACAGCAAGTAGGATGTGGACAGTTTAGTGTACATAAGACAGAGGAGCCTGGAAAGCAAAGATGAGTTGTTCCTAGTATTTAAATTTGGAATGGAGGATTGTGCATAGACGGTTGCAGAGAGTAAAGCAGTATGACAATATAGAAGAAGGAACTTTTGGAACAGTGTGAACAAGCAGGATAATGTTTGTCAACATGAAAAAGAAGAAAATACAACTAATGCGAGGTGAAGGCCCAGACAAACCTTTAGCTCTGAACATGTTTAGAGCAGACTTTGTCCTAGGAATGCAAGACAGGAAGAATCATTTAGGCGTAGATGTAACCTGATGAACGGTTTAAGAGAGAAGCTACTGGCAAAGATGACATAGTAGTTTATCATAGTATTTTATATCTGAATGATGGACAAGTTGATTATGCTGTCCAGGGTGATCAAGAGAGGAGGTAGAGAAAAGAGGGTAGGAGTGGTGAGATCTATATTCTGTTCTGGCTGTGTTGAGCTGAAGCTAACAGCTACTCATTGGCAAGAAGTGTCAGATAGAATGAGATTTTTTGTTTAGACATAAATCTACTGTATTTGAGACGTGTTCTCAGGAACTGAATGTAAAATTCTCAGACATAAGAGTAGCAGCAAAAGATACAGCTCAATGAAGACCTGCTAGAAGACAAAGGAAGAATAGGGAGCCTGCCAGTACTCTGTGAAGGGATTGGTACAGGACGGATGGGCAGTAGGAGGGGGAGAGTCATGGAAGTCAGACACAGAGAATGAATGCTTCAAAAGGAGAAAGACATTTAATTTTTATGAAGAACGCACAAGGGTTATGGGTGATGGAAATGATTCATTTGTGATGTTGCAATAGGAAAAGGTTTTTAGATGTTTTAGTGAGAATAGTTTCACTGTATTGCAAGGGACAGATGAAGGAAACTCACACTGAAGTTAGAGACAAAAGTGTAATTTGTTATCAAATAGAGCATAATAAGGTTAGAGGTGAAAGAAGGACAGGAAGAGTAATGTAGTTAGAGAATCAAGGGGTCAGAAGTAGATTTCCAAACACAGAAAAGACTGATTGGCTGTCCTGCTGTTCTGTCAGAGCAGGAGGAGAAAGGAGATGTGAGGTATGAACTGATGCGAGTGAGGCAAGGAGAGAATGGGACAGATGTGTTTTACATCTATTGTACAAGGAAGAAGGGAGAGCTATAAGGGAGAGAGAGAGTGGGAAGGGAGAATGTGAAATGGTTATTATGTTTTCTCGCTTTCTCTTGGAATAAATATTTGCATTCTATTGCAGAGAAAGAAATAGATACAAAAGAAAAGGTTTGAGGAGTGAGTCAAAAGTAGGAAGAAAAAAGGCTGAAATTGCAGGTGTGGGTTCAGCTCAACTGGAGGAATGGCACAGATTAGTAAGCAGCAGTAGAGAGAAAATGTGCGATAACCTCATTTTCAGACTGGTTCTCTTTTCCACTGCAAATTCTAGGACAGGCGAGAATATAGCAAAGAAAATGGATGTTTAATACAAGTGTGAGTTCAGGATTGGTGGAGTTGGACCTAGTATTGGCAAGCAGAGCAAAAACTATCACAAAAAACAGCTCTTCAAGGAGAGAGCAGAGTGTCTGGTCATATCTATCACATAGCATGACAGACAAGAAAGTAGTAGTTCTGTTCCTTGCAGTGCATCGTAAGTAGATAATATATCTACATGATTTGTTACATACTGATACTGACTTGTGCTTCCTGCTTCCAGAGCTGAGACAAGGCCACAGGATTGCATTATCGTGGACTGGGCCCCCGGTAATGTCGTACTGCTCAGGGTGTATCGCGAGAGCTTGGGCGTGGTGCTGCGGTAACCATGGTTGTATGGCTTTTGCTTGTCTTGCAGGGCAAAGCAGCTTGTTCCTGTCTACATGCTACAGGCAGGCATGCTTTATGATACAGCACTTTTTTTTTTTCTCTGAGGAAGCAGGACATAGTAATTTTAGAGGGGTTACATGGAATGGCTGTCATTCATGTCATTCAGTGTCTAAGAAGTTAATCTCACGTTTTCACATCTCTTTAGTAGATCTAAACAACTGTTTAAAGAAGAGGAAAATGCTGTGGGAGAGATTGGTTCCTTCACGCGCAGAGCATTGAGCTGATCCTTTGACTTGGAAGGCTTTTATTCATTACCTTGCCTGCCTTTCCCAAGCAACTTTCTGCATGTCCCTGTATGTTATCAATGTTCAGTCATCCCAGCAGCTTATATACGTCACCATGCAGAGGTGCTGAGAAAACAGGGAAAAAAAAAGGTCTTCAGATTTTCTCTTCAGGGTCTCTCAGGTGGTTTTTTTGTGCACTATCATGAAGTTTTGTGGTTCTGATTTTATTCATGCTTTTGCTGTATTTTTGGCTTTTTAGAAGACTTGGAGAACCTTGGGCAAATATATTAAGAAACTGAATGCATGGAAATGGAAAAACATTGGGAAAAATATTTCAGCTCTTGAAATTATGGTGAGCTGTGTGTATAGTGCTTTTAACAGAGTCTTCGAATGTTCTGTGCTTGGTGTAAGTTCTCTTCAGTTTCTCTCATAATCTACAACAGCCTGGGTGTGAACATTACCAAGCCTTTTAGGTATTTAATTTTTGAAAGAGGTAATGCAGCTTTACGTATTTTTGGGTTTCTTGGTCATCAAGAAAAATTATTCTTGCCTGCATTGCTCGAGGATGGAATGCTATGGGTTTTATTTTGTGGCATTTATTATTCTTTCCAGCTTTTCAAAATACCTGTCACTATTCTGACTGTTTGTTTTCCAAGGTCCTTGGCAAATCAAAGGTATTGTAAAGTTTTATCACTTTCCTGGAAGGTAAGAGTGTATCCTCTGTGGGAGTTCTTGTAGGCTTTTCATTTGTTTTGAGTTTTTTTAAATTCCTTGTAATTAAGCATGTGTTTGAAAAAGTTCTAAAGAGATATGTCATATGTGTTCAAATGATGGAACATATATGTTAGCTTTAAAACAGCCAGATATGGTCTGTATTTCTGAGAGATTCCAATACATTTCAGACAAAACCATAAGTAGTGTATGTTGTGAAGACAAAAATCAGTCTATGAATGTTGAAAAATTTCATGCAGTAAGCTATTTTAAGGAGGAATTTGAAGGAGATAGAAAATAATTAGTTGGTGTGGAGGAAGGAGGAATCAAAGCTGATAGTATAGCACACAGGAAAGTAGCATACAGAACAGATTTCTAGTGAAAGCAGTTCATTTGTAAAAATAAACTCTCCCTGTTTTGTTAATATTGTCTTACTGTCTCGAAGCTGGAAAGCAAAACTAATTGTAATTGCCAGACTGCAAAAATAACATAAATATTGAAAGATAAATCTTAATCTTTCTTAACTCTGTTCCCTAAACATGCCCTCTGTTCTCTAAATACTTAAACATTCCCTTTATTATTAGGCTTCAGCTCATCTGTTGTCTTGAATAGTGCCCTAGTTTTGGTACTAGGCAGAAAGCGAAGAGAAACTAACACATTGCGTATGCAACATTTGTCATTGTTTTTCAGTCTTTCTTCTTTATTAGTTCTTTTCTGCCTATTTGTTTGTATATTACAGGCTTGAAGGGTAAGTGGTATACAAAATTCTAAACAGTTTTGACTCTTGTTCTCAACTATCAACATTAGAATAAGCCTGTTGTGGCCAAATTTCTCTAAAGTTTAAATTTTTTTTAGGAGAACCCCTTTGAAAGTGGGCTTTCCATGGCAGATTTCTGACATACCATGTGTAAACAGTGTGTGCTATGAAAACAATACACAGAACAAGTGCTTTTAAAAGCTTGCTCATTTTAGTACTGTGAGATTATGAGACTTTCCCTGTGTTCAAAATCATTATATTGAAGCTGCTTTGAGTAATAATCAGGACAATGTGCATATATCCAGAGGAAGGGTATGGAATAGGATTCAAGTCAATATGAGGAAAGACAGAGGAAATTAGTGGATGGGAAGAAGTCATGAGAAGAAACAAGTTGACTACTGATGTTTATAGATCACTTCTCTTTGTAAAAAGGCCCAAGGTGTCTACCAGCTATGTGTAGAAATTTTTTGTCACTGAAGGAGGATGGGCAAACATGGCTGCTGCTGCTGAAGCAGCAATTGGACCTGCACCGGAATTAACTGAAAGAACGCTGAAAGCCTTCTCTGTACTGATAGGGTATAATCCAGCCTTCACTGAAGTACGTTATTGCACAACAAGTTCGAAAGGAAGGGAACAATGCCTTATTTCTAGATTACAAAGAGAATACAGGTACATAGAACGTATTTATTTATGGGGGAGAAAGAAAAAGGAAAATACCAGAGCACATTACCTTTCCCTATGACATGTTGTGGCAGGCTTTATTGACTAGCACTCTGTTTACTGTTTTTCAAAAGTCGATGCTGCCATTGGCACCAAATTTTACTTACATTAAAGTAAGGACTGACATATATATTGCTGACAAATACATTGCTGGAGTTTATCTTTCTCTCAAAGAACAGTTACCCAAGCCACACTTAGAAGAATAGGTCAGTTCTTATTACAGCAAAAACCCACAGTACTTCACTATATTTTAGCAAGTCACCACATATTCTAGTATGGTGCTTTTCAATAATTTTGAAATTACGTAAAGGCAGAATTTTATGTTACTGCTCCAAAAGCTAGATTGCTTGCTCCTTTTCTGTGCAAACATTACCATCATCTTTTCTGCACTTGCTCTACCAGTGAGGACCATGGACTTTACCAGATATGATAGAATTTGATTTTTTGGGGCAGTTTTCTTTTTTTTGTGTTGCTCATCCTAGATACTTCATGATTTTACTCGGGTTTCTTTTTCATGTAGGATAGGAAGAGGAACTAGCTGGTGATACAGTAATAATTGAAGATTATAACTGGCAATTAATTTTCACTACATAGGTAGATTTATAACATTAGCAGATCTTCCATGACTAGCCTGCAGCTCTGCCTTTTGTCTGGAAGAACACTGGCTTTAGCCTGAAGCAATTTTTCGTTGTGCCCACTGGATTTTGCTGAGAATAAAACCTGCTGTGACCACCCAGCACCTCAAGAGGTGAATATATAAGTGAGCATCAGGACTCCATAGTGCAAAATAGGCTGGGAATGTTGAGTCTACTGAATGAAATAGTAGTTTGAAGAGGGAGTTTTAAATTGGGTAACTATTACATGATTGCAGTGTAATCTTTCTCTCTGCAGTTTTTCTCCTGTAAAATACAGACACTGAATTTATACTTTTCATCATACTTGGAGCTTATGCAATTGGGGTTAAAAATACATATATTTTTCTTTACAACAAACAAGTAAATTTGGTCATGGTCCATTCTGAATTTTTGGTATTTGGAAGAACTAGATAGAATATAAGTAGAGATGGAAGAGGGTTAATTGCTCTTGAGGGTTAATTAATTGAAGTGCTACTCATTGTGCAAAGCAGTCTTGAAGGAGGCTGGAAGTGCATGGGACTGGGAGGGTAGGGGGAGGTGAATATTGCTACATTTTTTACAGCTTTACTAAGTGTTGTATCCCAGTTCTCATGTCCACATCTGGTGTTGGAAAAACTGGAAGGAGTTCAGAAAAATCTGCTTTAATTTGAGGCCTGGATAATCAGCTTTAGAATGGAAGATTTAAGAAGCTCAATCTATTTAGTTTATCAACAGACAGTAGAGGTTACCTGATAAGTCTATAAGTACTTAGACAGGGCAGAGGTATCCGACAGTTAGATGGTTCTTTGTCAGGTAGATTAAGGGGATTCTCCTGGCTAAAAGCTGAAGCTAGATCAGTTCAGACTAGAAATAAGATGCAGTTTTCTAATGATGCAATTAAATAGGAACAGCTTATCAAGGGGTGTAGTAGACTCTGTTGCACAAAATCCTCGCATAAGGCCCTGGTCCTTTCCCTGGAAGCACACAGTGCTTTAGCCATCCAGAAAGACTGGGTTTGAGGCTAAAATAGTATGATTAAATTCTATGGCCTGTTTTAACATAGAAAGTTAGTACAGATCATAAGGAAGATTTTTGTTCTAACTCCCTACAATTTCATACGTTGTTACTGCTGCTTTTGTTAAAAAAAAAAAAGTTCGTGTGGAGGATGAGGTGCTAAAAGCAAAAAGAAGCTTTCTAATGTGGTAAGTGAGAAGGGACTGTCCTTTAACAGCAGGTAAAAGAGGAAGTAACACTTTCCAATCTCACTTTGTGTTTTTCTGGTAATCAAAACCATTAATATCCCTCCACTCATTAATTCTTATAACTTATAAGCATAACTTAACCATTTACTAATGTAATTGTTGGCCTTTCCAGAAGCATTGCAGATAGTTTGTGTCTTCTCATTGTAAGGTCAGGTAATTGACAGCTGGACTCAAACGCCTTCTTCGACTTTGTTTGCAAAGGAAAACAGTCTTTGTGAGCAGGTTTTCCCTGTGAAGGTGCTGCCTTCTTGGCCATGCATTCATGGGAACATAGCAGGTCAATCTTTGTGGTAGAGTAAAAAGCTCTGTAATTTCTAATTAATTGTATGAGAACTCACTTTATCCTAGTTTTGCAAAAGACACAGTAGGAGTTTTTTGAAGGATATTAGTATTTGTGTCGTTTAGTTAGCCTCTGTTTTGTAAAATCTTCACCACCATGAGTGAAAGTGTCACATTTTTTCTTGGTTATGCCGACAGCAAGGCCAATCAGTGCTGATTTACAGTAGATGCAACTTAGATGGGGAATATTGTGTATGCGGGGATAAAGGAAACACCTAACCTGCTTTTAGAGGTTTTTCCAGCACCAGTGGTTGTTACAACTCTTGTAAGCACTGTATACAAAAATAAGTGGAGAGCAAATGCACTGCATCTCAAGTTTATAAATTCTTCACCCTCATCCCCTTACCAGTATTGCTGCCTCCAAAAACTGTAAAAGAAGACAGTGTGAATTGATATTCAAAAAAGAAAATAGGCAATATTGAATTTCCTTGTATTAAATATTGGGGTTTAGGGCTTACACACCCAAAAAATCCTGAAGAATTTCAGTACTGTGGAATAGACTTTGTTGTTGGTTTTGCTGCAGTTGGAAGGACTAAAACAAACTGTGAATTGGACCATGAGGTTTGCTCCAAATACGTGTTAGTGTGTGTTCTGTTGTAGAGCCGTGTGAACTTTGAAGCCCCATGTGGGCTTTTTCTGGATGGGAGTGTACAGGGTCATACATATCCTATGGTACCTTGTAGTGATACCATGAGGAGATTCTAAAGGTTCAGGAAATCTGAGACTTCCTCAGTTCCTTGTTGTTGCCTATGACAATGTTGCACAGCTTGATGGGTGTATGACCCATCAGTTTTTGGCTGAGCAATTACAAAATATTTAGGAGTTTGCATTTGGAATCACCTTTAATGTTACTTTTCTAGTGAGCTGGACTGAATGTTTGGACCTTGTCATGGTGTCCTCAGTTTGTATATCCTGTTATCCAACAAATATTGGATTAGGTCAGGATCTGCTGTAAGGCTGTGGAATGCTAACAGCCATGCTAAGATCAATCAGATGATTGGTCTACTTAAACTTCCCAGCATCATCTACCTGAATCCATACCTGCATTCAGGTAAATTGTATTTGAGTCTACAGGGAAATATGATAACAAAAGATGATATTTGCTTTGACATAAGGCACTAAAAAGGGTACTTTCTAATATGAAAGCAAGAATTCAAGAAGGAGACTTGAAACCCTGCAAGAGGGAGAGATTCATTAAAGACTGGATGAAATAGTCAGATGAAGTTACTCTGCTGGCATGGTTTGTCCAGCCAAGGCAGTGGTTTGCTGGGCTGTATATTAGGCAGACCTGTATCTCCCTTGCTGTTGGATAAAGATCTTTAAAATATATGGAATCTCAGTGGTACTGTAGAAAGCTCAAGGGTTCACCTTCCTGTGAGGTACTGTTCCTCATGACTGTTACTCAAGCTGGAGGTTAAGAGCACCAAAGTTCTTACTTCTCATTTGCTTTCTACAGGAACAAAGTACTTGTTCAAAAAAATCATACTCTACATTGTCATGTCAGTCTCAAAGTGTAGATGGATTAGGATTGTCAAAGTTTAAATGGATTAGGACTTTTTTGTCATCTTACAAAAGTTGTGCTTGCTTCAGAAGAAGTAAGATGGAGAGCTTCAGAACCTCATATAGCACATGACAGCACCAAACTATTCAGGGCATTTTCTTGGCTTTTTTATCAGTGTCCTACCTACAAAAAGGCAAGGCACCTTGAGCCATGTGTTGCCATCTGATGTTTTTTGATTACAAAAAAGCCCTACCTCTCTTCCTCACTCCCCTTGCCAAAATGTCACTGCATCTTTCTGCAAGAGGCAAATGGCAGCAGTCATACCTGTCCTGAAATGTGCCTGCTAACTTGCTAAACACTACATTCTTGATATGGCACATAGTTCAGGTGCTGGCACCAGAAGAGAAGTATGTCCATCTCTGTGTGTCTGATGGAACTGAAACTCTACTTTCTTACTGCCAGTCACCTGCTGAGAGAGAGCCACACTGACCTGTCAGGAGGAAAAAATGTTATTTTTACCATAGTGACTCCTCAGGATGCTACAGACAGGATAGGTTCTGCAGTGTGGACGTGGAAGTATGTGATTGAAATACTTTGAGCTGATGTGGGAGCTTAAGGATGCAGAAAGCTAGTGCAGAATCCTGACAGTTGCATCAGGATATCTCTTAAATTCTGTGTTGGATACACTAGCAAAGTGCAGTACAAATATACTTTTGCAGTCTG
>WAAE01018622.1:0-32183 GCA_013400495.1 Nicator chloris
TATATATATATATATATTTGACTGAGAGTTTTTTATGAGCCCTGACTAATTTTTTCCTTTTATTTTAGGAAAAAATGATGGAGAAAAGAGAAACACTGTCAAGCTGGCCATGGCATCAAAAGATATCATTATATAATGTTATATTGTACATGAATATTATTGAACTGCTGAAAAATCTCCACTCCCTTGGGTAAAGGAAGTGGTGCAGATGCTTTTTAAAGTGCATCTCTTTGGAAACAGGATTGGCTATTAAGTGGAGCAGGGAGAGCTCACGGAGCAGGGGGTATTAGGGACAGACAGAGAACATCAGCTCAGATCCAAAGTCCACATTAATAAAAGCTCATACATAAATACAGATGACAGGTATTGATTTTCCTTTGCAAGCTGAGTGCTTTCCCCCGGCTAATGAAATGCAGCCCTTTCCTTAGAGAGAGGTCACAGTGTGGTATAGCCACGAAGGTTTAACGAGGTGAGAAAATAAACAATGTTCCTCTGAGGGAAAATGCAGCTGATCTGCCCAGGTTGTGCCCACTGGAAAATGTCTGTCCCAACCTGGAAGTAAGAATTCAGAGAAAAGCATTTTGTATTACGAGCAGTGCTGGCACACACTGAATTGTGTAGGGCTTCTGGTGGAATTTGTCAGTCTTCCCTAAAATCCAGAATGACTTTTTTTTTGCTTGAAATATTTTGCAGTGATATTTCACAATTGTATTATGTGGATACCTCCCAGAAGACTGATATGGGTGGAAATTTACTTTTGAAAGGATTGAGAGAGAGGTATCTTTACAAACAATATGTGGGCCTGCTGGTAGATAAATCCAGATACTGTCAGGTGAAAGAAGCAATGGGTGGAACCATAAATTCCATAGGAATTCCACTGATTGACACAGACTGTTGCTCACTTGAGGGCATGCTAAATTCCTGGGGTTAGAGAAAAAGAACAGAGATACAAAGAAAAAGATGGGTGGGTACACATTAGAAGGAGGTCTGTATCAAGCAATTTGGGAATTCTGTACCTCTCAAGTACCTCAGCCAATGCGAAAAGAGAGAGGGAAATGCGACTGGGAAGTTAGGATATATCCTCCTATCTTGGGTTTAAACTGTTTGCCAAGCATTTCTCCACCAATTGTCCTAGTTTGACTATTTGCTCATCTGTGAGAACATGGCCAGGGCAGAAACAAAGGCAAAACAACCCCAAAACTACTGAGTTACAAAGATAGTTTATTCACACACACGCACAGAGAAAAAGGGGGAAAAAAAAAAACAAACCATGAAAATGTCAAAGAGCACCTTCCCTCCTTCCCAACAATCCAATGCCTATGGGTACATACCCCCTCCAGAAAACCCTGATCTCCTGGTGGCTTTTCATGTCAAATGTCCCAAACCCCCACAGCCTGTCTGCAAATGCTGCAGGGGGTCCATCTCTCACCCTCTTGGGATACCATTTAAAATGCTTATCTAGCATTCAGTGAAGACTCTCCCAGTCTACACTGCAACCAGAACAGCACTTTCCAAAACTACTAAGAAATACTCCATTTTCTTCTATGAAGTCTTCTTGCTGTGTCTCTCTCTTCAGCAGTATCTCTCCAAAGGAAGGGAAGGGGTTAAAATCTTATCTTGGTTCTGTGCAGCAGTCCACGATGTCAAATGCTGCAACCATGGAGGCCGGGGGCGAGGGAAAAACCCAAAGCCCCACTCCAGCCTGCTGGCAGGGGCCCCCCCAGGACCCTCCAGACTTCCCACCAGGCCCGACCCACATTGGGACGCTGCCCAGGACCGCCCGCTTGGCTGCTCTCACTGTGCAGCCAAGCCACCCCCATCCTCCCTCTCCCCTCCCTCCCCGCTGGGAGCAGGAAGAGCGATGTGGGGGGAGGGAGGGCTCTTCTCCGCTGCCTGGCTGACCCCACCACCTTTCCCCTCCGCCCCGCAGTGGGGAAGGGTGGCCACGAGCCAACCCACCCAGGCTCCCCCCGGCTCAGGGGCCCGTGGGGACGGCCAGGCCCCCCTTTTCACAGTCTCTCTCCCTCCCTCTTCCCCCCTTCTCGGGGGAAAGGGAGAGGGAGGCCGCGAGGGCCTGGACCCTCGCCAGGCTGCCCATGGGCCCACAGATGGCTGTCTGATTACCTGCAGGTGACCAGAGACGGAAAGAAGGCTTCACCTCCTGAAACCTCCAATTTTACCTTGCCTATGGGTGTTCTCACTCAGACGTAACTTCCTGGTTCAAACTGTTACACCTCCTTAGGATAAAAGGAGGCTGCATCCTCTAGCAGTTTGAGAGACCCCATGGGAAATGCCTCATGGTCTCTCCCTTTATTCAACTAAAGTCACAGAACTCCTCTGTCTCCTGTTTGATCATAAACCTCTGGTGTTTGTGGATTAATTTTCTTCACACTTTCAAAGCCTTTTTTTTTTGTTAAATTTGCTTTGTATTTTCTTGGACTCTCATCTGCTCTCATCCACTGAGGAATTCCTAATCCAAGAACAGAGTCAGCGGTGGGAAAGGGGGTAAAGAAACACTTTTACTTGACTGAGAAATTTAGTCTAATGCAAGATGTGTTGGTTTGAAAGATAGGTGTCCTCCAAGGAAGGCATGAACCTCCCTTGGAATGGAGAATATGACCGCCCTCCCTCTGAATTATTATAACTTTGAAATTAAAGGGCTTTCAGGCAAAGATATGGGAAAAGGAGTTGTTTAGTAGTATGTATATGTATGACAAGGCAAACAAACAACAACAATGGCAGCAACAACAAGCAAAATAAAGAAAAAAACACAGAAAACCCAATAAAACGTCTGTTCCCTACTCTTTAAGCATTTCCCTGTTGGTACAGTTCTGCTCACAGCCGGCAGGGGCGCTGGTGGCTCCTGGCCGGGCAGGGCCGCTGCGATGATTCCCCCGCTGCTGCAGGGTGCTGTGGTGCGAGTTTGGGGACTATGTGGTAATGGTGGCTGGGCCGAGATGGGAAGGGAGGGGAAAAGGGCTTGCTTTACAAATGTTTCAGTTTTGAGACTATTTTAGGAAGAAAATGCTCTGGAATGAATGTCTCCTTTACAGAAGGTAGGTTTCAGCATTCTCTCCCCCACTGATAAGAAAGGAATTTCTTGGAGGAAAGTGAAAAACCCTGTTTATTTAACTCACAGAGTGCCCGCATGGCATGGGGGAAAGAAATGAATAATGTTAAACCTCCTTGCTGAGGAGAAAGCTAGTGGATTCAGAGTTCTTTCTTTAGCTGGCTTCCCCCGAGGTCCGGAGCTGGGATGCCGTCGCACAGTGCCCCACTGGTCGGTGGAGTGAGGCTCTCACCAATGATCTGGTTTTTGGACTGGAGGTAAGCAGAACAGTTCTAGAAGAAGCCACAGAAGTCATCAGAGGATTGCAGTAAGCAGTCCCAGGAAAATGTCTTGCCTCAGCTAATGAAAACTAGCTAGCTAAAAGCAAAGAATGTAACTCCCTCTCAGCTGCAAGGCTGAGCAGGTGGGAGTATGAGAGCTTGAACACAAACTGTGCCGAAGAATTCCCCTGGCTCCCTCGCTCTCCCGGACCTAGCTTAAGCTACAGGACCCATTTCTGGGCATAAAGCAGATGATAGGGGAATTCAGTATTATCATAAAATCACCCCAAGACAACAAACCTCCCAGGGGCAGCCAATCCTGATGCCGCAGCAGGACCCTCAGAAGCAGCAAGATGGAACAGCAGGAATGAGCAAACATCCTGGGATGGTAGATGAGATGTATCAGAAACTCTGCAGCTGTAGCTGGAACTGCAGGGCGAGTGTCCCAGGGGGTGCAGAGCTACAATGCAGCAAAAAACCTGGAGCAGTGGCAAAGAAATGGAGGGGCTGGGCAGTGGCAGCCTGGCTCCGAAACACGGCAAAGAGGAGCTCCCTTGGAGAGGGAAGGGACTCTGGCATTCCCATGGTTTCCCCTGAGGCACCCCAGCAGATGGCGAAGGGTCCCCTGTTTGGTGAGGTGCAATGGCCACTCTTACGAGCAGAGCTGCACTCACAGTAGAAGAAAGGCAGCAGGAGACGGAACCCTGCAGTGGTGATGAATTCTCCCCACAGCGACCACAGGCACTCTCCCCTCTGAATGCACAGGATGCCTAGGAGCTGTGCCTAGCCCCTTTTTCCCCAGCCCAGTTCCTGGTAATTGTAACCCCTCCCAGAGCAACCCCTCAACCTCCACAGTAAAGCCAGCTGCACTCCTCCCCCTTGTCCGTAGTTACTTGTTTTGTCTCTCTTATGTACTGATCGTTATTGCTTCTTAGCAACAGAAATGGGAGAAAACAAAAGGAAAAACTCCTAAACCCCAGCACAAGGTGTCCCTTCCCATGACAGTAGCATGGAACTGGGTGGTCCCTTCCAACCCAGTATCATTCTGATATTCTAGGATTCTATGACTTCGTCCTCCACCATTTGAATCCCAGGTATGTTTTTGACTTGTGCAGCTGGGCATCTCTAGACTGTTGCTTCTGTGGCCAAATTTGTCAGATCAGTGTGACACTGCACAATCTTCTTGCAGCAAAAACTGGGAAAGTGGTGTTGTTGCTCTTGTTTTCAGGAGCCCATGACACTGTTGGTGCAGTGAGCATTGCAATGAAGAGAGCTGCTGACACTGCACCCTCTGTGCTCTCCAAGTGCTACCTGTGCCCCTTCCTGCAGTTCCAGCCCTGTGCTGCCTGTGAGGGACTGCTGAGGTGATAAACACTGCTGTAGCTGCCTCCTGTGGCATTAAGATTCCTCTCACAGCAAGCAATCGCCCCCCCCAAGCGCGAGGAGAGCCCAGCCCAGCGTTTCTCCGCAGTTGCTTTGCAGCTCTGTCCACAGTGGTGCAGAGCTGCTGGCTCAGGCTCTGGCGGGGGAAGGTTGCAGAGAACGTGTGTTTCATTTCCAGTGGCACAGATGATTATCCACCTCTTGCTCTTGGTTTGTTATGATACATCCCAACCTTTATAGCGCCACATGCCCTGGGAAGTTTTGTCCAGTCCCTCCCTCAATACACCATTGCCTCCAGAAGATTTTAGCCTACCTGCTAAACAGGATCTCCAGTTATCAGAAAAATGTTTTTCCCTCCTTCCCAGATACATTTTACTTTCTCAAATACTTTGGTCCTGAACAGCGTCAGGGTCAGAGTTAAGGGTGTTTTGAGGACTGCTCTGCTTTGATGGGCTGTAACAAGAGACAGATCCGGAGTGACCTGCCCCTTGTTAGTGCAGTGCCACGTTTAGGGAAATGGGTTTAAACTCATCCCAAACCCTGCGAAGGTGACTGAGCTGCTTGAGGCTGGATTTTGAAGCCAGGACATCCACCTGCATCCTGCTCCTGCTCTGCTGCCCTCGCTGTGCCACTGCTGCTGTAGTTTGTCACACGAACAAGTCAAGAGGCATTAATTACCCTGAAGCAAGGGGCAGAAGGCCACAGAGTCTGCAGGGAAGGCACCTGCATGTCCTTCCTGCTTAGCACCAGGCTGTGATACCCCTTGGGAAGAGGAGCTGTAGTTGAGGCCGTGAGAAATTCCAGCTGGGTTTCTATATGCCAGAGGAAGGGAGCTGGGGGAGCCTGAGGGATGGGTGTTAGCAAGTGGCTGTGAAGTGCAGGGACCATGGGGTCGCCCACGAGAAATAGGAACACAGTCCAAAAACAGTCCATGCAGCACCTGAGCAGGGTCAGTGCCTTCCCCAGCTCCTGTTTGCTCCTTCCAGACAGGAGTAATCCATTTCCTACGCTCTTGCCAGGCATACTGGGTGTCCATAGGGTGGACCCACAGCCTCTGATCATACCCAGGGTGGCCCAGGAGAAAGGCAAGACCCCCCCGATGGACACAGGCATACCTGTTCACCATGGGTGATCTGGATATACAGTCAGATGCCTCTGCCACCTGAACACACCTCCCCACCATACGAGAGGTTTCATTTGCCTTGGAAAGATTCAGATGAATCTTGAAGGGGCTCTTTCTGCTGAGGGTTAGAAGCAGATATGGCTGACTGCCACTCTGTGTCCACCACCACTCACTCGGGGCTGTGGCTTGGGTACCGGGAGAGCCCCTGGGGCTGCCCATGGGGCGCTCCTGGGAGCAGCAGGATCCTTGAAGAAACAGCTGCTCTTCGCAGGGATGGACAGCTCTGCAATGTCACTGTAGAGCAATTAACTCCTGTTTATATCCATTAGGTGTGTGATTAGTGTCCCATTAATGCAATTAGCACGGTGGCATTAGCAAAAGTATGCAATTGGCACTGAGATAGCTGCAGCTCAGCTGTTGAGCATCACATGGCTCCTATTTTGGGGTTTATCTGAGCTCGGTGAAAGGGGACACCCAGTAATCCCCTCCCAAGCAGTGGACAGGCTGCTTTCTATGTGCAGCCTTGGCTGTGCACCCCCTCCTGCTCCTTGCTTACTTCAGCTGCAATAGAAAGCAATTCTCGACCCTCTGTTCTTGCTTCAAACTCCCAGAGCTGTTTCAGGGAGCTGACGAGGGGTATCCCAGCTGCTTCCCAGAGCTGCAGGATGCAGAGATGGAATTTATCCTTTTAGGAGATCAGAGGACGAAATCTGACCTCGGCTGGACACAGGTCTTTTTCTAAGCCTTTTATTCTCCTTGTGACTGTCCATGTTGTTATGAATGTGGTCACTGCCAGGGCGTTGAGGGTGGACAAGGGAAGGAATCACACATCTGCCCACTCCCAGCCATATGCTGGCCCCATCCCACCTTGGCAAGATATCAGCCCGTGTCACAGCTTGGCTTTCGGAGTGTGACAAACTCCTCCCCACAGTACCAACACCATTGGCCTGTCAGGATGTCAGGGAAGGAGAAGGGCTGTGTGGGGTGGGGACAGGCTGTGGAGGGTCCATTTCCATCCAGCTCCACCAGAGATGTCACCTTCCCAAGCACCAGTATGAAATTCCTAGCCCTTTTCCGGAAAGACCAAGAAGCCACTGGCCTCCTCTGACCAGTGCATTCATGGGTGAGGGCTGAGCAGAGGAAGCTGTGGAACAGCAAAGTTCCCTGCCAGCCTTTGCCCCAGTGAGGATGTTTGGCTTTGCGAGAGCTTCTGACAATCCTGATTAACAGCCTCTTCATCTATTCACACTGGTGATAAGCCCTGGGAGCTCTGGGCTGTTGCAGCCCTATAATCAAGATGGTTTGAAAGAAGCAATTTTCTCCTCCTGCAGCCCGGTTAATTCTCTTTTAATTGCCTCCCATTTTGTATAGATTTCCCTTGTTTGCCATGGCACTGGCTCCACACTTCCTCCTCTCCAGCAGTGCTTGACTCGTGCCTTGTTTTGCTGGCTGGGCTTTGACAGCCATGTCACCAACACCATGTGCTGAGCAGGGCAGGCAGGACAGGTCCTTGGTGATTTGCCTCTATGAAAAATGGGGAGGCATAAAATGAAGCAGCCAAGGACCAGGAGAGGACATGGACACCTGGATCTCAAGCATCCGCATTAGGCCCACTGGGTACTGGCCCCGTGGGCACAGTGCTGAGTGAGGGAAGCTGGGACCCTTCTCCTGCTGCACCCAGAATTCAGGTCTGGCAGGGCACCTGGATACATCAGCCAGCTGGCTGGAAGTGGAAGCTGCTCAGAACAGACAGCAATTGTGTTTGGTGGGGTTGGCTGGGTCAAGGTGGGGTGCTGGGGACATTTCCTTAAGGCTGAAGGAGGCTCTGGGGTGCTGAGGAGGGTCCCAAGCCCCTTCACACTGTCTCCTGAAACAGGTCTCAGACCTGTTTGGAGGATGCTCTGGGACTGGAGGATGCTCTGCAGCAGATGTGTCTGTCAGGATGGTGCTCAGCCAGCAGAGTCCAATATTTCCCAAAATCCATAGCAAACCTGTGCCTCAGTTTCCACACTAGCAGGAGGCTCAGCAACAGATCTCAGCAGCCTAAAGGCAACCTTCCCATGGAAAATTTTGCCTGACAGGGAGGAGGGCAGGGCCAGGGACCTCAGCCATGGTGCTTGCAGAGGCTCTCCTGGGAGCAGGTGGTTGGAGACTGCAACTATTTCCAAACAAACCTGGAAAACCTGAAAAACCTGGACAGTCCTTTGTGTGTATCCCTCTGGATGAAAGTGCCAGCTGGGAGGATGGACTCAGTTTTGGGTGAGCACACGAATTCCTGGTTGTGGGATTAACCCATCCCTGCTCTGTGCAGCTGCCAATTCCAGCAGTGTGATCACACACCTCTGCTGCCTTCAGTACAGCCCAGGGGCTCCTCAAGAATCCTTTTCTCCACGGCTGAGCAGATGAGTTCTCCCACAGAATCACTTTTGTGTTTCTTATCTTTAGTTTCCCTCCAAATTGGAAAAATATGTCCCTTTCAAATTTTCATGAGGGTGGCAGAGCTATGTGTCCCCCACTGCCATGTGTGACTGAGAGCCATTTAACTGTGTGGTGACAAATGTCAGCACAAGGCTCACGCTGGAGAGAGCAGTGAATGAGGGAGCATTGGAATTAAAGGATGAAATATTTATTTGGGAGTTTAGCAGTGCTCAAAGGACAACACATCACAGATGAGAGGCATCTTGGGGCAGACAGTGCTGAAAGCCAGAACTGAACCCACTGGGCTGTAAAACTGCCACGAGATTTCCTCTCCCTCCCCATCCCCCAACCATTCCAGAGTCCTTACCTGCCTGGGAAGGTACAGCAGGGTTCAATATCCAGGAATGGCCCAAAGCTGTGGACCACCAGACAGCTATGTGTTGTCTGAAGAAGGTGAATGACAGCCCCCCTTTGCTTTAAATACCAGCCATAAACCCTCCAATTGATGTGCTGTGGAACTGGGAGGTCCTGGCTCTGGCAGTGGGGATATTTGCAAAGGGCACACTGGTTGGAAGGTGGAATGAAGGCACAGATCCTCCACAGGGAATCAGGATCATGAGCTTCCCTCTGCCTCCATTCATGCTCTGGAGGGCAGGTTTTCTCCATTGCTAGCCTTTGGTTTGCTGGGGATATATGTCAGGGCACCCATATTTTGATCCCAGGTGGTGGAGCTGAGGGTGGGAAGTGACTCCAGGGCTGGTGACAACCTCCATGGTGGGTTTAATGTGTCAACCAAATAAAGAAGCTAAATAAAAACCCATCTCAGTGTGCTGGAGAAGTTCCTGTGCATCATCCCACTGGGATATCCCATAGCACCGTGAGATCCCATCCTTGGGGTCCCATTTTGCTTTTTCCAGCCCCGAAAGGTAACAGGACAACATAAAGGGTTAACACAGGATGATCCCAAGAGGCTTCAGTCTTGTCAAGAGCACTGGATTGGCAGGTCATTAATCTCAGAGTTACTTGATGACTTTAAATACAATCATGTAATCAGCAGGAACCCATAATTATTATTTATGTACACGGTGTTTACTAAATTACAGTGCTCTCCAAGGCTCTGGGTGATGAACAAATTAATTCTGCATCAGAAGAGCTTCATCAGAAATCTGTTTGTGTCTGAATTTCACTTGTAAACGTTGATGTATGAAATGAAAGTCGAGTTTAATTGGCCTTCCCTCCTGCTGTGAAACACATTACATTTTTATTCTGTATTAGTTCACCTGGTAAGGGAGGAAACCTGGAGTACTTTCTCCAGCCCTGATGGTACTTGTCTGGTGTCCTAGGTTACAGTGTAAGATGTATCCAAAAGTATGTATTCTGTTACCATCTTCATAAGCTGTTAGAACCGGTGGGACAGTGTTCCCCATCCTCTCCATGACTCATCCCTGATAAGCTCCTGGGACTATCTTCTGTTAATGGGCCAGCTGTTGACACCAGGTGCAGCAGAGTTCTTATCTCTCCTATGACCCATCCTCCCTCCAGGGGGACATCTTCTGTTAATGGGCCATCACCGCATGGCTGATAAGATTACATCCCATTGTGAGATACTCCGCCCAGAGGGAGGAACCAAGCATTCCATCCTGAATATAAGCTGAGGTTTGGAACACCACAGGCAGCCTTTTTTTCCACTGGACTATCAGAGGAAGACCAGACCCTTCCTACTCCGCCACTGGACTTTCAGAGGAAGACCAGACCTCCTCTACAGAATCACTGCTTCAACGGAACCATCACTCCAGGAGAACTGCAGCCACTATTTGATTGAACTTCTGCCAAACCCCCTGACTGTCAGGGGGTCAGGTTTGTACCCTGACTCTGTCAGTGGGTTGTTTTTTTTGTACTACTACATTTATTTTATTTTTCCTATTAAATTGTATTTCTGATTCGAAGTCTCTCACTAGTTTGCTTTCAAACTAGCACATCTGGAAAACACATGTAGGATTCTCTTGGATGAGATGGTGTGGATACCTTTGTGGGGAGCCACCTCCATGCTCTGGGCATGTGGATTTGGGGTAGAAAGGAGACAAAAAAACCTCTGGACCAGTAGGATGCTGAGCCCACTGCAGTGTGAGGATGCTTGCATGGAAACTGGGGAGGGGCCATGCCAGGGTTGTCATTTCCAAAAGATAAACATGCTCCCAAAGTCCTTGTAAGAAGAATTTAAGTATTTTTAATCAAACAAGACTGAGAATACACACTCCAGCTACGGAAAGCAAAGTCACATCAGTTGGAGCAGACCATCAAGAGGAGAAGGGAAAAACAGTGATGCGAACACTGATGCTTCTGTTTGAGTTTCTTTCTTTGGTTTGTCAATTTCCAGCTTCTTTCCACCACGAGACTCCACTTTAGAAAAATCCAAATTGAACATGTAGCACATCATTTTTTGGCAACGTCTCTTGCAAGGATGATGAAAAAAGCTCTCTGGGGCATTTCCACTTCTCCATTGCCAGCAGATCTTTATTAGCTCCTGCCAAAGTACTCAATTGTCTTGGGGTGACTCTTAAGATGCCCTGTATCCCCAAATTGTCTGCTGTTTGTGTTGGATATTGTGTCTTGTCCCTTTAAGGATTCTGAAAAGCAGGGAAAAGGAAGTTTGTGTGGAAAACCCTGTTATCTCTGAATGCTTTCGTCTGCCCTTGGGTTTTCGGCTCGGCTCGGAGGGAGAGAGACCGACCTTTGCTTAGTTAGCTAGCTAGTAAAGGAAAGGCAATCTCCAAAATTTCTCTTCTCTGCTTTTGGGACTGGTACATCTGTCCTGGACTGAGAAAAGACCCAGAGAGCAACACCCGACCCTCTGCACTGCCGGCACCCCCCCGCCCCGGACCCCAGGACTCTTCCATCACTGAAGGGGCACCGTGAGGAAAAGACCTTCTATCTGTCTGAATTTGTCATCTGGCGTTGTTTGATTTATTGTGCTGGGAGTACTCTGTTAAATAAACGGGTTTTTTCCACTCCTCTCTGTGAAAATCTTTCCCGAACTGGTTTCCCCCCTTTCTGGGGGGAGGGCCCCTTTGGAGGTTTTCTCCCAAATTTGCCCTAAACCAGGACACCAACAGAGAAACCAAGACACAGAAGACACAAGTTTACTCCTTGTAGGGCACCAGCAGGAAGTGTCCATAAAGCTGCCATTTTCCCCACTGCATAACTCCAGCAACTGTATTTTGAAGAAGGGGCAGTTATTGGGACTGTTGGCTGTGGCTGAACTTGAACAAAGACTGAAACGTGCCCCATGTGAATGGTGTGGTCCTTGTTGTGGTCACTGTGTCATACTGGGAACTGTTGCTGTTCCCAGCAGGTTATTGGAGTCAATGGGATATTCCAGTTTGGCTGCATTGTAGTCATGCAGATAGAAAATCAAAATGGGAGGGAAGTGGGAGGAATTTGCTCCAAACTACTGAATTTCACAAGTGGTTGAAGAAAGAACCCAGAGGTTTTTCCCTATGCTTCCCTTTAAATAAAAAAAAAAAAAAAAAAAAAAAAAATGGCAGCAAAATTTTATTCCTTTCTGGTGGTATACCCTGAGGAAATGACACAATACTGCAACTTCAAAGATGCTTAAATCTCCCCAGGGCAGGAAACATTTATGTCTGTTCTTCATAGTGGGAAAACTGAGGCACAGAAGTGTGAAGGGGCTCACACCAGACCCTGTACAGCCCCAGTGGCAAAATCCCTGGAACGCAAAGGACAGACAGTCCATAAACCTGCTGTAATCTGTCCCCTGCCTGGGCATACCCAGACCTTGCATGGGACAAGGAAAAGGTGGCTCCAAAGAGGTCAAGGCAAATCCCTTGACTTCAATGGACCTCTCTGCTCAGCTGCTTTTCATGACCACATGGAAGAGGGGAATGGGAGAGGGGTAATTGGGTACAATCTGAGGTCCCCAGAATGGGGAAGGAGATAGGAAGGGAGGGAAGGGAGGAAAGGAGGCTGCTGCTCCTCCAAGGCACTTAACCCCAACATGGGGATGGTTTGGTCCCATCCCCTGCACAAGAGCAAGGAGCAGCTTTGGCACTGGGCCCACCTGCCCAGGTAAAAGCAAGGCAAGGAGGAGGGGGAAAATCCAGGGCCTGTCCCTGTGGTAGCTGCCTTTGGGGACTTCAGCCACAGCTCCACTGCAGGGCTCCCTCATCTTTCCACCCACTAAGCAGGGATGTGGAGTCAGCCTGAGGTCCAGGGCTTTGCAGAGACCTGTGGATCCATCTGGCCTGGATCAGATGATTTAACTAATTCTTGTGCTTCCCTCCAGATCAAGCCCACTCTATGTGGCTGTTCAGAGCCCCTAGGACCCATCCCCATGGGAGGGGAGTTCCCTCCCCTCTCCCATCCCATTGTTTTACCCCACCTTTGATGTCAAGATAAGAAATTACCTGGTCCGACCAAGCAGCAGTTACAGGACATCTGGAGACCTAGCAAGAGACAAGGGAAGGACTCAGCCCCAGTGCTACAAAAACACAGCCACATGAAGCAATGTCTGCAATCACTCCAGGGCTCTCCATCCATCTCCTTTCAACACATAGGACTTTGGCTCCTCTAGAGGGTTCCCCCGCCATCAGCAGGATTCCAGCATGTCCTCACTGGAAGGCTGACCCAGCTTCCAAGGGAATTAGGCCCATAAGCTATCCCAGCAATGTCCTGGTGTCCTGTCCCCTCAACGTAGACAAACCCGATAAAGGCAGCGAGACATCCTTCCCAGGATGGAGCTGGCAGAAAGCTCCTGCAACCTCTCCAGGTTCCTCTGGCTCTTTCTGCCATACCAGCAGGTCACACAGCTGCCAGAGAGATAACAAAGCAGAATCTCAGCTGTCCTGTCCTCCAGGTCTGCTCAGCACATGGGGCAGGAGCTGTGCAGGTGTCCCATGACCGAGTGAGTTCATGCTCTCCTTGCAGGGCTGGGGCCATGGGCAGGACCTGGTCCTGTGCTGTGCCCCCATCCCAGGGGTTCCCCATGGTAGGGACACTGGCTCCTGGTGCGGCCTCTCGCTCCCGGCTCAGACAGCCGTGGATTGCTTGATGCTGTGGAAGCTGACGCGGGTCGGGGAGGTGGGGATGGACATGGCCCTCGCCACGCGGGCACGGATGGAGTGCTTGTCCTGCCACCGGTGCCAGCGCTTCCGTATGGCCGATCGCACCTGGACGGGATGAAGGAGGGACGTTTGGTCATCACACAGAGGCTGTTCAGAGTCACCAGCCATCCTTCTCCTCAGTCCTCCAGCCAAAAATGGATTAATGGTATGTGATTTGGTAACAAACCAGGTTCACGTGGGTTAAACTTTCCTGAGCCAGCAAAGGTGTGCGAGCATTTGGAGGAGGCAGAGGAAAGAGCTGCCCATATATTTGGCCCCAGGATTCACTTCTACACTCAGCCCCTTTGCCTTCTGCTATTTGTGTTTTGGGTCAGAGCCTGGGAGATGTCCTCATCCATGTGCAATCCACATGTGTATGGGGCTCACCCTGGGGAAGGATTTCCCTGGGATGAGGAGGACCCTTGGCTCTGCTGCACCAAATCACACAGGTGCACCCTGACAGCATCTGTTCTTGGGGGTGGATTTTCCTCCTCCTCCAGAGGAGACAGACAGCAGCCATTCCTGTCTGGGCAAAATCTGAGGCTGCAGATGTACCTGGCGCTGAAGGGAAAGCACCAACTCCTATCACAAAAGATCTTCAGATGGAGAATTAGGGACCAGCATCCCCAAGTCCTGTGCAGCAGTAGAGCCTTGTGCTGAACTTGTCTGCTTGCAAGGAAGGGTGTAGACCCCCACAAAAAACCCCAGCCCCTTGTGCTCACCTCACTGTTCAGGAAGCAATAGAAGACAGAGACGAAGAAGCCCTGGAAGGAGACAAGCATCAGAGTCACAGCCAACAGGTACCCCCAACCCAGGAGCTTTGGAACAGCTCTGGGCTTTGGAGATGTCTGGTTTTGAGAGGGGGCAGAAGTGGGATGAGGCATCAGCCAGGATGGGCTCCTCCACATCCGTTGGTGATGGACTGGGATGGAAGCCAGTGTGGAGGACCATTACCTGGAAAGACTCCAGAAAGGAGTTGAAGTAGATGAAGACTATCCTGGAGATCTCATCTTCCCCCGGGTTGACAAAGAACAGCATGTAGGTGATCCCCAGCAAGGGCAGCAGCACCAGTGTGGCCTTGACTGCTTTCCTAGGGAGAAAAGAGGGGCCTGAGCTGCTACAGTGCAGGCCTGGGCACAAGAACTCTGCCCATCCCTCTCACAGCACCAGCATGGCTTGGACTGGTCTGCTGTGTCTTGAAAAACCAGTGACTGGGGGAGGATGGAGCCAAGGATTGGGCTGTTTTCTAGTGCAATTCCCAAGAGACTGGGCTGGTTTGAGCACTGGGCCCCTGATCTGCTTCTCCACCCAGAAAAGGGCAGCGGAGAGCAGAGGCCTGACCTTGAGCTGGCATGCAATGGTTGGCTGTCTGATTTACAGCTCAGTTAAAAAGGAATTAAGGAGGGTATAATAATTCACAACCTTCAACACGAGTTTGTGAAAACATTATCTCGTAATTAATTTGATATCTTGATGAGATTACAAGTGCAGTTTGTGAAAAGTTACAGTGCTGATACAGAGAGTGCGGGAAGGATTGGGGCTTGGCACCTCATTCCTTTGGATCAGGGGACAAGAACAATGCCAAGTCATCACTTTTTGCTTAAAGATCCTGCTAATGGACAGATTCCAACAGTCAATGGTCATCCCTGGAGGGTCTGAGATGGGCAGGGAGGTGGTCTGGAACCTGTTTTGCATCTCTGACTTAGAGGAGAGAACAGACTCTGACACAAATGGGCTGATGACATGGAAGAGCTGGAAGGAACCAAGGTCAGGAGCTGGAAAACTACAGTACAGCACATTCACTGGTGTAGCCTCTCCAAGGGAGCAGCCATGGCAGCAGGGGATACATCAGCTTTTTACCGTCTAAGGTGAGCTGGAGCCCTCCAGGGCCATCCCTTGCCTGGTTTAAGCAGAAGTGCAAAGTTTATAACCTACCAAGTTCTCCAAGTTTTCCTGTCCCACAGAATATTTCTGGGAAATGAAAATGTTCTCCTGCCCAAAAGTGATAAACCCTCCCAAAATAAGGCAAATACTGGAAAGCCAAAAGTCTCCCAAAATTGCTGACTGGGGCCAACCAGCCTTTTCCCAGAACCTTTATCTTTGCTTACCCCAAGCTGAACCCCTCATCCCAGTTCAATACTCTGTGATGAGGAAAGCTGGCATCTCCCAATAACAGAACCAGAATTTTTCCATTCTCAGCTGAAAAAGCCACCCTCCATCTCAAAACAGCTTCTCTTGATCTGCCACATAGTGAGATTCCTCAATTCCTGCCCACAAAATGATCCAGACAGAGGCAATGATGAAGCCTGAAATGTCTTCTATTCCAGGTACTTCTGGGAGCTGCTCTGACTGTGCACCTCTTATGTTGTCTGCAAAATATTCCCCAACAGGCAAGGAAGGGTTAAATCTTCCTGCCTTGTGCTGTGGAAATACTGTCTTCTTTACAAGGAGGTGTTGGGGTGGCATTGATTCATCACTTCTTCCTCAGCTTTTGCTTTTCTGTCAAGCAGTGATTTAATTCTCACCTCCATGCCAGGATTTGCAGCTCCCAGCCCGGAGAGCTCATCAGGTCCCACCAGAACAGGCTTTTGCAAAGAGACTCATATCTCAAGGGTTCACTTCAAAGGCAGAACCAGCCACCCACACTACATCACAAGGCTCTCTCTAGCCAGATTTAATGACCAGGTGCCTCCAAAGAGCATTTGAGGTGCTCTTGGATCTGTCTCTCCATGCTCCTAACCCCTTGCTACCTGGCTAATGGGGCTACTCCTGTCCTGTCTAATCGTGAGGGAACCCAGTTCCTAAGTTGGCTTCCTTCAGGGTCACTCATGCTCTTACCTGTACTGCATTGTCTCTGACGTGGTTGAAGCTCGGAGCTTTGTCATGAGGATTCGGACAATGTTGAATAGAAAGATGAAGTTGATCTGGGAGGAACAGGGTCAGTGGTTAGTGTCTGCTCCCCCAGTATTTCCTCCTGTTTCCTCTGCAGTGGGGTGGGGGTGGGGGTGGGAAATGGGGTAGCCAGAGGAAATGGGAATGTTTCCTCTTGAACCCGATCTACTGCCTTCCATGCACCATGAGAGGACATCTGCCTTCTTTAAAAACACTTGAACAACAAGATTTCGGAGTTTGGTCAAGGGATCAGGGCAGCAGGGCATGCCAGGAGATTGCCAAAGAAGGACAAGTGCTAGAGAAAGGGCTGAGGGTGCAAAAGTAGAGGGAGAGGAAGAGTCTAAGGTGGAGAGTGGCTGCCATCACAGCCAAGATCTGCCTGGCTGCTCTCCAGGCTGCTGAATTGCTAATAAGGGAATGGGAAGGTGTCTTTGGAGCTGAGCACAATTGACAGGAATTAGTAGTGGTCTGGCTGCCTGACAGGCTGGGAAATGGGAAGAAAGATCAATTATTCCATCACGCCAGTGATTTTTACTCTCTTGAGTTTTCTCAGCATTGGGCAAGGAGGAAGGAACAGTTTTGGGACTTTGTGCATGGCTTTCCCCCTGCAAACACAGATTGGACCCCCAGTTTGTGACATGCCACCTCTGGTCTTCTTTGTCCCCCCCAAAAAGGCAAAGCCCCATCCATGTGACCCTTGGATCAAGCATTGCTACTCAGATGGGGACCAGGAACAGAGAGGTGGAATCAGGATCAGGGAATGGAGTCAAGGATCCAAGGCTTCTGCAAATGCTTGGCAAAGCATCCACCCACATCCAAACAGTGCCAGGGCAGGGGTGGAGGGACCTACTGATGCATGTTAGAGTCTGCTGATGGGACATCCCTGTCAGAATGAGGTTTCCAGGCTCCTTCTGCAGCTCACCCCAAGCCCAGAATTGCTCAAGGGGCAGTTTGGGTGAGGGGCAGTGCTGCTGTGAGGCAGCAGAACCAGCTCCAGCAGAGTGAAGCTAAAGGAGGGGGCGACATCCTGTACAGAAGCAGCTGTGCTCCACCTGCACTCAGAACGACTTTGTATTTAGCACACTAGGTCACTGTGCTCTTACCAGAAGCACCAGGATCATGGGGCCTTGGTAAATGTAGTCAGTATAAACACCAGCTCGCTTCCCAAACCAGCACCTGCAAGGCAAGGACAAGCAGTGTCGGGGACAAGCCTGACATGGCAGTGACCTGGAGAGACTCCTGTCCTTGCACAGTCTCTGTAAGTCTGTGAGGTGGAAGCACTAAAACTCAAATTGCTGCAGCCATTGTGGAATAGCTTCCCTGGAAATTCAGTAAAAGGAGGTGCATGGGGGCTTGTTGGGAGTGTTCATGTGCCCCATATGCTTGTGGGAGCTGGTTATTGCAGGACAAGCAGGGACAGCCTCCTCACAAAGGAGCTGGCTGTCCTCACTCTGTTCTGCATGGGGGCAGCCTCACTTCCCATCCTGGGGGTAGTTTGGGGCACAACAGTATAAGAAAGATCAGAAGTCATTAGAGAGTGTCCAAAGGAGGGACATGAAGATGGGGAGCAGTCTGGAGGGGCCACATGAGAAGCAGCTAAGGGCACTTGGAATGTTCAGCTGGGGCAGAGGAGACAGTTTAGACTTCAACGGGGCTGCAGCTTCTCCCCAGGGGCAGCCCTCATCTCTGCTCCCTGTGACAGGGACAGGGCCCAAGGAAATGGCCTGAGGTTGTGTCACAGGGGAATTTGGGATGAATATCAGGGAAAGATTCTTCACCTAGAGGGTGCTTGGGCACTGCCCAGGCTCCCCAGGGAATGGTTACAGCCCTAAGGCTGCCAGAGCTCCAGGAGCTTCTGGGCAATGCTCCCAGGGATGCACAGGGTGGGATTGTTGGGGTGTCTGTGCAGGGCCAGGAGTCAGACTCGATGATCCTTGTGGGTTCCTTCTAACTCAGGATGTTCCATGATTCTCCATAATCTCACACACACAGGTCTGGGTCAGCTCTGTCCTCAGCAAATGCTGCGGGAGCTCGCTCAGGTGTATCCCTGTCCTGGGAGCACCTTGCCAGGGTTGTTCCATCAGTCCCTGTCTGAGTAGCACGGGGCTTCTGAAGGCAGCAGGGAAAACTATCTCTGGAAAACAGAACAAGCTGCCATTCATCTCAACGGCCTCCTTTCAACCTCCCACTCTGGGAACTCTCAGGTACCTGTTGAGACCTTCATCAGCAGGTGTCTGTGAAAATGGCTCAGGTGGGGGTAGTTTAGATTTCTGCTGGTTATATCCCAGCTCCCTTTAGCAAACATTTTTTGTAGGGGATCTGGTTTAATCTTTTTTTCCCCTTAAAAATCCCCTTGGCCTTTTGACGAGAAACAAACAGGGGCAGGGCTTGTGCTGCAGAGAGCTAAAAGCTGGGCTAAAAGAAAGAATGGAAGAATAGTATCCTTTTTTCCCTCCCTGACAGAATTCCTGATGTAACTGATCCCTGAGGATAGAAAGAAGAATGGAGGATAAGAGCAATCAGGCTCACTTCTCGTTGTCGTAGTAGAACTTCCCAATGGCCCAGGCAACAATGATGGGGAAGGGTATACCTGCAGGGAAACACACAGGTGAGTCTCAGAGGTGAAAGGTCGCCACAAAACCACTCCATAACAGGGGTTTTCTCACACACAAACCGCCCAGTGAGATGACATGTCCATGCAAATCCCATCCTCCTGCTCCTGGCACCCTTTTTGCAGCTCTTTGTGCACAAGAAGAACCGGAGCAGGGGATGGAGGGGGCATCACCCATCACTAAAGCCTGGGTGCTGCTGGGTGAGGGGAAGCCTGGCACTCACACCAGCCGATGCAGATGAACATCCACTTGCGGAGCTTGTCTGTGGAGTAGGTGAGCACGATGGCCGTGTGCAGGTAGCAACCCTCGCCAAACATCCAGAAGAAGTTGGTGACATGGAAGTAATTGTAGGCAGCAGTGACCAAGCGGCACCAAACCTGCCAGGAGACGTGGAGCCTGTTGAGCTCTGTGTCACAGTGGTGCAAACAATGCATGGAGCAGCACAGACTCTGCCAGAACAATCAAACCCGCGTTTCTCATACACATGGGGTGCCTGCCAGCCACCAGCCAGCCCTATTTGCCACCTCAAGTTGCTTTTGTAGCCACATCTTAGTGATTTCAGACTGAAAGAGAGTAGGTTTAGGGTGGAAACTCTTCCCTGGGAAGGTGGTGAGGCCCTGGCACAGGTTGCCCAGGGAAGCTCTGGCTGCTCCATCCCTGGAAGTGTCCAAGGCCAGGTTGGATGGGGCTTGGAGCAACCTGGGACAGTGAAGGTATCCCTGTCCTTGACAGGGGGGTTGGAACTAAATGATCCTTAAGGTCCCTTCAGACCCAAACCACTTTGTGGTTCTGTGATGTCCAGGGTCCTCGCACCCCCCAGCTGCTCAGGACTGGGCTCAGCCTGGCAGAGCTGCACCTACCACGTTGCTCTCGTGCACCTCTGGGCTCATGGTGAGCTGCACCACGAACCACGTGGCATTGCGTAGGATGAAGGCTGTGATCAAGTTCCAGTGGATGATGTTTCTCAGGCACCGGATGCTCCTGGAGAAGGGTGGAACAAGGCACCATTAGAGCAGGGGGGCTGGGGACAGTGCTGTTTGTGGAGCTGAGCACCTCTGTTGGAACCCCAAGGGTGACCTGCTGGGACCATGAGTGAGGTGGGCAGGAAGAAGACCAGGAGGTGGAAGGCACCAAGGAGGACCCTCTGCCTCCATAACCAGGTGCTTTAAAAAAGCAGCAGAAGAAAAAGAACCCTGAGACAGGCAGGATCTCTCCAGCCTGGAGGGCAGTGGCTGTGGCGGAGGAGATGGAAAAGCACAGGAATTGGGTCCATCCTCGCCTGAGATGACCTGGCAGGACCATGGCAGCAGGTTGGTCACTCACCGCAGGTGCATGAAGAGGACAAAGGCCACGAGGAGAGCCCCCAGCGAAACACAGTGCCCCAGGTAGTTGATGATGACGGCAACGTGGTAGTGCAGCTTGCTCTTCTTCTGGGAGTGGGGGAGATGGGCAGAGGGTCAGCAGCAGCCCCAGTACCAGCATAAACCCACCTCTTCCACCACGTCACCTTTGGCAGCTGCACCTCAAAGTTTCGGCCCTTTTTCGGGAAGCAATTGGAGCCCACCCTGGGACAGGTTAGTGAGAATGGAAGGAGATGGGGCTAACGTGGGAAGGAGAGGCACCAGGCTGGCTTCACATCCCACATGTACCAGAGCAGCTCATGGGACACCTCAAGGCTGGAACATCCCACCCTGGGGGAACCCTGCTGGAACAGTGAGCTGAGCTCACTGGAATCATATATCTCAGTTCATCCCCCATTGCCCTTGGGGCAGCTGAGAGGCTGGGATGAATTTGGGCAGAGGGAAAGTGTGAGTGGTAATTGAATTAATTGATCACTCCTGCTGTTAGGCACTTATCCAACTGGTGAATTAGCAATTAAGTGAGTGAGAAAACCATTCCTGGCAAGAGATATCAGCATCTTAAATACCAGAGTTGATATCAACTGCAAATTAAAAACTCTTCTCCTCCGCTTCAAAGGGTGGCTTGACCTACTTGGGGGCTTGTAATTCTTGATCTCCATTTATTTATCTCTTTCAGCTTCCTAAATATCTCCTTTATTTCATTGCCAGCAGGGAAGGATAGGGTTTTCACTGCGTGCTGTGTCAGGAGGGAGCTGCAGGGCTGATCTGTACCCAGAGGCTTCAGGGACCTCACACTGACAATTCTCTTGGATTTTTAATGGGGATGGAAACAGGCATGGCATAATTTCTGATGAGGAATAAAAATGCAAATCAAGAAGGGGTCATAATTGTCACATGACTCTTTACCAGTGCGATGGTGCTGCATGCTCAGCCCTCACTCCCATGGGCCATTCCTGGCCTGGATGCTGTTGCCTTTCAAAACTCCATTATCTGGCTCTCGCCCTCCTGCCAAGAGCCCAGGGACTCCCAAGCTCCTACCTCTTCACTGAGGATCTCCTGGCACTGGGAGTAGTTGACACGTGCTGCCCAGCTCCCGTTTGCGAGGCATTCCCTGTACCCATTATCTGAAAGAGAGGATTCCCATCCAAGGGTTAACAGAGTATGGGGGTGGGCACAGACATGTGACCTGACTGTCACTAATGCAGGGCACTGGCATCAGCCCAGTGGCATCTTCTGCTTTGAAGGCAGCCCAGCTACTGCCTTGGTGACACTTGCAGAACCAAAATCCTTGGAATATTTCAGACTTGCTCAAGAGCTTTGAGTCTGCACCAGCTCTGCCCTTGGCACTGGGGGACCCCAACACCTCCTCACCGTCCACAGGGATGCAGCGGAAGCAGCGCCAGTTAGACTCTTCTTCCCTTTCACTCTGCTGCTTGCTTGGCTGATCATATGCCAGCCCAGGATCTCAGCTGAGATGGCAGCACAAAGTTTCACTTCTCTTCCTGAATTAGCAGCTTTCTTGCCTCCCAGCGAGGACAGTAGGTGGTCAGGCTAATTGGGAAGGAATGGCCCAGGCACCCCAGAGAGTCTGTGACTCGTGTCAGCAGTGGGGCAATGCCAGCACTGGGTGAGACTCGGCTTCCTTAATGGGAGTCCGTGAGCCTCATCAGGGTGATGGTGTGGGAAGGGCTCAGAGACAGGCTCAAGTTGCAGAGATTAATGCAGAGAGGCTCCTACAGCAGTACAGGAGGCACCACAAAGCAGGAGCTGTGTGTCTGTGCCATCCTCCACGGCTGCAAGAATGTGCATGATGGAAAAATTTTTTTTGCAAGAAGCAAGGTGTTTCTTTCATCAAAAACAGAACTTGGGTGGTCAGAAACTCAAGCGGTTCCTTATTCTAGGAACAACTTTGGGCACTTTTCATATGTTATTGCTTCATCCTCTACTCCCTGCATGTCACCAGTAGTGACAGTGACAGCCACCTGTGCCAGGAGGGGATGAGGTTCAACGTCTCCCAGTCTTTGCTCAGCTGGGGGCTTCAGACCCCTGTACCACCTCCAAGGGCAGGGCAGGATAACTCCTCTGCCTTTGTCCCCAGGATGGGGACATCAGCCCTCTCCTCCTCCCAGGAGGACCTGCGTATAAAGCTGCTTCTCCGAAACGACCTTCCCTGAAATCTGGGGTCTGAGGCACTGTTTTCTTTATGGTTGATCAGCTTTATTCCCAGCGGCGTATTGTCACTTGTGTCCCAGAACCCTTGCCCGCCGTGTCCCCATCAGTGCTGCCCCCCTTACTGGTGGTGTTGTACCGCACGCCGTAGAAGGACTCGGGGCAGGGCCGAGCCACCAGCTGTCCCACGGCGCTGCGGGGCCAGCACGTGCCGATCAGGTCCACCGAGGCATTGCACTGGGGACCTGCAAGGACCAAGTGCACAGAGTTAGCAGAGCTCTGTGGGCCACCATGGGCCACTTCCAGGCTGTTGGAAAGGTCAGGATTTGCCTGGAGAGCTGGGGCTGCTGGATGAGCTGCTGGGTCACCACAAGCTCAGCCCCCAGACAACCCTCATGGCAGACACCAGCTGGGGGCTGTGCAAGACTTGCAAGGGCTGGTTGAATCACCATGGCCACGACTATTACCCTGATCCTGTCTAAACTACTGGGCTAAAACCAGTTCTGGCACAAACTTGGTTTTAGACCTGGCTTCCAAGTCCACTTAGGGTTCCCTGGCTCCCGTTTCCCAGCCCTGCTCCTTCCTTCAGCCATGACTTTGGCATCTAGCCCCACAAAAGGCAATAAGCCAGACTTTCTCTTCCTTAGTGGTGCGTCCAGTCTAGTTCTAAGCCTCTTGAAACATCTCACGCCTCCTGGCTGCAAAATCCTTCCCAGCCATTCCCGTTGGTCTCTTCCAGTCTTTTCTGGGTAGAAAACTCCAAAACTGCTCCTATTGCAGATTTAAGGATTTGTTTGCTTTTCCCAGCTACACAAGTGTGCTAACATAGGCATTAGGTAGGCCAGATTGCAGCTTTTTTTAATGTATAATTTCTGCATATTTAGAACAACATGTACCATTGCTAAATATGTCCCTGCTCCATTTCACAGTGAGGTTGGAAGCACAAGGGCTGCAATATCCATATACTACAATACAAGACAAGCAGAAAATGGGTGAGCAGGAGATGCTGGAAAGGGCAGAGTTCAGTCCTAACCACTCCTTGGTACCAGAGATGTTTGTGCTGCTGGCACAGAGACAGAAATTGCCATTTCCTAAGACAAAACACCCCAGTTCAGAGCTCCTTGGGTGCGAGAACACAGCGTTTCCTCTCACCCTGGATTTGTGGTTGTTATTTGAATGCCTTTCCCAAAAATTCCTATGGATGGAGCCGGCTAAAGAGTAACCAAAGGAAAAAAAGCAAAATACTGTTGATGATGATGATGATGATGAAGGTTCTTATGGAGGAATATTTGTTTTCATTGATTATCTGAAAAATTGTCGCCTTATTTTGCAATGTTCTCAGAGAAAATTTTCAGGGCTTTCAGTGTCTTCAAATATCTTAGCAAAGGAAAACAGCTTCCAAGCATTTGAGCTGGGGAAGCATCAGAGCATGGTGAATGTCACCTTCTGCCTCCCATTGCTTGTAGGGAGAAATTAATTTTAACAATGACCTTTGCATTTAGCTTTGCTAACGTGTAGGATTGCTGTGGCAACCTTCCCTTTACGTTAACAGTTTTAAGCCTGTATTTAGTAGGAGACAAGGTGCCTTTTATCATATGTGTGTCTGTACCTTTCTGCATCCATTTGAATTTATTGAGCTCCTTTGTTGTTTTGACCCAAATTTGACAGAGAAATAGAGGGTCACAGTTAAAAATTTTATGGTAACATTCATCCATGTAGAGAAAAAACCACCAGTAATTACTTGAACTAAGGAGAAAGGTAAATTGCAAGTGCTCTCCCTGTTAGCCACTGAGGTGAGAAGCTGCATGAATGTCTGGAACAGGAAAAGCTTCACTTGGAACTAAGCAGCACAGGAAAATGGGGCTTGCACAGTACCAACGGCCACAGCAGTTCATGCAGCTATCACAACCCCTCCTGGGGACTGGTAGGGCTGAGCACAAACTCAACTTTCTTTGTATCCTCTTTTGCCTTAGTTTCCCTCCTGCATTCCAGGGTCTGTTCTGGGGGATGGACAGAGATTGCTCAGGGAGGACAAACAAGAAGAGTGAGTAATTAAAAGTCAGCAGGGCCAGAGAGCAACAATGATGATACTCTCCACCAGTAAAACAAACCCACAGTAATGCCATTAATTACCAAACCCAAGAGAGACTCGTGGAAATGATGTAGTCAGACAGGGGTTCATCATTCTGTGATTTGTCTGCTCAAGGCTGGATTTAATATCTCCACCTTTCTCCACGGCATTTGGTGGGATGCTGCTTGGCACTCCCGTTAGAGCACGACAGGATCCCAGCACACACCAAACCCAGTGGGTCCCACCAGTCCCACCACAGGGAAGGTGCACCAGCATCACCAGGAGCTCAGCCCTCCCTGTCCCATGGCTCGGGGTGGTGCTGTAGGGTGACATTGCAGTCTGGGGCTGCAGTCAGATGCTCCTGGACCTCTCCCTGTGCTTCACCCCTGTGCTGCCACTGGCTGCATTTGGAGCTCTGTCCCACCAGAATAGGTTTTCATCTAGTGGGTGGCTGTAATATTTTTCCCAGGCTCACACTGAGAAAGGCTTGATGAAGAAAAGCTGCAGAAAGCAGATACTGTTCTTTCTACTCTCTCTAGCATACAGAAAAGACAAAAAAAAACCAACCCACTTGATGGAGAAGTGATAAGTAAAACAGTGAAGACAAAGACTGCCATGAGGGCTGCAACATCCCCTGTGCCCAGCAGAACTCTTTGCTCCAGCTCCCCCCCGAGTGGCACCTGGCTCCCAGCATTTAGAGCACTGTTTAGCATGGAAATGATATGTGTCAGTACTAAATGCTTCCCTGCCTTCTCGGCAGCCCATCCGTGTTTGGAGGGGGACTGCTCTCCAGGTTCTGCACACGAGTGCTTCGGCTTCTCAGCTTCATTGGCTGCACAGGTTGGGTCTTTGCAGATTTACAGCAAGAAAGGTCAGTGAATTTCCTACCTGCACTCAATCCCCCTAGTTTGCCTTCTTCCCATACAGAAACATGGTGTTTGGAGGAGGAAGGAGTGGGCCCTACTTTGAGACAGGGAATGTGGCACAGGGGAAGTCACTCCAATCCCTTCTCACCCTATTGCCTTTGAGTTGTGCTGCTCTGAAGCAATATAAAGCATTTACTTTTTTCTGAAAAAAAAAAAAAAAAAAAAAAAGTGTCTGTCCAGGGACTTACACTGAGACAACTATATCACAATAACTGTCTCAGGGTAACTGTAGCAATATCCCATCTGTTTCTAGAAAACATCCTTCTCCAGCCTGCTCCTGCCACTTGCAGAGGCCTCCAAGATGGCTCTGAGCTACAGCCATGGAACCGTGTGACACCTGGCAGGGTAAAGCTCTCCACTCCTAGATAATCTGCCAAAAGATTTGGAGCAAATTTAAAGAGGATGGAACATGTTTATCCTGGTCCAGCAGTACCAGACATGTGACCACAGTGCTCTTGAGCTGGTGCCAGGAGATCTGACATATTATCAGAACTCAAGCCATTGCTGGGATGCCCTGAAGAGGAGTAAAGCAAAGGTTGTGCTGATATAACTGCGCTGGTAAACACATCCTGCTTTACACTGGGCAGAACTGTGCACCAGCACAATGTCCCAGTTTGCTGCTGTGCACAGACACAACTCTGCAGGGTGGCAGGGTGAAGCCTCTCTCCCCTTCTGTAATGCAAAGGGGCCAGGAGAGATGATGGAAATCTGAACCACGGGCTCATTCCCATGGCTGGGAGTGATGGGGTTATTTATCTAAGGTGTCTCAAGAGCCTAACAGCTGAAAGTTCTTAACGCGTATCACTACCTGTCCTGAGCTCTTCTTCAACCACAGTTACCTCTGTCCAGCCCTAATGTCCTCTGTGACTGCATTGTTGCTGCTGCCTTGAGCCTCTGGCTCCCTGAGAGTGTCCCCTGTGTCTCTGTGGCAACATTTGCATTTGGCAATCAGGGCTTCATCTCCACATCTAATCAAAATACAACTCACTGTGATGTCTGATGCATCAACTGCGAAATTGCACAAAAATCTCTTTGTCCCTCCCAGGCAGCACCACCAGAGTGATGAAGAAGAAACACATCTTCATGTGTTAAGATCTTTCACATCTTAATGCTCCAAAACAAGGGCCTTGGGGAGATGCTTTTACTTCCAGGTGCTGAGGTGCTAGGGAGGGGTGGCTGGGTTGAGCTGCCGAGTCACTCAGATGTTAAATGCTTGAGGAGGACCTTGAGGCACTGAGGGAAATGGCTCTGGGGGACAATTTATATTAACATGGGGTAGAAATCGGGGTGGTGCTTTTTGCCTTCCCTCTGAGCAGGGGTTGGTGCTCAGGATGGCTGGGAGCTGCTGTGGCTGCCTCTAAGTAGATCTTTGCTTACACCCCACCTCCAGCACTGCCTTCGGTGGCATTGGGGGCTTCCATTTACCTTTGTAAGACTCCAGTCCTTAAAAAATCCCCAGCAATCCTCACAAGCATTCCATGATCCCCAAGGTAAAATAACTACCCAGGCTAATTAAGCATTAATATAGCTACGGGTCTTTGTAATGAATTTTTGGCTTGTTGCTATTTATTTACTGTCACTGACTATCCCCTCAGGTCTTTGCTGCTGCTCTGGAGAAGAATAAATAAAAGGCACCAAACCTAGCTTGTGCTCTTGGTATCTGATGCATCTGCTCAATATTGTTACTTAAGATGATCCCTGTACAGCTTTACAGCATATATATGTGTGTATATCTATATATATATAAAATATATCTAATGTATATGATGTATATAATGTAGTGGGTTGTGTTTGGGGCTTATCTTGTTCTCCTGACATGAACCACAGAGTGTTTGGAGTTGTGTTATAACCAAGCATGGCAGGAAGTTGTTTATTCCCTGGGGTTGGCTGGGATTTGGTGGTGGGTGAGTGAAGCATCAAAATCCCTCCCTGGCAGGGTTTTCCTGGCAGAGCCTTCTGGTTTGGCTACAACTGAGCAGTCTCTAGCAGTGACTTCACTGCATCCAGTTCAAAGTACAGTTTACCTGCTGTAGCTGCTGCTCACACTGGGACGTGCCAGGACACAGTTTCCTACTGGAAAACCTCATCATCTTCCATCCTGCACTACAATAAAATCTATGAATATCAGTGAGTTGCTATTGACATCCCCGTTTTCCAGATGATGGAACAGAATGGCCTTATGGACACAAGAATATATTTAAACCACTAGGATTTTCCATATAGATGAGAGGTTTTTTTTCCCAAAACTGCCCAGTACCATGTCTCTCCCTCAAGTCCCTGCCTAGACTCATTGCTGCATCTTTAACCCTTGCTCAGCTCCTTTATTAATGTTTCTGCATTGGTGGAAGAGATGCCAATGAGACTGAAGAGAAAAGAGTTGTTGACGTTAATTTGGCCTTTATGAATTTACATTCCAGACTCACTCCAAGGGAGTCACTGAGTGAATGAAGGAGCAGTGGCACGTGGGCTGCTGGAGCAGCAGCAGTGCTTCGGGAGCTGAGCTGGAGTGAGTGGAAAGGCTCTTGGTCAAATTGTCACCCGTCATGAAAGGTGTTACCGACTTATCTTACAGTTCCTGTGAAGAATATGTTCTCATCACTCACTGCTTCTTAGTCACAGCACTTTGCTGTATCTGGAACAATTAGATTTGCCTTATTT
Organism: Nicator chloris; assembly: GCA_013400495.1. Taxonomy (NCBI): domain Eukaryota; kingdom Metazoa; phylum Chordata; class Aves; order Passeriformes; family Pycnonotidae; genus Nicator; species Nicator chloris. The sequence continues at coordinate 28,064 of WAAE01018622.1, forward strand.
AATGCAAAACTACACTCCCTTTCCCCCTTGAAAAAACCTTCAGTCAAAAACCCACAGACATTTCTTTCTTTCTGCTTAGCTTTGCTGTCATTTTTCATTGCTTTAGGTGAACTGGCACTGGAAAATGAAACAGTTCTTTCCTGACAAGGAATTTTTTGTGCTCCACTCTCTCTCCTGAGCACACACATGGGATTGAGGATAAGAACTCATCGTGATAACAAGCTTAAAGGAGTGGATCATGCAGCCAGGAAGGACCAGAGGGGGAGCAATTGGGTGGCAACTCCTCGGGCTGATCCAGGAGCTACAAATGGCAAAACAATCCCTTGAGAGTGCTCCGAGCTCACTCTGCTCAAGTGCTTTCTGCTGAGCAGCTTTGGAAAAGTCTTGTTATTAACCAGGATGAGACTTTCCCATCTTCTCAGATTCCCTCTTCCCTCCCCAGGGAAGAAGCCCTGCAGTTGCAGAGAATGCTTTGCCCCGGAGCATGAAATTTTGTGACAGGGTGAGAAGCAGCTGTACACAGACACTGGGGAGTTGAAATCATCAGCCAGAGAAATCCATGGTCTGAGTCAGTCCATGGGATGGCAGCCCTTGGGACAGCACCTCTCCACCCCAGACAAGGGATGCTGATCCTCATTGTGTTCCTTTTCAAGCCTAAACTGAGACTTTCATGGCTTTTCATGGCTTGCAGATTGGGCCGGTTGCAGCTGACCTGACTTCCTGAACGCACCACGTTGACCTCAAGTCCAGCCTGATATTCATTCTTCACTGCTACTGTGGGAGGCAGCTATCTGATGGAGCATTCAGCTGTGCCCCTGTGTCTCAGTCCCAGCCAAAATCAGGGGCTCACCAACAGGAATTTTTGATGGATACCTCAACTATCAAGTTGGAGCATCACAATGAGCCTGAATTCCCAGGGGGCTGGAACACCCTGCACTGGGGGCTTGAAGGAGGATGGGTAAAACCATGGTGATCAGAGGGCAGGACAGGAGACCTCTGTGAGGCTCAGGTGCTCCGTGTCCTGGAATGAGAGTTTGCACCACTTGCACCCCCTGAGCCTGGACAACATCACCCCAGTGTGCCTCCACCCGCCACCCCACTGCTGTGGCAGAAACTTTTCCAGCTCAGTGCACATCCCTAGAGAGTGCTGACACTCTGGTGACATCACTGTCCAGCCACATATCCTCCTTAAAACTGAGAGATTAAGGGACTGGTGACCCAGGAGAGGAGGAGAGCCCATGCTGGGCTGTGTGTCAGAGCAGGGGTGCTACCCCCACGTGCTGGGGGACCACTGGGCTCGTGTTATCAGCATGTCATTTCCCACGGGTTGTGAAGACGTTAACTGACAATTAACAAATTAAGCCTCAGGGCCCTGCTGCAATTCTCATTAGCATCATCCTAACAACTCTTCATGTTAAAGAGCTCAAATCAAAGTTTCCAGTTTAGTAAATATCCCTCACAGGAATCGCTGTCTCCATCAGGCAGTGCCTAAATGGACCCCAAGGACCAGGGCTGGTGCTGAATTCTACTTCCCAAGCAGACATAAGACAATTAGTTTCACCTCTACCTCTTCTTCTAAGTCCCCTCCTCCAGATAGAAGTGGCTCTCACATGTGCCAGCCCCATCCAAATTAATGAGTTGCTCAGGAATTGCAGGTTGGATGTGCAGAGACAATGGACAGCTTGTCAAACTGAAGCCTCACGTTCTCCCCTCTGCCAGGAGATGGACACTGAGGCGCAATAAATCCTGCTTGGAATCATGCTGATAAATCCCCACTTAGCAAAGCCCAATCCTTGCAGAAAGCAGTGCCCAGTGCTTGAGGATAGTGGTGATTCCAGGGCAATCCATCAGCAAACCACAGCAGAAATTCTCCCCTATTTCTGCTCTCTCACTGGGGCTTGGGAGGTTCCAGCAGTGGGTGGAAAAGGTCACAAGCTGGGCATGAGGAGTCTCTGAGACCTGCCTACTGCCCTGGGTCAGGATTTATCACAGCTTAAGATGGCCAGGGACAGGCCCTCACTGAGCAGAGTGATGAAACCTTCAGGGAGCAAAGCACGAGTGATGATGAAGTTTCTTGTCTGACCAGACATCTAGGCATTGCCATTCCACAGGCAGCTCTGCTGTCCCCTGGCTTTCTTCCTCTACTTCATGGGCTTGGGAAGCTTCTTACAGGGCAAGGTAGCCTGGGTTTGGCCAGACACTGGATCAGCTGGTGCCCAGATGGAATTTGTTAAAAGGGAGCTGTTAATGCTGCTGTTAATGGATGGTGGGCAGCCACCCCTCAGCTCCGGGTCCCCACGGCCATCCCTCAGCGCCCAGTCCTGTGGGCATCCATCACCCCGACAGAGAGCTCCTTGGTGCCCGTTCTGGTTCTCATTCAGTCATGGAAAACCAACACTGCAGCATCCTGGAGCTGGGGAGGACTTTTCTCCTTGTCCTTGTGAGCTCCACTCCTTCTCACACTTCTCCTCCCCCAAAACCCGTCACTGAACCAGACCTGTCACTGCTGAGGTGACATCCAAGTCACATCCTGAACACAGGCTAAAAGCCAGTTTTGGCACAAGCTCTGACCTGATTGGATCAAACCCATGTACAATGTGGAGTGGGAGTGGGCTGTCCTTGACCCTGCTGCTCCCACCCATCGGGGCTGAACCAGCCCTGGCCATAGCTGTATCCCCAGAAGCTCTTCGTGACTGGTGGCCTCCCAAAGTGCTCAACGGCACCTGTGTAGGAGTTCTGGGGGGCAAAAGTTGCCTGAGCCCAGAGTTGTGGTGGCCACACTGCACTGGTAATGTGGTCTCCACAAAAATTCAAAACCTCCAGTCATCAACTCTGGGCAGGGGGAGGGTAGAGGGAGTGGACATAGAAGCCAAAGTCCTGGTGTCCCTGGGCATGTCATAGAACAGCCAGCCAGCCCTGATGTCTCTTTGTCCATCTCCCTCTCTGCCCAACAGACATTTATTTTCTCTATTTTCATCTCCTGAGATCTGCACCTTCTACCTGCCTCCACCGTCACCCTGCAAGGAAGCGGCAGCAGCACCAGCAGAGGGCTGCAATGCAGCGTCTGCACATCCCACCTCCCCAAAAAGGATCCGTGCAGCAGCAGAGCCCAGAGACACCACTTACAGCCTGTTGCAAGCACTGGATCCCTGGGGGTGGCTCGGGTGGGCTGGGGGACACTCACCGGTGTGGTTGGTGACAGGCGGCAGGCTCTCGCAGTGCTGCTCCTGCATGGAGGCAGCCACCGGGCTGTCCCAGAGCAGAAACGCCTGGACAGAGAGAGAGCAGACAGAGGTGGGGTTATAGCTGCAACATGCTTCTTCCCTATCCCCAAATGCCTCCTTGGGTCAGATCTGAGCTTGCCCATGTCTGGGTACCATCCCCAAAGCTGCACAATGGACATGCAGCATTCTCAGGACGGTTTCCTAGGGAAGCTGTGCTTATCCAAGCCCTAGGCTGAGGGACTGCTCTCTGTTTCCCACCCAGTGATCCCCTCCTGCCTTGAATACCCCCCTTAGCAAACCTTCCTGCAGCCCCTGCTGAATCATGGAACCCCTGCTATTCAGCATTTTAATCAACACTTTTGGGTTTAGCATCTTTCAGTCCTGAGAGCACACAGAGGAAACATGATGAGCCTGACACCACACCTGGATTTTCAATCTCTTACTGAAATCACAGCCTTGTAAGTTGTCAGTGAGAAGATGTTCATACACATCCTTAAGGAGATCTGATCCACAGACAACAAGCCCTGGCCAAAGTCTTTTTTCAGGAGAATTGTCAGCAAACACCAACATTCCCACTGAGTCAGAAAGCACTGACCAGGATCTACCGAGCTCTGCTAAAACTCTGCACAAGGAGCTGTTTTGGAAAAATTATTATTGAATTATCGTGCCCCTGCAGGAGTTTGGGGAAGCGAAAAGAGAGAAAGGCAATTGCCAGGATGAAGGGATTGCAAGGATGGCAGAGGGAGGATGCTGTTGGTCTCACAGCTCACCAGGGTGCCAGATGAGGGAAGGAGAGGACCTGATATTTTGCAGAACACAGATTTCTACACAAGCAGCTGCCTCTCCTCTCCTCTCCTCTCCTCTCCTCTCCTCTCCTCTCCTCCCCTCTCCTCTCC
>WAAE01018622.1:32312-75941 GCA_013400495.1 Nicator chloris
CCTCCCCTCCCCTCCCCTCCCGAAAGGGTGCCACAGGCTCATCCCCTCTGCTCCACCAGCACTAACGGTGGATGAGCCTCAACTTCACTTCTTTCATCTTCCAGGACTGACCAAACCGCCTGGAAAAAATCACTGATGAAATGGCAGAGCTGTGCCCCCAAACATGTCACATACAGATCCCTTGGGGAACAGCCCTCGGGCTGAAGGCAGGGAGTGCTGCACCTCCCCTGCCTGCAGGCAAGCTCCCAGCTCCTCGGGGACAACCACCACTGCCTTCCCCATCAGCCAGGCTGATTCTTAGTGCCTGTCCCCCCTTCCTGAGTGCCATTTACCTCCCAAACTGCTCTGAACAGGGAGAAGACATTCCTCCTCTTGTCCTTGAGCTGTAGAAACACTGTCTGCTCTTTCTGGCACACCCAGCCATCCTCATGCCTTACCAAGGCATTAGCAGGATTTATTCAGACACTGAGACAAGCTCAGCACCCACTTGCTCTTTTCCAAACAACTGTTTACTGCCTTGGGAAGCTGGTTTTGACAGCAAGAGAGATGTCACCAGACATATAAATGGAGCTGAGAATAGTTCCCTTGTTGTGACTGCTCCAGATGGCACAGGGGATCTGGCAGCTCAACCCTGCCCTGGAGAGGGAGCTGCTTGGAGCTCTGGGGTGCTGGCCCTGCAGGAGCCCAGCACCTCCTGAGTCTCCTTTCAGAAAGCTGAGACCACCCAAACTCCAGACAGGGAGGAATCGAGGCGTAGGGAGTCTGCTCCCCTCTGTGTTGACACCCACAGCTGGTGCCCACTGCACCTGGTGGCTCTTGGCATGGGCAGCTGGGACAGAAGGATTCTGCCCAAAAGATGGCTGGGATGGTTTGTCTACCTGAACAGGCTTTCAAGTGTTAATTGGATGTGTTCCTCCTAATCCCAGCCTGCTCCAGCCTGGCAGTGCCCATTCTCCTTCCAGACACAGGGAGAGGTCTTGGCGCTGAGCAGACGTGGACCAAGCCACAGGCACAGAGGGGTGTGACTGGAGCAGTCACTGGCTCTTTGCAGGCTTTGTAAATGAGCTGAAACAGCTACAGAAGGAAGAAAGGAAGGAAAAAAAAGGATCCTCAAAACAGAACTAGTACTAAGAGCTTTTTTAGCAGGCTCTGAGTCTTGTCTCACTGCAGCGTGGCCAAAGCTCTTGACGGAGGCGGAGGTTTTGTCCTACTCCTGTCAGCATTTTGAGGGGAATAAGCAGGGGTGGTGGCAGCTGCAGGGGGATTTGCCCCAGTGAAAAAATTCTTATCTGGCACTTGCTGGTTGCTGTCTTATCTGTTTCACTCTTAATGGGTCAGTGCAGCCCCTCCCTACGCTTTTACAGAGAGAACAGGTCAAAGCTCCGTCCTTGAAGAGCTTCTCCTGCCAGAGCATCGCTGCTCTGCAAGATGCCACATGGTGCCCAGCGGGGCCCAGCCTGGCCAGGCTGGTGCCAAGCTCACTTCAAGAGCCCCGACACAGCAGTGGGTTGTGCTTGGGCCAGAGAGGGGCCGTGTTCCTCCGCCCACCCAGCCCTGCCTTCACACAGCTATGGCAGATCCTGCTCTGCAGGTAGGAACATCTCTGTGACCTCTCTCAGCCTGCCAGAATCCCGGAGGGCCTCAGCTGAGTCCTCAGCTGTCTGCGAGGGAAGGCAACCTGCTCCTCTGGAAGCAGCCTCTTCACACAGGGCTCCAGTTCGCCTGGGGAGCTGCTCCCACAGGGATGGGTGATGGTTCTGCTGGGAGCTGTACGGGCCCCACGAGGGCCCACGCTGGCAGCAGCTTCTTCTCCATCAGGAGCCACCATTGTCTCGCCTGCTGGTGCCTCAGCTCCGCCCAGCTCCCCTCCAGGCTCTGTAATATCCCAGTTTTATGCACAGGATGGTTCTGGTTTAACCTTGGACCTCATGGAGCACCAGCTCCTTCCTTTCATCTCCACATTTTCTGTAGCAGGACCAGCCCCGCCAACTCCTCACTGCACGGCTCAGACACAAAAACCTGACCCTGCTCCTGTGCTTCCTGCATCCCACACAGAGCAAACATCTGCTGTGGTTGCTGTCCCACCACCCACCATGCCAGGGCTGTCCCAGAGGGGAAACTGAGGCACTCAGGACCCTGTGCCTCAGGTCTCTCAGGCTGTGGGGCAACATATGGAGCAGATCTCTCCAATCTGGACACACTAACTATGTCAGCAGGGCTTAAAAAAAAATAACACTGGGTTTTTTTGGAGCTGTTCCTGTGCCTGTGAGGAGACAGGGGGGTGGCAGGTCCCCTGGGCCAGGAGGTGCAGCACAGTGGACTAGGACAGTGTCAGCTCATCAGCACTGGGAGTCTGGCTGCTGCTGTGGGGGTGAGCAGCCCAGTCACACACACACGGTGTCAGTCTCTGTAACCTGCCACTGACCTGGCAGAAAAATTCAATTAATAACTGTTAGGAAATAATGTCCCCTTGTGGTGGTTTTGCTTTCCAAAGCAATCCACGGATACTAATTAATACATTCACATCCAACTGCAACATCATCCCCTGCACTGTGCTACCCAGAGATAAGCACGTGTCGTCCCCGTCCCCCCCTCTCCGCGATGATGTTGCCTCAAAACAGAGAGGATCTGCAAGGCAGGAAGGTCTGACAGCTCTGAGCATGAGACAGCTGGCTTGTAGCCTAATTAGCAATCTAGGAGGTCCAGTGCCAAGGGGCTGTAATTGGAGAGCAGAGTGATTAGTGAGATTGTAGCCTGGGATGTAGCAGGGATGAAGCCCTGGGAGACCAGGGCTTTGCACAGAGCTGCGGAGGGCAGTGGGAGCAGTGGGCAGTGACGGCCACCACGACCTTCCTGGGACGGGGGACAACACCAGCCACCCTGGAGTCGTCCTTGCTGTGGGAACTTCTCTGACCCATCAGTTCTGCTCCCTGGCTTGGCTGGCCTCGGTGCCCACTACAGCACGGTGTGGAAGAGGAAAGAGCTCCTGGAACACACGGGCAGGGAAGGGCTGAGCAGCTGTTGCCCTGGACCTTCGCTGAGGTTCCCCAGGGCATTAGGCTGGGATGGAGCCTGTTCCTGGCTCTGAGCCTGCAGCAAAAGGTGCCAGACTTTGGCTGTTAAATACAGTGAGTGTTAAAAGAGTTGGATGCCAGCTTCAGATGGCAGAGCAGCATTAGTGGTGTGGGAAGGGAGCAGCAGGTCCTGCCACAGCTGGAGGCTAGAAGTGGCCTGCAACAGCCTGACTGAAAGAGCTGCCCCTCAAATGTGCTTGGAGGTGCCTCCAGCCCCCCGTGTCTCCTGCCTTCCCTGCAGGGGATCTCTTTGCCTTTGTCTCCTCTGACTTCCAGGCACTGTTTTCTGCAGCTGGGGAGCCTCTTACCTGCTCCACCTGGAACAGTTTCGCTTGGAACAGTTTTGTCCTCAGCTGAATCCACAAATGAAACCTCCAGGCAGCATGTGGTCCATGAAGGACCCTCTTTACACCTCTGACTCAGACCTGGCAGTAACCTGCTTTGCCAGCCATGATCTCCGGGTTCCTCCAAGCCCCTTTGCTGCCCTACCAAGCCCCTGCTGCTTTTTCATTGCTTTTCCAAAGCCCCATCCCAAGCCCTGCCAGCATCGAGGCATCGAGGCATCAAGGTCCTCCTCAGGCAATGGAACAAGGCTCAAAGCAAGATCCATGGGGGGATTTTCCATGACTGATGTTACTCTGGGGGAGAGCAGGAAGTGAGAACATCTCCATCTGGCATTAAAATCTGCGAGTTTATTAATTTATCTATGTTAGAGGGCTAGTCCCCGTGGCATGGAGATAGGAGCACTGGTGAGAGTGTTTATTCTGTTTGGAGTCTCTCTCTGAGTGTGCTGGATGCAGATCCTAACAAAAGAATATCAATCAGGGCTAAATGAATGCCTTGTAAAAACTGATTTATGAACCATTAAAGGTTTTCCTGGATTAAGCTCAGGTCTCCCTCGCTTGCCATAAGTAATTCTGACCTCATTTATCTGTCAAGAGAGACATGGATTTTTGGGGACAGGTGAAAAAATTACTAATGGCATTTGGGTGTTGAAAGCTAAAGGCACAAACAAGCTGGGGAAGGGGACACAATCCATGAAGCTCCTATGGGATTTGGATTAGCAGGGGCAAAGGCTGCTGAGGAAGATTGGAGTGATGGACACAAGCCTGGGGGAGGGCTTTTTTCTAAGGCAATTTTACTAAACTCTCCTGCATATTGTACCTGTGGAACCCCTGTGCATTGACAGGTATTTTCAATTTGGGATTGAGCATTTTTCCCTCCAGCTCTGTCCCAAAATCCACATCTTGACTCCTCCACACCCCCTCACTCACCCATCATCTTTTTAGGGTTACACCCTGGGATCAACAGCCACAATTTAATTTAGCCATATTTTTTTTTCCGGTTTATTCACATTCATAGTTCAGGAAAGCTTGGCCACACCAAAGCTGCATCTGCCACTGCCTTTCCAGGGTGGATAGTGCAGATTTCAGGGTGGAAAAGGGACTGTAATCTGCAAAATGCCAACCCACTTTGCCCTTGGCCATTGGAATGGAGGCAACTGCTCCTGGGAGGGTGACTGTGGATAAAGCAGAGAAGGAGGGTCTCTTCTATCAGCTCAGAATACAGTTAGGGAAAAAAGGAAAAACAACAGATGGGCCCTGGGTATGTTATTCCATCTTCAGAAAGAGCCACCCTCTCCTGAGTGACAGCTCTGAGGTGTTGGACAATGGCTCCTGGGCTCTGCTTCGTGAGGGAACCTCACGATTTGGAGGTTGATTTGTGCTTTGTGTCCAAAAATGGTTCTCACTGGCAAAGCCATGGATGCAGCCTCTCTAAACACTGCAGACTCAATTGCAGCTTGAGCTTGTCACTCACAACTAACTTCTAGGCTAACCCTGTGCAGGATTTTGGGTGAGCAGAACTGGATTTCAGGGCAGGGTTGAGATGGTGGTGCAGGATATTCGTATTGTATTCCTATATATTTATCCTATGGTGACAGAGCAGTTATTCTGGGAACAGGCTGTGCCTTTTCCATTCATTTCTTTGCTGGAGATGTGAAACCACAGGGATGATTTCATACACATTGAATCAACTCCAGCTTTTAAGGAAAGCGAGGACTGGAAGAGAACCCCAGGGTCAGCATGTCCTGCAACTGCAGAAGCAATTGCTGCTGGAGGTGGTCAAGTGAGAGGAGAGGGGAAACTATCCCACCCTCAGCACTGATCTCTGATTTTTCATAAAATGCTTCTGCAGTTTTATCAGCCCCAGAAATGTCATCGGCTCCTGACAGAGCTGCAGGTGGACTGGTTTATTTTAATCACTTTTTTAGTTAGTTTAAATGACTTGCAGGGTGCCAGGGAGCACTTGGCAGTAAGTTTGGCTGCCTGTCTCCCAGTCTGTCTGTCCAACCCCCTGAGGGATGGCTATTCAGTAAAGCAACATGGGCAAATTGATGCTCAAGTGGAGGTGCTAGCCAGGTGCATGGTGAACACCTAAACTCTCCAATCCAGTATCTGCAGGGCAGGTTTGTCCCTTCTGAGCTCCGTGTTGGAGCTGGGCTGCTGCAGGTCTCTGCACTCACGGGCTGGATGCTGCTGCAGGTACACCAGGCTGCAGGGATGCACTCACAGCTGGAGTTTCATGGTCCTTCAGCCCATGCTGTCCCCAGGAGAGGGTTGGGACTGTTCTGGAAAAGCATCTGAGGTTTGAATGCATGTATTTATATAGAAAAATAGACAGCTTGACTGCAAAGTGGGGGAGGGTTGTAGATTGGCTGTTTCTTTTTGGAGCCAGATGGAAGAGGCTTCTCTTTGCCTGGACTGGTTTTTGTGACCCCCCTCCTGGTCCTAGCCCCAGCACAGGGCTGGTTTTGTCTCAGACTCTGGGAGATTTTTGAGGACCTTGTTTCTCCAGCTTCACAAGAATATCCTTGGGGAACACCTGGGAATTGTGAGGGAATCCCCTGAGCCTAAGGAGATTTGACAGAGGATAGGAACTGTGTCTCAGCACCTTTGGGCTTCTTTTGGACCACTTTTTGCTCACTGAGGTTATCAGGAGCTGTCATGCTCACATGGCTGTCCGCACCAGAACATGACCTTACTGCACTGGGTCTGTGTTGTCCCCACAGACTGGCCAAGAAGGACCTGGGCTGGGGGAAAAGACCCTGCCCCGTCTCACCTTTATTTCTTACATCAGAGCCAAAGAAAACCTGAACCAGGGAATGTAACAGCAAAAGAGCTCCCATAAATCCTATCAATCAGGCTTAGTGGGTTGCAGTGGTAGGAGAGAGCAGCTGCTCAGAAGAAGAGTTTTTAGGAGCAACACCAACTTGGCAGGGGGTTCTTCTGGTGCACATCAGCTCTTCTCATCACTTAGGTGAGAACTCTCCTGGTCCAGAGGTGCAGCTGATGTGTGAGATGCACAGTGGGGTGCACAGTGGGTTGAACAGTGGGCTGCATAGCCCGTGGAGTACGAGCCATAGCAGTGCCAATGGGGACGGCTTCTATCTCCACTTTACCTGCTGTTTTAACTCTGCAGTCCCAGCTGGGCCGCTGAGACACCATTCTGCAGCCAGCCAGGCAGATCTGCCCTTTTATTCCTCCTTGACACAGTGGTTTATCAAAAAATGATCATTTTGTTTAACTGCCACTATAGGTTTGTTCAAATAAAATTCAAAATTTTACTGGAAACCCCTTCATCTCATTTGTCCAGGGTTTGGGATTTAAACAAGGTTTGGGCTGTGAACGTTTCCCTCCTGGATAAGCCCTCAAGGAGGAGGAATATTGCTTCTGACAAAGCATTTGCATATTGTGCAGAGCTGCAAAATTAGCAGCGGCTACACTTTCACAGCGAGCAAATTAGAGAGAAAAAGTCTTGTACTTTGCAGGTGCAGGGGGGGAAAAGGAGAGCTTCCTTAGAAAATTAATTACGGGGGATACACCATTGTCCACATCCATCACACCCCCAGAGCGGCCGCCCCCTCCCAGCAGCCCGGGAAACTGGTGGCAGCTGGTTTCCCAGTGAGGTGCAAGGCTGGGAATTGCTGCGAGCCCTGGGCTGAGCTCAGGAGGACCTGGCTGCAATTCTCGCCCCCTTTAAACGATCACTCACTTCAGCCCCCTCCCCGATGGCTTTTGAGCATCACGAGCTCTTGCCAAGCTCCAGCGCCTCGACTGGAGGAATTCTCCCGAGGGCCCTTCGTGTTGTGGTTTCTCTTTTCACTTTTCCCTTCAAAGAAATTGAAACGCGGGCGGTGCAGAGCGCAGGGGTGATGGAGAAGGGGCAGAAGGGCCCCTATGGGAGAAGAGGACTTAAAGCATCTTACCTGCAGGAGAAGGAGGAGGGCAGGACGTAGGCTGGGCACCATCCTCAGCTGCCCCTGCGCCCAGCTCCCCGGGGCATGGCTGGCAGCGGCACCGCTCCTGCCACGCTGCTTCTGCCGTCGGGGCGAGAATCCTCTGGGCTGCCAGCCAAGGAGCGTAGCGGGTCTCCGCGGGGCTGCGCGGAGGCTGCGGCTCCTTCTGCGTCCCGGTCCTGCCTTTTATAACCTCCCTGGAGCCGGTCCTCCGGCTGCCCACCTTCCAGCTCGCCTGGCGATGGGCTACATTCCTCGTCACCAGCCTCCCACTCCCCCTTCTCTCCCTCCTCCTCTCCCTCCTCCCCTTTTCCTTCCTCCACCTCCCTGGTGCCTTCCAACTCCGTTTGATCCCCCCCCCGCCCCCTTTCTCCTTCCCTGCCTCAGCATCTTCGGCAGCAGAAACTTCCCACCGGCCAGGGACCGCCTTCCCGGCTCTCCTTGGAGTGGGGTTTCTCCTCTCCACCCCTTCTCACTGCCATGGTGCAGACGCCGTGGTGTCTCTCCTGCGGAGCCTGGGGGCTTCCCTTGTGTCTGCAAAGGGTTTGGGGCTGGAATTTGCCGGGAATGAGGGGGTGAGTGAGGGTTACGCATTTGGGGATTTCACTCCAGGGCTCTGGCAGAGGAACTGGGACAATGCGAGGTCTCCCCCGCCACCATTTGCAGCCCCTTTGCAAAATGGATGGTGAACACGGAGAGAGGGCCCCTTTTCTCTTCCACAGGGGTGGGGTGGAAGGGGTTTCAGCCCTGCCTTGTAAGGGAGATGCTCCTGCCAGAAGGACGGGGCTGTGCGGCAGGTGGATGGGAGTCGTGCCCACAGCGGGGCTGTGCGCGGGGTGTGTGGTCAGAAGGGCGGTCCCGGAGGAGGTGGAGGTGCTGCTGGCACCGTGCCTTGTCCCGGAGGATGGGTGGGAGGGGATTGAACTGGTAGAGGAGGGGGCGACAGTGGTGTGGAAGACCCTGCATGATGCTCTTGAGGTCTTGGAGAGTGACATTTCCTTTCTCCCGCAGCATAACGCTCAGGCTTTTAAGGGTCTCCTGTCATACCTCTGTGTCTCAGCTCCTGCTGTCCCCTGGCAGCCATGCCCTGGTCTCCTTGGGAGGGATCCCACACACCCCTGTCTCTTGGGAATGCCGTGGTCAGGATTGGGTCCATCCCTGAGATGGATGAATATCTGGCTGTATTAAACCTGCTCCCCCATGCCAGGGCAGTTTCAGAGCCTGCCTTCTGTACCCACGGAGGTTTAGAGGGGTGCCCCAGCTGTGGGTGCTGCGCCTATCCTGGGAGTGAGCCAAGCTCGATCAGCCCGACGTGAGCTGGAGCAGCCAGCCAGGCAACATCTTGTGCTTCCTTTTTTCCTCGAGGAAATAAGGATCAATGAGGGGCACTGCTGGGAGGTGGATGCTGGAAAACATTGCCATGGGACCACCATGCAGGGATGTGATATTTCCCTTAGCTGATGATGGTCCATCCACCGCCAGCCTCTCACAGAGTGCTGGATCACGCTCCAAACTGCAGCCTCTGCCTCTGGGAATAGCTGCAGACCACAGCGAGTTGCAGATGGATCAATAGGAGGGCAGTGTCCATTGATGAATTCATGGCCACAGCCTCCATTCATCTTCACTGAGCTGCTCTTTGTCTCTGGAGCACCCCAGAGGGCAGGAGGGGATCAAGGTCCTCCCTGAGCCACGGGACCAAGGCACAAGGACTGGCCAGGGCTGTGCCCCAGCATGTGGGGGCACCCAGTGACCCATTCTGGCCCAGTATTTAAGGGGAATAAACAAGACAGACATAAATCTTCTGGCATTAGCTGGGTTTAATCAATTGTGTCACTGCTTTGGCAAAGAAATCTGAAAATATATAAAGCTCTGGTAACTTCAGGAAACTTCTTGTTTCTGAGGTCTCTTAACATCCCTCCCCTGACAAGGATGGGATGAGACAGACTCCAGAGCCACCCTTGTGTTACTTTTCACTTCAATAAACCCATGGAAAATGCAGTGTTTTCTAAAAATGGCTTGAGAAAGCTCCCAATAACTTTGAGCAGCCTGGATTCAGCTGAGTGCATCACACGATCATGGAATGGTTTGAGGTGGAAGATCATGTAGTTCCAGCCCCCTGCCACGGGACACCTTCCACCATCGCAGGTCTAGGGCAGAGCTCCTGGTCACAAAATACACTCTGGTTTTGGGGGCTGCTCAGGGCATTGTGCACCCAGGGGAGAGAAGTGACCTTGCAATGGGAAGCACCAGAGACCTCATTCCCACACCAAGACCAAGGATTATCTTTCACCATCTCAGCCTGCCCACGGCCACCAAGTGGGACATGTGGGATGTCCATGCTCTGCTCAGATGCCCAAAGTGTGAGGTGATGCAAGGAAGGCAGAAGTGAACACTAACTGTTTTTAGTTAAGGAATTGGTTGCCAGGGACATGAAGATAACTCCTTCCCCATATATCAGGAAAAAGGCTGCAGTGCTGTTTGAAGCACCTAATTGAGGGGATTTATAGTAAAATGCAACTTGTCAGATGTGGCAAAGGAAAAATAAAACATTCACTGAGACATGGAAATCAGTCCATTCATCATGGTTAATCTCAAACTCCTTGGTGCGGGGCAGAGACAAATGTGGGAATGGGTATTAGGGATGGAGAAAATGAAGAGAAATATCGGATCTCCAGGAAGGAGGAAGAGGGGACGATAAGTCTGACTTATCTGCCTTTGATAAATTATTATTATTTTATGTAGCTGCACGTGGTTTGATGGTCCTGTGTCTGAGCAGTTCCAGGACAGCTGCTCTACTGGCTGTTTGTGAGACTTACACCACTGCCCTGCTCCTACCCTGTCTCTGCAGCCAATCCTCCCCTGGTCTGGGAAAACTCCATGTGTCCCTCCTGCACTACAGGGATGAGACCGGGACTGTCCGTGCACTGAAAGGGTGCAGGGAAATGTGTCCCTGCTTCCCATAAGGGACATTGGTAGCAGGGCTTTGCTTCCAGCTTGGACATCTGTAGGAAAAAGTAATCCTCAGTGACCTTGACATTTAGGTCAGGTTGGTGGAAGGGTGGAGTTTGGCTTCTCAGCAGAAATCCCAGCTGAGATCAGCGGTGTGCCTCAATTTCCCCACCTGTGTGTTGGGACTGTTTCTTTCCCAGGAGGTCAAGTGGAGCTGGGAATGCTCGGGGTGCTGATTAGGTGAGGACAGACTGTCAGCATGTGGGGCTGTGTTAGCAACAGCAGGCTGAGGAAAAATCCAACCCAACACATTAAGTTTCTCCCAGGAGACTTGTTTTTTGCTGTGCTTTTAAAATTAGTTTCCAGGTTTTCTGTCCTGTGTCCTTTTCCCTCCTCCTACACCTGCAGTGAGAGGAACATGCTCTCCAAACTCTGCCTGACAAAAGAAAGTGTCTGCCAGGACCAGGTTGCCCTCATTTCTGGTCACATGGGATAATCATGCCTCAAATTTGGGTATCCCTGTTGTATTTGGCTGCTCTGTATCACCTGCTTCACCCCTGGAAGTCTCACAGCTGCTCTGAGACAAAGAGCAGACCAGCTGAAACCACAGCTCCACTGAAAATATTGCAGGGAAGGAAACCAAAGACTGTTACCAACCTCAATTAGGGAGTATTACCTTAGAGCTGGCCTGGCAGATTTTCTTGTTCTTGAAGGCCTTGCAAAATGCTTGAGTGGCCTCTGGACACTTCAGACCCCTGTTCATCCCATCAAACTCTGCTGGAGATGCAGAAGTTGTCCATGTAGGAAGACAAACCAGCATCCTGCTGGGAGAAGGAAAACTCAGACACATGGAGCTGGGTTTACTCTCTCTCATTGCTCCATGCAGCAAGTGACTGATGCCTTCATTTAAACAATTCCTTCCTGGCATTTCTTCTTCTCACACTGTGTGCATTGATAGGAGATCCCACATTAACAAAAACATGGCAACTGCAAACTGAAACAAGCAAACTCAAGGAAACCCACAAAGATCTGGGATCTAACTGAATTTCTCATTTGCTTCCCAAATTTCTCAAAAGTGTTTGCCATGTTTTTCAAATTGCTTTTGGGAGGATGTATCAATTTTGAATAGAACAGAAACACAAAAGCCTTTGTTTTACTGCTAATTAAACCTCAAGGCAGAATGCTAAACTGATCATAATAAAAGTCATAATTATTATTTTTCTCATTCAAAGCTAAGTCAACAGAAATTTCCCAATCAGCAGTTGGCATTTCTCATCAAACAGATCACAGTAGTTTGTGGTTGGGAAAAACTCCATGGTTTTATTCTGGAAGCTGATCCCATCAATGCACCAGCCGAAAGTGGCTCTGTCTTCACACACTCTGTGACAAAGAGAGGCACAACCCTGTCAGCTTTGAGCCTCTTTGTAGCTGTGTCTGTTTGGCAGCACAGGGACCCATCATGGTTCTGCTGCCTTGGCCATGGTGTTGTTGCACAGATGTACATGAGTTCCATGGATGCACATGGATGTACAGAGTCTCTTGCATGGATCATGGAATCATAAGATTGGAAAAGCCCTCCCAGACCATCGAGTCCAAGCTGTGCCCTATCCTCACCTTGTTACCAAGCCCAGAGCACTGATTGCCATGTCCTGGTGTTCCTTGGACACCTCCAGGGATGGGCACTCCAAACCTCCCTGGGCAGCCCCTTGCAATGCTTAATAGTTCTTTCCATGAGGAAGTTCCTTCTGATGTCCGACCTGGACCTGGCAGAGCTTGAGGCCATTCCCTCTCCTCCTGTCCCTGCTCCCTGGGAGCAGGGCCCGACCCCCCCGGCTGTCCCCTCCTGTCAGGGAGTTGTGCAGAGCCACAAGGTCCCCCCTCAGCCTCCTTTTCTCCAGGCTGAGCCCTCTCTCTGTCCCACGGAGGAATGGGCATGTCCAGAGTGTTGCACTCACACCTTTGGGCATAACCACACAGCATCATGGACATGGACACATCATGGGTGGTCCTGCAGAGATCATGGCAGGGACTGTGATGTCCTCAGAAATAGTTTGTGGTAAAAATACCTCCCCACTCCTTAGGTCTGTGAATGTCCACCAAGGCAGGAAAGGTTCTGGATGTCTTTCAAACCTGGTTATTTATTCCCTGTACATTTGATGAAATATTAATCTCCTCATCTCCAAAAGGCAATCAAATAAAACTGAGATGACGCACAGAGCCTCAACACAGACAACAAAAAGCAGCAAAATAAAAATGAAATAAAATTCCAAATGTAATGTAAAATTCTATAAAAAGACATCTCTGTGCTGGCAGAAAGGGCAGAGACGAAGTGACCTGGTGTCCTCAGGGCTTGGGAGGCCAAGGCTATGCAGGGAAGGGGATGAAGAGGCTGGACCAGGCAGTTGCTCAGGTTGGTCTGAAGCTTTTCTGTGAGAGCAGTTGGTGGGATTTCTTTGGAGCTTTCCCCTTCCTTCTCTTGTTGCCTTAATCAGAGGGTGGGTTGGTGCCAAGGCACCAGCCAGCTTGAGCCATTGTGCTGGGACTGGAGGGAGGGCAGACAAGGGATGTGCTGGAGGTGGTGGCGGCTGGCACTGGAGCAGCCATTCAGTGTGACGGACACTGGCAGCCTGGCGGGGACGGAACTCCAGAGGGGAATTCTCCCTGCGGGGCTCCTTCAAGGCCCTGGCTCCAACTGCTTTCAGGGTGATGCAGCCTCAAACTGGACTCAGCCACTGTCTGAGGAGAGATGCTGCTCTGTCTTCCTGAGATGGCCCTTGGAAAGCACTCACTGCTCCTCTGGGTGGTGCTGGTACTAAAGGGTTTGCACATGCAGCCGAAAAGAGTCTGGCAAAGTCTTGTTCAGTTCATGACCTCTCAGCCCATTTTCGTTATGTGTTTGGGTCACATCTTTTCTGTACAAAAATCTCACAGACAGTCTCCTGACATTTGATGAGGCAAACACCTTTCCACAATCTCTGATTCTCTGGCTGTTACCAGTGTGCAGGTATTGTGGGAAGTGGTGTGAGTACCTTGTTTAATAGTTGCGGTCATAAAATAATTTGGTCACATAGGCAAAAAACCTCTTTCAAATGTTTTTCTCCAGGTACATGTTAACTGTGATCCTGTAGGTCCTCAGTGCTTCAGCTGGGGACAAAAGACAGTCATTTATTTAGAATGTCTTTGGGTTTGCCCTCTTGTTCTATAAAGTCCCTCAGTCTATGAGAAGCCCAGAGATTATTGATATATATATAATGCTTCATCCCAGAGAGTTTAAGGTTTTGGCAGTTTGCTAACTGTATTCCTCATGCATATTTTACTCCATCATTGCTCAGTCAGGATTTTTCCTTCTTTAGGAATAAGTGAAGGGTCAACGAAAGGGCTGCAGTTTATTACAGGGGAAAGAGGAACTCACAAAACTGCTCTGCCAAAAGGGATCCAGTTTGCAAGGGGATCTATTTCCCGTTTCCTCATATGTCCTTGGATGTGTTGTGGTGACACCATGTGTGAATGGGAAGTTTGTGCGTGGCAGCCCGTGGTCCCTGCAGGCACAGGGAGCATTGCTCTAGCACGGCATGGTGGGCTGCTGTGGAGCAGCCAAGAGCAGGGAACAGCTGCCCTAAGAGCAAGGCAGGTCCCTTTTAGGATGTAAAAGAAAAAAAAGGAGAGGGGAGGGGAAGGGAGGGGAAGGGAAAACCCCCTGCTTTTCCTCCTTTCCTGTCTCTCTGAACAGCAGCACCTCCGTCTTGCCAATCTCTCCTCCTTGCTGCCTGACTCCTCCAATTCCCCTGTGCAAGTCCCAAGCTCTCTGGGATGGGAAGCCAGAGGCATCTCCACATCCAGGATTTTGTTTGACCTCAGGCTACCAGGGAATTCCTGCTGGCAGGAATGATTTTCACTAGGGAAAATACAGCCTGGTCAGACTCCATGCGTGCTTATGCAGGAAGGGCTGATTTCCCAGTTGTTCAGGGCCAGCTCCAGACTGTGTGAGGTCACCAGTCCCTGCCGTGGTTGGGATGTGCACTGGACAAGGACAGTCCTCACCATACCCCAACCACCTGGCATTTGCTGTGCTGAACTGAGAGATGGAAAACCATCCCAGAACCTCCCAGCACTGCAATTCCATCTGACAGCAGAGCCCTCGTGGCTGCACTGACAGGTGTCTGCTGCAGCTCATCGTTCCTTCCCATTCTTCTCCCCTGATTTTTCCTGCCTGCTGCACGCCTGACAGGCTCCAGGGTTTTGGGACCCTGGAGCAGAGCTGGGATGTGCAGCTTCAGCCTTGGCATCTAATTGAATCTCATGATCAATCTTGCTGCTTGTGTTTTGCCAGTTATCCAGAGAGACAGCGCAGAAAGCAGCCACACAGAAAATGGCGGGGTCACATCTTCTGTGCAGGAAGGGAAGGGGGAGCAGCTAGAGCTGCCTCTATTCCTGTGCCAGAGGAAGGTGCACTGGCAGCACTTTCACCTGTGAGCAGATGAAAGCCACACCCGGGTCTGCCAGGCTCAGTCTGTCAGCCCAGCTCAGGAACTTTCCAACACAACCACATCCACTCCAGAGCAGGGACATGGCCTCATGGGTCTTTTCCTGTTTGGATTTTGTTGCTACACAAGATGGATCAGCACAGCTAAAGCCTCCACATTCCTATTAGCACAAGAATTAGCATCTAAATTAATTAATTTGACAAGGTTTGGCTCCAGCTTGGCATCAGTGCTCTGGTCTGCCCAGAGGTGCCTCTGGCTGGAGGGTGTGCTCAGCAAAGACAGAGCAGAATTTGTCCATCTAAGGCTGAGTGAGCTGCTTGCCCTTGAAAGCTTTGCTGCTGTTATGAGAGGTGTCACTGTGTCCATGAATTCCCCTCACATGGGAAGGAATTGTCTCTATTTGCTTTCTTGGTATGGAGGTGTTTTTGCTGCTCAGGTTTACTCTGAGTCCCAAAATACTGATCTGTGTTCATGCTCTAGCTCCTGACCCTGCAGGAATGGTCACTGTCCATTCACACAGGAAAGTCAGGAAATAAAGGCCCAAAGTGACCCAAAGACACCCAACTTACGAGGGTAAAAACCCCAAAGAGCGTTTTTGTTGTTGTTGTTGTTTTTTTTTTTGTTTTTTTTTTTTTAAATAAATCACATGGAAATTTAGGCTTTTTAATAAATAGGGCCTTCTAGTCAGTGGGGGTGACACAATGAGCATCAGGTGAGAGGCTCCTTGAAGCTGAAGGTGCCAAAACAGGTTGAATGAGGCACAGAAATGCTCTTTGAAAAGTTCTGGTCCAGGAGATATTTGGCACTTCCAATGGCAGATCGCAGGAACTACGGCTGCTCCGCAGGAAGCTGTCACTTCTGCCACCCTCAAAACCTCCCAAATATTTCCCTCCAGGAAGCTACGGGGAGCAACTCAGTTCTTACAGAGTGCCTGGAGCATCCTAGAGGCTCGTCAGCCAGTGAAAGGCCTTTAACCTAAAATGAGCTGTGTGGCCCAAGCAGGGGAGCAGGTGGGGAGACAGCTCAGACTGGGGGGGCAGCAGCTGTTCGGGACACTCACCGGGGTCTCCAGGAATGCTATTTGTGGTTCTTCTCTGTTCCTGGGGTTACTAGTGCTGGTTTATCTTTCTGACAGCTAATCCCAGCCCAGATAGTGCCAGCTCTGATAGCATCACTTACTCATCACCTTGTACAGCTTCAGGCTTGAGTGAGTTGTGGCTTTGCCAAGAGGTGTCTTTTCCCCGCATGGACAAAGTCAGGTCAGGGGGTCCCCACAAGTTCACTTTGCTCCTCTGGACCAGGAGGATGCAAAGATGAGCATAAAACCCACTCTGGGCTGCTGGGGTTTAAATGGGAGCCTAGTCCAGCTCTGAGCGATGCACTAAGGTCCTGGTGTCCTTAGATGCTGGGTAAAGGATCTAAAATATGCCTTAGCAAAGTAAAATTTCTTGAAAGAGGAGGGCTGTGTCCTTGTCCTTGGTCAAATTATGTCAGAATGGCTTCTACAAGGGCTGAATCCTCAGCTCCCCCATGTCCAAGGAGGTCAGGACAAAGAGAGTCTCCAATCAGTCAGTGCCTCCAGGCACAGAACAGACGTTTCTTATGCGGTGGTACCAGTACAGGGAATGTGTGTGCTGCACTCCCAGCACACCGAGCAGCACAGGCAGGAGAAGTGATGATTTATGTCATGCTGCCAACATGCTGAGCCAGCGCTGCATCCCGGCCCTTCCCAGGGCACTGAACTGCCTTCCCAGCCGAATCCCAGGTGTGCTCCAGGGGCAGCAGCTCCAGACAACATCCTGCTCCCTGGTGAAGGGAGGTAGGTCAGGGTGCTGCTTCTCTGAAGCACCTCCATCCCTCCTCACATGGGGGAGAGGACAAGTTCCAGACTTATTTGCAAGGCTCTGCAATCTAATCACACAATCACAGAATGATTTAGATTAGAAGGGATCTTCAAAGGTCATCTCATCCAACTCCATGCTCAGAGGTTAAACCCTGTTAGCCAGGGACCAGGAGCACTTGGCTTCAGTGGTGGGAAAAAGAGTTCTGTGCATCTTGATTGTGATCCGCCCTTCTTCCCTATGGTGCCATCAGATCTGGGTGCTGCTCTGGTCCCTTCAAGTTGCTTTTATTTCATGGGAATCTCCACAAGCAGTCAACTGTGCCTTAGTTTTAGTCTGCCATGAGCTTTCTAGGGCTGCAGCTCCCGTCATGGAGAAGGGAAGGGAAGGGAAACCCTGCTGATGCAGACCAGGGTTTGACTGTGGGATTCTGGGCAATGGCTCAACCAGTTTCCATCCCTGAATCCATGTCTGGAAGCTGAAATCATCCTGTTTCCCAACAGCAGGACAGGCCCAGAGCCTGGGTCTCCCCCATGCCATGCCCAGGGCAGTCTCTGCTCTGCTTGTGCTGCTGTGATGAAGGTGAGGGGGGAACCTAAGCCACCAAAGTAATCAAGGGGAAAGGAGCCTGTGTGATTAACCTCGTTATTCCAGCCAAAGGACCTGGAGCAGGCCCAGACAGCCTAATAGCTGCTCTGTGGATATTACCCAGCCCATCCATCTTCTATGTAATCACTGGCTGTAGGGATGAGACAGACTGATCTATGGATATCTGCTGCCATTTAACCAGCCTGGAACTGAGAATATTTAGCAGAAGATGATTTGGGGGCTGGAAAACGCCGTTCAGTGGGAAATGGAATTGGTTCACAGTAGAAAAGACCTAAAGGCATCCTGGTACTGAGCATGGGAGAGGTTTCTAAAGGCACTGATATATTTCTTATAGTGAAATGACATATTTCACCTTTTTCTTTCAGTTAATTTTGTTTTAAATTTTATATTGCTTTGTGGGGAAAGGTTGTACTTTTTCACTATCGAGGTCTCCTCACTGGGACCAGTCACCTTAAACTCTTTCTTCCCACTCCAAACAAGACATCTGTTAGATTAGATAAATCAAACCCTCAGTGAGTTGAAGACAGAAGAAGGAAGAAAGTTATCAGATAGAGGAGAAAAAAATCAGCTCAAGGAATGGACCAAAAGCAGAGAGTGAAGGACTGGCTGGGCTGTGAGGAAACTCTGCTGTGAAAGTCAGAGTTATTTTCTGGATAACACATATAAAAATTTCCTAAAACCTTCCTGAAAAATGAGATCTGGTTGAGCTGATGGAAGGGAATTACCCAGAGATGCTCTGCTAATATAATGTGACAAGGCCCCTGCTGCAGTATGTTAAGTCCCCACTTAAAAACAGCGGACAGAGAAAGCGTGAATGAGTGAAAGCTGGAGGAAGATTCCTGTGCTCAGCTGTGACACCAGGACACCTCAGACAGGGGGCAAAAAGCCAACCAGAGGCACTGGCACTGATCCCTGGCCTATCCAGGAGACAGCCTGGCTGTATCAACAAATACTTTGGATTATCATTGGCTCTGAAATTGGGGGTGAGTGGGAGTGTTAGATTTCCAGCTTTGATGCTTCATGAGCATTAGAGATTAAGAAAACCAGCCAGGGATCAAACCCTGGTCTGGGGGATGCTGGGGAGCTACAGCACATCACTGGACTCTTTGGTATTACCTGGAGGCCAATAAATCTCAGTCAGATCCTACCAGCAAAAAAGGTGATCCTAAAGAAGTATTTCAATGCCTTTGTCACTCTCTGTGCATGTCTCAGCATGTAGGAACTTAGTTCTCCATTTCTGCTGTTTCAACAATGGCTTTTCCCTGGGGGATTCTGAAGTTGGTACCAGCAGGAGAAAAAAGGCTCTCCCACATGAACTGGGAATCAGCAGCTTTTGTTCCATGGTAATTTGCAGAGGTTTTCTGACTGTGAGGGTCTGCAGGACCATGGGGTGCTCACAGGGAAGATGCAACCAGCAGGTCATTGGGACCAGCAGACAAAGGAGAAAGCATCCTTCATCCACCTGGACTGGCTGGATTTGGATGAAGACATGGACAACACACCAGAGGGCCCAAGGAATCACAGAATGGATCATGTTGGAAGAGACCACAGTGGGTCATCTGGTCCAGCTCAAGCAAATTCAGAGCATGGGGCACAGGATGGCACAGGGAGTTCTGGAGTGTCTCCGGTGAGGGAGACTCCAGACCCTCCCTGGGCGACTTGTTCCAGCCTGTCGTCCTCCATGCAGCAAAGTTCTTCCTCAAGTTCAGGGTCAAGGACTTTAGTTCAGTGGCTGAAGGCAGTTCTGCTCCAGACAAAGAGCATCTGAAATGCAGAGTCTGAGCCACCCCCTTAAAGCAGATATGGACATAGCTGAGTGTGTCCCCTCCTGGAACCCCTCACTGCAGAGCAGGTGAGGATGGGACAGGTGCCTAAGGCTCTATCAAAACCCACAGCTGACTTTTCCAAGGACTGCACACAGTGGCTGTTGGATGTCTCACTGCTAACCAGCCCACACCACCGGGGATGGTCAAACACTGCCCTGATGGTGATGGGGCTGAGCTTCCACTCACAGGGCTGTCCCCTGGGATGGGCTGGGAGGGAGGGACTTTTCCCTTGCAAACAGAGTGGAGCCCTGTGAGGTGAGGGTCCGTAGTGATGCAGAGGCCCCAGGCAGGTGCAATGGAGAGCTGCTTTATTCACAAAACTTTGTCTTTTTAAGCCATTAGCCAGTTATCAGTTCTTTTAAGTCATAACAAACATAATTCAACCAACCACCATACACCAAGTCGTGAACACACGATGGTTGTGTAACATGTTTTTCTACCACTAATTCAGCTGAGTCTCTTTCCCATTGTCCTTTTCTACTTAGCTGAAGGAACAAGCCTGAACCACGATTTTAAAAGGCCTCTTTTTATAAAACCTTACTTATCAGTAACAGAGACCTGCTTGCCTCAGCCAGGTTGCTGGCGATTTCCCTCCCAGTAGAGGGAATTGCCAGAGGCAAAGATCAAATCCAAAGGGGCAGATGAGAATCTGAGCAGTGCTGGAGGAAGAGGCGAGCACCAGGTCCAGAACAGAGCAGAGCCCTGCAGCTGGGACCAGCTGTGACAACTGCTCTGCTCCACAGGGAGCTGCCTGCGGGATCTTTGCTGCATTACAACGTGTATTTCTGCCCCTAATTGACTTGACAAGAGACCTCCCTGCCAGACGCAGGAGGGGGTCCCAGGAGGAGGCTCAGAAGTGCCATGGCTCTTGCCCTGGCTGCTGACTGCAGAGTTTTCAGCCAAGCAACTCCCGATGGGCAAACCTGTGTGTGCAGGCAGCTCCCACAAGCTTCCTTTCCAATGCCCTCCCTTGTCACCTCCGACAGGGTGCAAGGGTCAGCTGGATGACAGAGTTAACCAAATTGTTGTCCCCCTCAGTCCTGCCCTTACCTGCTCTTGATCATGCTCTACCCTCCTCCTGCTCTCAGCTCCCTGGGTCATCTGTCAGGGATCTGGGCAGATGCCAATACTTCTTTCTTCCCTTGACTCTCCCAGCTGATGTTGGACATCGAAAGCCTTGCAGATGCTTTTTGTAGAACAGAGAAATACCCATTTTATATGTTCTAGACAGATGCTTTGCAATGGTTCTACAACCTCAGTGGAATCAGCAAAATTTTGTGCAGATTTCCAACCTGAGTGCCAGTCAAATAAAGGAATGTTCTGCCTTCTGATTCTTCCAAAGTGTCATACTGAAGTCAGAACTGTGACTCCTTCCCACGGGAATCTATTAAGTCCTAATATTATGAGCAACGTTCATTTAATGATGTTCCTACTTACTCAATATGCCACGAGTGTGTGAAGGGGGATGATCCAGCACAACTCCTATGTTAGTGCCACAGAAATACAGAAGTATATTGGATTTTCTTTTTTCTGCATGTGCCCTGTGCTGTGTGTGTGAGAGCAGCACTGCATGAGGGTGCTCCAAGGGGGTGGGGAAAGAAGCATAAGCTTTATCAGAGAAATCGTAATTGAAATTAAATTGCATTTGATGTACAATGCTTGGCAATGCCAGAGTGAATGTGAGACAGGTAAAGTGATAGCGCTCATGTGAAATGCCTTGTTCGATCACTTCTCCATGTTATTAAAGTCATTTGGAAGCATCATCCCTTGCCATTGGCATCGACTTGCCTAATCCAGGAAATGTGAACTCTGGGTATGACATTCATGGCCCAAGTGGCTGAGAGGGTGGGAAGTGCTTTGCTCTCTGAAGTGTGTGGTACATCCAGGGTTGCCCTGTACAGACTGGGGAATGACAGGCTGGAGAGCAGCTCTGGGAAAGGGACCTGGGGCTCCTGGTCAGTGGCAAGGTCATTAAATCAGCAATGCCCTGAAACCAGGAGGGAAATGTGTGTTCTGGGAGGCATCAGGGAGGCCAGGCCAGGGAGGGGATTGTCCTGCTCTGCTGTAGGCTGCGGGGGCCCCACCTTGAGTGCTAGGGGCAGTTTTGGGCACAGCAATGTAAGAAAGATCTAAAACTGTTGGGGAGGGTCCAAAGGAAGGACACAAGGATAGCAGAATGGTCTGGAGGAGCTACATAAGGAGCAGCTGAGGGCACTTGGCCTGTTCAGCTGGAGCAGAGGGGGCTGAGGGCAGAGCTCTGGGGGCTGCAGCTCCTCCCCAGGGGCAGCTCTGATCTCTGCTCCCTGTGACCAGGGACAGGACCCAGGGAATGGCTGGAGCTGGGTCAGGGGGGTTGGGATGGTTCTTAGGGAAAGGTTCTTCCCCCAGAGGTGCTGGCACTGCCCAGGCTCCCCAGGGAATGGTCCTGGCCCCAAGGCTGCCAGAGCTCCAGGAGCCTTTGGACAGCACTGTCAGGGATGGCCAGGGTGGGGTTGTTGGTGTGCAGGGCCAGATGTTGGACTAAATGATTCTTGGGGAGCTCTTTCCACCCACGATATTCCATGATTCTATGATTAAGCCCATTTCTTGCTGTGGGTGTGGAGCTTTGCCTGAACTGAAAGCCTCACTCTGTGTGGGCCAACCCCTACCAAAATCATCACGAAAAAGAAAAGGGGAGGGATTTAAAGCAGATTTGGAAAGACTGGGCTAGTGCGGCCGTGCCTTCCCTCAGAGCCCCTGCTCCGATGTGGAATGCCTAGGCTAGCTCCTCTGGCACTGCCACGGCAGGTGGTGCAGCTTCCACCGCCTGCCCGATTGGGCACGGAAGGCTGAAGCTGCAGCTAAGGAGATCCGACTAGTTGTCTTCACTCCTTGGAGGACGAAGGTCTGTCAGGCGCTGCCAGTGAGACAAGGAGGCGACTCTTTGGACTCTTTATATTCCAAGTTTATTATGATGATCCCGATGGGCCACCACACCTGGAGGGAAAGAGACTCAAAGAGCCCCGAACAATGGGCTGCAGGGGATTTTAACTGGGGGTGGAGAGTAGGGAAGGGTCAGGTCTCGGTCCAATAGGAGAGGAATAGTGTGTGGTAAAGGGAATGAGGGATGTGAACAACAACCATTCAGCTGAGAACAGGGGAGGGATTGCCCCAGGCTGGCCAATCACTCGACGCCCCTCCAAGAACCTTCTAGACGAAGGGAGGAGGGCCGGGGTGACTGGCACAGCACCGGGGGGAGGAGGAATAGGACGGACAGGGAAGGTGCGGGAATAGAGGAGGGGTAACAGGAGGATTGACACAAACAGGGGTGTGTATAACTGGGGAACAAACCATTAACTTAGGGGGACACAGAACAAACCACGAAACAAGATACAACAGGCTAGCAAGACGTTTACCTATAAGCACAGATGCAGCTGCAGCCGTAACTACAGAAGTGTCTTTCCCCATGGGTGGATCTGATGCAGGTGAAGAGACCTCAGGGGGCCATCCCCAGAGCAGGCTGCACCGTACCAACGACACCATCACAGAGCAGCAGCTGTGGCTGGATTCCATACCTCCAAACTCATCTTCCTGGGGGCTTCAGCCAGCCCTGGCTGTTGTCAGTGTCCTACTGTGTCTAATTGCCACCTTCTAAATAATTGAAGTGCAGCTGGAGAAGCAGAAGAGACCAACCTGGGAACCTGATGGAGCAGTTTAGCAGAGGCTTTCCATGTTCAGTTGTGCAGATACACCCTGCAAGTCCCTAAATCTGTCTCTGGTGGCCCACTGGGTTGTGATGCCACAGTTACCTTGCATGGTGGCAATGCCTTATTAAATATCTCCTGCCTGCTTCTCGCACTGTTCATCCTCAGTCCCTTATGAGGCTCATGGTTGTGTTGTACAATTTCTGAGTCTGCTTAGTCAAGCTGGCTGAGCTGGATGGAGTTCTGAGCACCCTGGTCTCATGGAAGGTGTCCTTGCCTTTGGCAGGGGGCTGGAACTGGATGATCTTTAAGGTCCCTTCCAACTCAAACCATTCTAGGATCCAACTGAAGCTTTGACTTTCTCCCTTCTCACATTTTATTTGATACACTTCTAACCAGCACAAATGCAGGAAAGGTGTCCCTAAAGGCTCTGCCTCACTGTTTTCCAGGACCAGGAGCAGGTTCCACTGAAGGAAGTTTTCTGAATGCAGAGCCACAGCATTTCTGTGTTTGTTTATTTTTCAAAGGAGGTTCCTCAGATGCCAAAGGGTTTTCATCACACTGAACTTGCAGTAATGCAACACCAAAACAATCATTTTGAATCCTGAGAGAATGACTCTTAAATAATTCAGTCAGTGAGAAAAGTGATTCCAGGATGTTTATGAGATGGATGAAGGGTTTTTAATTAGTCAGCAAGACTTTTAAATGCACAGAACTTTGGAAGAGGGATATCAACTCCTTTGTGGAGTTTTATGCTGTTTCCAGCATGTATCTGATGAACTGGCTTTTATCAGAAGCAGAATGCAGCTTTTTTTAACCATGATAAGAGTCCTCAGTATGAGGAGAAGCTGCCGGGAGGTCCCGAGTGTGCAGCAGGCGATGCCCAGGAAGGGATGCTGGAGGAGAATGAGTTTTTCCTCAGAACTGCAGGCAGCTGCTGCTGGAAGCCCAGGCAGAGACTGCAGGAATTTCTCCCTCATTGGAGATGCTACTTCGGAATGTGACAGGAAACACCTGTGGAGCAGCCAAACCCACAGCTGCAGTAGCTGGGATGAGCTAAATCAGCGTTTCAGAATGCTCTGTCTAGAGAGAGCTTCAATATCCAGGTATTTCAGACTGTCTTGCTTTGAAAGACAGGTGTCTGCTAGGGAGGGCAGGGCCTCCTTTGGAATGGAGAATTTAAATCCCCTCCCTTCAGACTATCATAATTTAGAAAATTAAAGGGCTCTTAGGCAGAGATATGGGGGGTAGGAATAACAGTTCTTTACTAGTATGTCTAACTAAACAAAACAACGGTAACTACAGCATTAACAGCAAAACAGAACCAGGAACCTCGAGGGCATTGCTTCACAAAGCCTGGGGCAGTCTGATCTCGGTGCCCCGAGAGCAGAGCTGGAACGGTGGAAAATCCTGGGCTGGTGGGTGAGATAAATCAGAAGCTCTGTGGTGGTGTCTGGAGCAGTGGGATGTCCCAGCAGGGCAGGAGGGTGAGGCCTCACCGTGGCAGAAAGAGCAGAGCCAAAGAAGTGGTGGTGGCAGGACAGGGCTGGCCTGGCTCCAGAAGGACAGGCGGAGGGGGGCTCAGACCTCCTGGGCACACGGGCAGAGGGTGGCAGATTTCCCAGGACCGCACTTGGTGGTGACGGTGAACTCCTCCCGCAGCGAGTAAACAGCCTGGCCCTTCTCACTCCAATCCTGACAGCAAGACACAGCCCAGCTGCCCCCAGCCCTGTCCTTTTCCTGCCCCAAAACTCCCCGTACCTTTTCCCCTCGCGACTTTTGGCCATCTGTTTGTTTGGTCAAGCACCCGTAAGTGCACAGTAGTTAGTGTCCTAGTAACTTATGGGAAAAAATTCTATAAGTAAAAAAGAAACAAATATAACCCCCAACACAGATCTGGCTGTTTTTACTTTTCATTAAGGATGGAAAAGGTGAAGTTTTGCTTGAGTTACATCACCCAGTGCTGGGGAAGGCGAATTCCTTTGCTGCCTTCAGCCCTGCAGACACCTCCCCTGTGAGTCATCCCCCAGTGCCTCTTGCTCAGTGCCTTCTCCCACTCAGGCTGAGTCACTCCCGGCTGGGGGGGTCCCCCCAGGATAGCACCAGCAGCAGGAGTTGACCTGGAGTCTGTGTTATTGGAATGTGTGGGATTCACCCCATGTTTCTGGGAGGAGGAAGCTAAAGGCAGGAGCTGGGCTTTGTTTTGAGTTTTTGGAGTAGGTGCAACATCTACATCTAGTGCCTCATTCCTGGACTGTTGCATGCAGGTTCATGGAGTAATATGTGACTGCTGCTCCACTGGAGGATGCAGTCCCACTGGAACCCATAGACAGGACTGCAGAGTCACTACAGTTCTCACATCACTGAGCTCTTGAGCCTGATCATTGCTGCTGGAACAGCACCCAGCTTTGCTCTGGAAACAGCAGAAGGATGGCTAGTCTGTGTGGCATGGATTAGTCATGCTCAGTGCAGAAAAACCTTGTGCCTCATTTCCAAAGCAAAGCTGCCCTGGTTCAGATCCTCAGCACTGCTTCTGTCTCTGCATTCAAGAGCACTTGAGTACCTTGTATTTTCTCTGCAGGGAGACATTTACTCACTGTGATGAAATCACCTCTCAAGATGCCTTCTTTATATTTTTAATTTTTTTTCCCTTTTTGAGCAGCAAACCAGACTGAGCTTTGTAAGTCTCCCATAGTATGACATTTTCTGTAGCTCTCCAATCACACCTGGTCTCTGCTTTTAGTCCCACCTGAATTTTCACCTTCTTTTCAAGACCACAAATGCTGGCAGTACCTGAGCTGTCCATGTAGGCAGGGCCAGGGCAGCACATATTCATTAGCTGGGCATTTCTGGTTCCGTTGCCTCCAGCCCTTTCAGCATGCTGGTGTTTGGTGCTCATGTTAATTTTCTGAGTTGTCAAATTGCCCCCACAGATAAGCCTGGCTTGTCCTTAACTAGTTTGGGAGAGATGAAGCAAGGAAGTGGCATAAAGAGATGGATTAGAACAGGCTTGTTGTATGGGAGACTGGTAAGCATTGGCTTGTCTTTGATATTCCCTAAATTATCGAGCTTTGCACATGACTTGGTTGCATGTGATTTTCCATCTGCTTCAACAGTGGTAATGAATCAGCAGAGAGGCATCTTCTAGTGGAAGGTGTCCATGGCAGGGGGTTGGAACAAGATGCTCTTTTAGGGCCCTCCTAACCCAGTCTGGGATTCCATGATTCCATGATCTGGTTGTGGTTCTGCAGCTCTCCTCCAGAAACATCCCTCCCAAAGGTGGTACCTTCTGGCAGCTCTTTATTCATCTGCTTCATCAGCACTGGCAAACCTGGCTTTGCCAGGACAGGTGATACCTTTTCTCAGTCCAGCTGGGCTGACAAAGCCATTTTTGGCTCAGTGCTGATCTTTTAACTGGTGCTAAGCCAAAGGTCTTTCAGAAATCAAAATCTACCAACTGTAAATTGAGTCTGAAAATCCTCTTGACCAGAGACAGCCTCGGGCAATGAATGGCACAACATTCCCAGCCTTCAGTCTGTAATTTGCTAAATCCCAAGATCAGCTTTCCCATTATGTTGCCCTTGAGGCTCCTGTTAGTGAATGTGGTCTGTGACAGCTTGCTTTTCTTCTCTGCATATAGCTCCATTAGATTCTGCAGTTCCCCAAAGGAAGGATTTCCTGCCACAACACCCGCTCATTAATATTTAATCTCAGTGTGCTGGACAACTCTCTGACCATCTGTTTGAAGACTCAGGAATTAAAATGATGTAAAATTATTGATTTGAAATTATATAAATACAGGTTTTTTTCCCACCTGAAGTTGCCTAACAACCTCCTTAGTTACTAATGGACCAAAAAGTAGTTTATTTCCCTGGTGCCATGCAAGCATATTTTTCTGCTCCTCCACTAATACAAAATATAAATATTATTTGAAATCTTTTCTAGACTGCCAGCATCTGTTTCTCAGAGATTTACAGCAGAATGAAACCTCATGAAAGGATGAGTCTGGAAATAACCCAGTTAGTGTTCTCAGGGGAAAATATGACCAGTGTTTTTGTGAGAGAGGAAGCTATTCCTTGAAATACTTTGAAAGAAAAAGCAAAGGCAACCTCTGACTCTTGCTCTGGAAGTTATACAGTTACAAAGAGTGTAATAATGCATCTGCATGTTTTAGGCCACTCTGTACCAGCCAAACTCTCTGTGAGTCTCTAACAAGCCACCTGCAGTTTTGTTATTTGAGTTCCCAGGAATTCATCAAGGTTAGAGAGAAAGCAACAGGATGAAAGATAGGAACAGGAGGCCTGAGAAGTCAACAAGGAGCCTGGGAACCCAACTACTAAGAAAGCAAAACCCGGATAAAGAAGGCAGGGATGTGATGATGGATGATTTACCCATGGGACGCCCTGAAGAGAGCTGTGCCTGCCCCATCAACCAGTGACAGCCAGCCCAGAGTAGAGTCCCCACATGGGCCCCTAGACAGAGAATCTATAACTGTCCTTATTGTAAACAAAAAATTGGCTTCTGCAAAGTCACATTGGTTTGGTGTCCAGTTGCCCGTTCTCCTGCCTGTCACCGACACACAGAGCACATTAAAGCCCCAAACAATCATTTATAGAACACAGTGTGAGAAACTGAAGCCTTCAGAAAACACTAAATGAAAAGGAAGAAGGACATAGAAGTAATGGACTTACTGTCCTACTATTCCCTCATTTCTGCTGGGGGACACTGCACATCTCAGACACCCACCAGCTGCTCTCTATGCCTCCCCAGCGAGGAAATGAGTGTTGAAAGGATTGAGCCTTCCTCATACCTAAGGTTGCCAAAGAAATTCCTGTGCCCTGGACAGTGAGATTTGCCTTGAGGGAAGAGATGGGATGGAGCTGAGCTGCAGGCTGTGGCATACACCTGCAGAAGCATACTGGAGAACAAAGAAGCACATGGCAGCACAGATAGGCTTCTCTCCACCTGACCTTGGGGACAGGAGGCAGAGCCCTGCAGAGAGGAGCCTGCCTGAAGCTGCCAGACAGGTGAACAGCGCATGGTCACCCCATAGAAGGACATTAAGAAAGCGAGTTGCTGATGTAGCCATGTATGATAGCTCGCTTAGTCAGAATTACCATGTAAGGAAATACTGTGCCTCGAAAAAGTGCATAAAACCAGCTCGTTTCTTTGAATAAACAATTCAGTTTCCTCACCACTAGTCTGAGTCTGTGCCTCAGTTGTTACGTTGCCTCATCCGTGAAACACTTTTAACCAGAAAAGGTCTTTGAGACAGGAGCCTGATTTTCTGCAGACACCTCAGAGGTTTCCTGCTGGCTCCACTGCTGACTGCAGTCACATTCAACAGTTGAAGGTGTGAGTACAGCCATGCTCTTGATGCTCCTGGACATCTCAGTGTCTCCTGTTGGAAATGCTTTGCTGAGGGCCAGCAGAGCTGTGCCAGTGGAAGTTGGTGCTCCTGTACTGTAGTGGATATCCAGCTGATTTATTTGGAAAAAAACATTCTCTTTTCTTTCTACTGGCAGGGTCTTCATGGTCATCAAAACAGAACCTTCCAGGAGACAGTACAAACACAGGTCTTGCATTGTGGTCTCTCCCCTCCTCCTCCTATCTCATCCCTGTGTCCTTCTCACCCTCCCCACTGCTCCATCTGAGCCAACTCTTCTGTTGCATCCCCTTACACAGAATCCCACTGCACAGAAGGAGGGATGAAGGATTTGTGGACTGGTATGGGAGCTGGGGGAGCAAGGCCCTTGCACTGAGCATGGGTTCAGGTCCATGGAGTGGCCGCTGAGCATTGCCCGGGCTCTGAGAAGAGCAGGGTAGGTACCTTGTCGTTTCCCAACAAACACACACAGAGAACCATCAATAAACTAGCTCCAAAATAAAATGGAATTTTGCCCCAGAAACACCTGCATTGTAAAGTTTAGGAGCAGGATGACTCAGGTGTCCCAATCCACCTCTGCAAGTTTAGACTGATTTCTAGCTCTGCTGAAAAATGCCTTTCTCCATCCTTTCAGCTCCCTGCAGCCGTAGTCATGGGAAGCAAAATGCTCCTTAGAAATCCCGGGAGCCCTGAGCCTCCAAGGCCTCCATGCCATTTCTGTTTGTGCAGCTGCTCGAAGGGGTAACATGGCAGCACTGGGAACAGGCACTAAACCCAAATCCGAGTGGCTTCTTTCTGTGGCTCTCCATGGTTCCATCCAAACCCAACTGGGAATGGTACTGGAAATCCAGTATGGATTGAAGTGGGGTGGATGGGTTATAATTTGCACTTGAAACTAGGTTTGAAATCTTTACTTATCCCATCTTAGAAAATCAAGAAGCAACTTGAAAAGACACCCAGAACCAATTATAATTTCTAAAATATTGTGACTTGAATTACTCACCTCAAGTTGAAAGAGAGGGTGGAGAGGCGAAGGATGAATCCTGATTTCCCAGTGTGGTGGGGAGGAGATTTAAGAAAACCAAAATGAGACAAGGAGGTGGTTGCATCTTCATGAGGTGCCAAACTCAGCCAATCTTCAGGTGAGCTGCACACATAATAATCCTCATTACGTATTCTTCAGCTTCCACTCTGCTTCCAGACAGCCACCCACCAGCCATTGATGTTCCTTGCATGACAACCATGGAGTTCAGCAGCTCAGGAGTCATGGAGCACAAACCAAAAAGGGAACTGTACCATCACCTCCCTTGTTGCATCGCGCGGCTACAAGGTTCATTGTGTGCAGGAAGGTACAGGTGCTGCGAGGCCGCCAGCGAAACAGCAGACAAGTCTTTGTCAGGGTGGAGAATCCATTTATTTCCCCCAGGGCCGGGGAGGAGGAAGAAGCTGGAGAGGAAGAGAGCAGCAGGGGACGGGGAGGAAGCTGGTGAGGAGGAGAGAGAGAGACAGAGGCAGGGTCATGTGGATTTTATAGGGTGTTGCAAGGGAGGAGTTTAGGGGTTGGGTCAAAGGAGGAGTCTACAATTCCTCCATTTATAAATTGGTTAAAAGGCATATTGAATAAGTTATAAAAAGGGGATTCTCGGGAACATGACTTCATAGTTTACAAAACTAAAATGAACATATTAAGCTAAATTAACAAGTACTAGAAAAGCGTGTGAGACTTGATTACAAGGACAAAGTAACAGAAATGATGATAATTAGATGAATACATTTTACTTAAAGGGTTAACAGTTCAGTCTCCTTTGGTTTTTGGTCTTCTCACCAGAAGGGATGCAGTTCTTTGATCTCCTCTTCATGAGGGGCAAAGCTCTTAGAGTTTGGTTTCAGCTTTGGTACTGTTGTTGTTGGTGTTATTGTTGTGGATGATGAGGATGACTGTGAAGCAGGAAGGGTGAAGGCGGGGGTGGTAGGGCTGGCAGCGGCACGGCAGGGTCCAGCGCTCTCTCAGGCTGCCCAACCTCACCACGCTTCGGTTTGGCCCCCGCGGGGTCCGGGCAGCTCCTCAGCGCTGTGTGGGCCCGGGGTCAGCCCTGCCGGGGCCGGCTGCAGCAGCACGGCAGGAATGGGGGGTAGGTAGGGCGGAAGGGAAGGCCTGGGACCGGAAAAGAACGGCTTTGGCGGGAAAGAGGGGTNAGAAGCTGGAGAGGAAGAGAGCAGCAGGGGACGGGGAGGAAGCTGGTGAGGAGGAGAGAGAGAGACAGAGGCAGGGTCATGTGGATTTTATAGGGTGTTGCAAGGGAGGAGTTTAGGGGTTGGGTCAAAGGAGGAGTCTACAATTCCTCCATTTATAAATTGGTTAAAAGGCATATTGAATAAGTTATAAAAAGGGGATTCTCGGGAACATGACTTCATAGTTTACAAAACTAAAATGAACATATTAAGCTAAATTAACAAGTACTAGAAAAGCGTGTGAGACTTGATTACAAGGACAAAGTAACAGAAATGATGATAATTAGATGAATACATTTTACTTAAAGGGTTAACAGTTCAGTCTCCTTTGGTTTTTGGTCTTCTCACCAGAAGGGATGCAGTTCTTTGATCTCCTCTTCATGAGGGGCAAAGCTCTTAGAGTTTGGTTTCAGCTTTGGTACTGTTGTTGTTGGTGTTATTGTTGTGGATGATGAGGATGACTGTGAAGCAGGAAGGGTGAAGGCGGGGGTGGTAGGGCTGGCAGCGGCACGGCAGGGTCCAGCGCTCTCTCAGGCTGCCCAACCTCACCACGCTTCGGTTTGGCCCCCGCGGGGTCCGGGCAGCTCCTCAGCGCTGTGTGGGCCCGGGGTCAGCCCTGCCGGGGCCGGCTGCAGCAGCACGGCAGGAATGGGGGGTAGGTAGGGCGGAAGGGAAGGCCTGGGACCGGAAAAGAACGGCTTTGGCGGGAAAGAGGGGTTTTAAAAACCGCGTGGTCTGCATAATTTTTAAAAGGAACGGCCCAGGACGGTGTGGCTGTCACCTTCCCGGGCAGGCAACGGGGGACATGGAAAGACAGGGGATGAAGGAGGATATCGGATGGCGGGAGGACGGCAGCGATCCCGCGTCACCTTCGGACGGTTTCTGACCTTTGTCTTGCCTTCAGGGAAGGGGGGGTAAGCGTGGTGGAGAGGGGCATGGGGTGATGGAGACGGCAGCAGCTCCAAGCCATCCTGGCAGTTTTCACTCCTTGCATGCTCTTTAGGAGCAAAGGGTAAGGAAAGGTGTGGGCGGCTTCACAGAAAATGGAAGTGTGAAGTTTCAAAGGAGGCAGGACTGCTGATTCAGGGCGCCAACACTCTGAATGCAATTGTCTTTTACCATCCATAAGTACCAACAGGGCTTTACCATCCACAGCTGCAGCAGATGTGTCGGGAGAGTTGATAAGAGCCAGCTGAGTGGTCCTTTTTGCAAAAATTCCCTCCCATGAAGAATGAAAAGGCTTGTGATGGTAGATGTTAGTCCCATCTCAGTCCCAGTAAGCTGATCCCCTTACTGGTAGTTTCCCTCCCCGTGAGCCTTTTACCTCGATGTTTTTAAGATGGGGGTCCCACAAGATGCAGCAGTCAGTGGGTGACTTACGGGGTGCCAGTCCAGCTGTCCTCACTGGTTGTTCGCATTCTCCACCATTTGTTGCACCGCGTGGCTACAAGGTTCACTGTGTGCAAGAAGGTACAGGCGCTGTGAGGCCAGCAGGGAAACAGGAGACAAGTCTTTGTCAGGCTGGAGAATCCATTTATTTCCCCCAGGGCCGGGGAGGAGGAGGAAGCTGGAGAGGAAGAGAGAGAGAGACGGGGCAGGGTCATGTGGATTTTACAGGGTGTTGCAAGGGAGGAGTTTAGGGGTTGGGTCAAAGGAGGAGTCTACACTCCCTCACTTTGCTTCACCTGGGGCCAGAGGATCACTGCCCAGTGAGGGCACAGGTCTGGAGCCAGGGCAGCAGGGTGATTCCCCACACCACATTTTGAGACAGAATCATAAACTCACACAATGGTTCTAAGGGGCCTTAAAGATCATCCAGTGCCACACCCTGCCATGGGCAGGGGCATCTTCCACTCAACCAGGCTGCTCCAAGTTCTGTCCAGCCTGGCCTTGGAATGGTGCTGATGGAGAATTTGCTGGCAGAAAATAGAAGTATTTCAGCACTGATAGTTTTGGGTCAGGAATTCTTCCATGGTACCTCACGGCTTCAGTAGAGGCAGACTAAAATTGACACATTGAGTTCAGTTGCCTGCACACACATGGCTGTTGCAGTCTGAGGTCCTACAAGCTGTCCATGAGATCCTTGGGGCTGGAAAACAGGATATAGGACCAGTGGGGATACTGCACCCCTCTAAAGATACAGCCAAAGGCTGAGGAGTTCCTGTTGCATCCAACACAGAGAGAGACACCTCCAACTAGGCAACCACGAGAAGGCCCATGGCTGGTGAGCTGTCCCACTCCTCCTATTCTGTTCACTGCCTTCCTGCAGCTGAGGCTCAGACACCAGCCCCATGGCAGGGATTGGAACAGGATGGTCTTTAGGGTCCCTTCCAACCCAAACCATCACATGGTTTCATGAGCTGACACACCTCATGCCATCGTGGATGCTGAAGTTGCCATGGTCACACCCTCTCAAGCAGGATTCCAGAGGAACACACCAGGAGTTCATTGGAGAAACGAGGGGACAAAGTCCCCCTGCTGTCTCAGGCAGCCAAGACAAGGATGACTTAGCCCTCCTGGCTCCCAGGTGCCTGAATTTGTGACATGAGCAAATGCCGCAAAACACACTGGGATGCAGGTCCTGCTCCTGAGAGCACCTGCTGATTTTATTCCAGTACATTGATGGATCTTCTATTGGGTCTGGTTGTGAATCCCGTGGGAGCAGCTGGGCAGGGGTGAGTTATGAACAGAGGGAATCACAGTCTTCTAGTGTGAGACCAACTCAACTTACCCCTTCCAAGGGTGACACGAAAAAAATAAATATCTCCCTTTCCTTCCTGCTCCTTGGGGGCTCCACTTTCACTTGAGTTCACTCTTCCTGTGGGCTCAAATGCACATAAAATCCAATTTGGCCACTGAATTTTGCTTTATTCCACTGTAATGGGAGAACAAATTTTTGGGTTGTCAGAACAGCAAGTTCATGTTGGACCAGATTGGCCCAACTTCCCTCCATGTTTTGGTTTGGAGCAGAGTCTTGGGCTGGACTGTTAGTTAAGGATGGACCAGCACTTGGATCTTTGGCATTCAATATCCCAGGCTGGGAATCTCAGCAAGCTTTGTGACAAAGCCCAATTATGACTAACTTTTCCCCTCCGTTCTAAAACCTTTCCATTAACTTCCCCCAAATTAACAACAACCAGAACAACTAACTATTTTTATGCTCATGGTGGCTTCCAGCACTGATCTAAACTTGGGTGAAAGATTAGAAGGTTTATGTGAGCTCTTGTTTACTGAGATGTGAGCAAGAGCCTTTTGTGTCTTGGAGTGGGCAGAAGAAATAATGCAAGGGCAATAAATATTTGTTCTTTGCCTGTGAAGGAATTTCCCTGTAAGCTTCACCAGTCTCCTGAAATACCCTGACGTTATTTTCTCTTTTCTCCTGTTGATTCTTGAAGCTGTCACTGTGACAGACAAAGTGCTCTGCAAACCCCCCTCTCAACAGAGAAAGCTTTCAGCTACCTTTTAACTTTTTGTTTAAGTTGTATGTTTATACCTTCACTGTATTTTCTGTACCAGTTCTTCGGTTCACAGGGGCGGGGGGATCATTTGTTTCCAGCTTGACTAATTCACAGACTATCTGATTTTCTCATTATTGCGTGTTTCATAATTCCTCCCTCATATCACTCTGGAAGCAAGTTTTCATTCTGAGAATTAGGTGCTGAAAGCTGATAATGGGTTGGTTAAAAACGAATTGTTTTGCTTTGTAAGGAAAATAATAAATGGATAAAGATTAACAGCTGTGCTACTAAAACACACAAAATACCAGTGGCTGTTTGAAAGCTGCTTGGTGAGAGAGATGTTTCTGTGAGGCACTGGAGTGGTATGTGAAGATAATTCCTCAGATGGATCTGCTCCACAGGCCTGCCTTCTCACAATGAGCAGAGTGTATTTCCTGTACATTAATTAATCATCTGAAATGGGTTGAATGTATTTATAGACCTATTTCAGATGCCCGAGTTTCAGTTCAGGCTTCACTCACAGACGGATTCTTTTTTTTTTAATCTTTGGGCACAGAAAGGCTGCCTGATGCCTCTAAGTCTGGTTGAAAGATACTACGAAGAGCTTTGGAGATGATTCAGATCTTGGCTGCTTCTCTTCATTCCAGGAGAAATCTCCACCAGAATGACAGGTGTGGGATATGACACAAGGAGCAGGGCAAGGAGGAGGCATGAGCTTGGTGCTGGGGCTTGACAGCACAACATGGGACAGATTTCTTGCTGAGAGATCTCTCCGTGGGCAGGATCTGGATAAATTAATGAATAGGATGAATGAATATCAGAGGTGTTTTGGATGCCCTGGTTAACAGCTTGTGTGTGGACTTGATCCAATGTCTGCTACAAAAGAAAGCCATGGTGTGGGGATAAGACAGAGCCTGAAATTTAATTTTTTACTATCCCAAAATATTGCAGTGTTGGCTGCTGTGTTGTGGGGACTGAAGGTATGTCAAGGTGGATGTGGGAGGACCAGGAGATCATCTCTTAATGGGGTCTTTTCTTCCTCTCTATAAGGTGCTCATGGACATTCCTGTGGGATCCAAACCTCTAACTGAGGATTTACTTCAGCATTTCTCTTTCCTTCACAGTCAAGCTTAATATGCCTTATTTCTACAAGCACAATAAGGGGAAACTCTAAGGGACTGAAAAAAAGAGTAACTTTGGAAATGTCAGAGTATTTTAACAGGTTTTGATTGACTCAGAGATCTCTGCATTGTCAAAATGGAAATGATTCTTTTGTGTTCATTGCAAGACCGTGAAATGCCATTTCACCTCTGCTCAAGTGAGTAAAAAGTACAAGATGACAGGTACAGAAGGGGAACTCAGAGAAAGAAATGGCTTATTCCTTCTGATCTGGAATTCCATGGAGTATGTGGGAAACTGCAATGCGGGGTTGAATGTGTGGTGTAACTGTAAGAGCCCTTTTGGCTCCTGCATCTCCACTGCATCCCTGCTCTGCTGAGACCCCCCTGCTCTGCTGCCTCCAGCCGGGGGATCCCAGCTCAGGACCTGGAGCTGCTAGAGGGAGTCCAGAGGAGGTACCAGGTTCATCACAGGGATGGAGCACCTGTGCTGGGAGAAAAGGCTGGGGGAGCTGGGATTGTTCAGCTGGAGAAGAGACTAGAGGTGACCTCATTGTGGCCTTCCAGTGCCCGAAGAGAGCCTGCAAAAATAGGGAGAGAGATTATTTACAGGGGATAAAGAGACAAGACAGGGATAAAAGGCTTCCCACTACCAGAAGACAACTATAGATGGGATACTGGGAAGGAATCCTTCCCTGTGAGGATAGGGAGGCCCTGGCACAGGGTGCCCAGGTAAACTGTGGCTGCCCCTGTACCCCTGGAAGTGTCCAAGGCCAGGCTGGACAGGCCTTGGAGAAGCCTGGGATAGTGGAATATGCCCCAGTCCACAGCAGCGGCTGGAACTGGATATTTAAGGTCCCTTCCAAAACAGACCATTCTGTGATTTTGTGATTCAGTGATTCTGTGATTCAAAGGAACAAACCAAGCTTCCCTGGCAGCCAGAAGGAAGTTGGTTAATACAACATCCCCATTAAAAATGGCTCAGTCCTCTTCCAGGTAGGTGAGAAAGAGTCGATCTCCATTCGCCACCGAGGGCTGTGGGAAGTGAGACAAAACTTTCCAGTGTCAGGCAAAGAAGCTTATTTCCAGGGGCTCTCTCCCAAGAACTCAATTCACAGGTGCCAAACTACTTCCTCTGTAACCTTGGCTAGAGATAATTAGAAAGCATTTAAAGCAGAGCTTCTGACTTTTCCAAGCTCATGTGGTGCTCCCACCCAGGATGGCAATTCTGCAATTTCCATAGGTAGGTTTTTGCTGGGAGATTTAATGAAGTCATGGCAGAGAAATCACAGGGCATTAGTTACAGGACTAAGGAAACAAATCTCACAGCATAATCCTGAGGTGCCTTTAATGTTCTAATTAAACCTATATATAGAAACTGCAGGCAGGAAAATTTGTGTGAAAAGTTTCTCATCTGCTGAGTATTTTTCCATCCCTTTCCCCCCTTCAACCCAACCTCCCTTAGCCCAGAGAGGGGCTGAAAAAGATCCTTTGCATTGATTTTGATGGAGAAGAGAGAGAAATGCCAGGCAGATAGAGATCAGCAACATTTCCATTCCCTGGGCCCTTCTGAAAGACGCAGCCCTGCATATGTCTGCTGATAAGGCTGACTTCTGGCCTGATAAGGCCAGGCCAGCCCAAGGGGCTGAGATTCTGTATTAGAAGCCAAGGGGTTGAGATTCTGTATTAGAAGCCTCAGATTTTTCTCCTCTAATTGCCAGGCGGGGCAGGAGCTGGGACAATAAATGTGAGGAGCTAGGAAATCACAGAGACTGTCTGAGAGAATTAGTGTTCAGCAAAGGATGGCAGTGAGGCAGGAGAACCTTACTGCCTTTCCATTTAGGAAGAGCCACAGGAGACAGATGAGAAAGGAGGACAAAATCCTGCTGTCTTTTGCCACTTAGTAAAGATATCAAAGCAATGGACAATGAATGAGAGATCGAGATAATTGTTTAGGTTGGAAAAAACCTCTAGCATCATTTAGTCCAACCACTGCCCCAGCACTACCAAGGCCACCACTGACCCATGTCCCCAAGTGCCACATCCATATGGCTTTTAAATCCCTCCAGGGAGGGTGAGACAGTGACTCCACCATTGCCCTGGGCACCCTCTTCCAGGGCTTGACAACCCTTTCAGTGAAATAATTTTCCTAATGCTCAATCTAAACCTCCCTGGGTGTGACTAGAGGCCATTTCGTGTTGTCCTAGTCAGGGCATGAGTTTGGGAGACAAAAGACCCCTTGAAGCTGAAGAGGGTGTGGGGTGAGAGCTGCTGAGACAGCAAGGCCATCCCAGGATCCCAGTGGTTTCAAGGATGTGGTGTTGCTCACGCTGCTACACTTTTAAGTCTTGCACAAATGGTCCTTCTCCCTACAGCTTATCATTTGTGTTTTGAGCGTTCCTTCACCATGCAGTGGACACAGAAATTCTCATGGAAACAGCATAGGAACATGCAGGGATGTGGCGCTTCCGGCTTATGCGACACAGGGAAGCTTGACTGAATTTAAAGTGCAAATCCTGAAGAAAGGAATCCCAGTGTTAACAGAAACCTCTTTCAATCATGTCAAACATTACTCCAAACCAGGTTTTTGTCACTTGGAAGAAATGCATCTGCTTTGGCAGAGCTCTCACTATTAGCCACAACCCAGTTCGGGGTCCAGCTTCCCCTGGGAGCTCCCTGGGTTATCCATGCAGCGACAGACATTGCAGTGTGATCCTACTCCATCACAGCTGGGCTGTCTGAGACCTCTTGCTCCTTTCTTTCATTTTCCTTCACAAGGTCTACTTGGAGCTAACAGCCAGGGGTATCTTTACCCATCTTTTATCCTTCAGGTAGCAGAGGGAAGGGCTGAGCCTGCTGATGCAGAGGCGAACTGAGATGTTCATCACCAACCCCTCCATGCCAAAGGAGCCCCTCCCACAGCAGGAATTAGTCTATAATTAGCTTAGAGAGTAAAGCACTTTTAATTAAGGATTAAAATTCAGCAGGCCATCTGCCTGGTTTTATTTGTAAGCAATAGGCATCTTCTGCTGGCAGCACCATTTTTCCTGGTTCCTCTCTCTAAACCTCTCTTTGGGCTGAGACTAGGGCTGAGCATGGGAGGTGGAGCCAGGACATCACATCCCCATTGTCCAAGACAATGCACTGCAATCTGTTGGTTGTTACGGTGCAAAGCCTCTCTCAGAGACAGCCATGGAAGCTGGGATGGCATCTTGCTTTCCTTCCAGCCTTCCAATCACTGTGATACTTGCAAGGATCCCACCCAGGAAATCTCAGATGATTGCCCTTAGGTCCCATATGAGCCTGTGATATATATATATACTTAGTATATTTTAATTTGTGCTCAAAAGTTGAAAGTTTTAAGACGTGCAGGGCTTCAAAGTGCTGGAAACGGGCTTATTTGCAACCAAAAGGACCAAAGCTCCAAAGTAAAGAATGGACTACCGGTGGAGACAATGAGACTGAAACTCACGCGATGGAGCACCCAAGATAAGGAAGTTTGCAGTTCCACGGCGATGAATATCTTTACCAGGTTTCCCGTAAGGAGGACTGACCAGATTACCATTTCTCGGAACTCTTTTTCCACTAAATCCAATAGCCAGGATATCCAATATGAATATGATTAAACATACAAACGAAATAGAAGAATCCAGTTATCCATGCCCCGTGGAAAGAAAGACGGTATAAAAGGGACTGGGTTAAGCAGGATGGTGTGAACACAGGACGATCCTTTCGGATGTTGTGTCACCCGGTGAAGAGGTCCGGATTTCACACTGGTTTTTTTTTGTGTGTGTTTTTTTTGTCGGAGAGTAATTTCATTTTTTGTAAAATGTTTTTAATAAATTTTCCTTGATCAATTCAATTGGCCTTCTATTCATAACAAGCCCTTTGCTTTGCTCTGCAAACACTCGGGGCTCAGAATAGTCAGAAGCACAATTCCTGACACTGTCCTGCCTTGCACAGCTGTGGGGGGTAGTTAG
Source organism: Nicator chloris (assembly GCA_013400495.1). Classification (NCBI taxonomy): domain Eukaryota; kingdom Metazoa; phylum Chordata; class Aves; order Passeriformes; family Pycnonotidae; genus Nicator; species Nicator chloris. The sequence continues at coordinate 71,250 of WAAE01018622.1, forward strand.
ATGGGACATCAGTGACGTGCCGGTAGATTCCCCAGCTAGCTCTGATTCCCGGCTGTGCCAGGGGCCATTCCCGAGACTGCCAGCAGTCCCAGGTAATGGTGTAGAACAAAGGCTGTTCTTCCATGGCAGGTGTTGTAGTGTCTAGGCTTTGAAGCAAGAATTCAGAGAAGGCTCTGTTTCCTATGAATCCTCAGAGCAGTTTATTACCCCAAGGGGGGGTGAGACAAAAAGAGGGCGAAACAAAAGCCCACATCTGCTTTTAAACCAGGGAGTGGAAAGGGGAGGATACAATTCTTTAACCAATCAGGGGTAGTGCAGGGAGGGACTGAAGAGGGACCCCCGATCCAACATCCTATAGGAGAGGCCAGGGGAGTGGAAAGGATCACGTGAACCAACGCGACATCGAAGAAACGGGGAATTCCCAGGTGAGGTTTAAGACTGACAGGGAACAAGGGGTAGGAATCAGGGGGAATTGACATAATGTAAATGAGGTAACAGGTGTGTCTAGGGGTGAGTGACACTGGACAATGGAGGAGAGTACCTGGGGGGAAACCAAACCATCGGGGGGTAACAGGAACAAACCATGGGGAAAATAACAATAACTTAACAATAACTTTACAATAACTTAAAAAACCCACCACCACACATTAGGAAGAAATTCTTCCCTGTGAGAGTGGGCAGGCCCTGGCACAGGGTGACAAAGAAGCTGTGGCTTCCCCTGGATCCCTGGAAGTGCCCAAGGTCAGGCTGAAGAATGCTTCGACTTTAAGGTCCCTTCCCATCCAAACCATTGTGGGATTTTATAATTCTAAAATTAGGACAGATCTTATGAACTGTTATGAATGGCCAGGAGACCAGCTCCTTTGTGATTTCAGCCTTTATTGAAAACAGCCTGGGTGGGGGCCCAAGGGGTTGGGCTCACCACCACTGGTCCCGTGGACGATGTAGAGGAGGAGGAGGACGTCAGTTCCGTCACATGGCAGATCTGGGTCTTCCTTCCTCACCAGAGTCCCCAAGAAGATGATTTGCAGGTCCCAGGCCTGGGGTCCACACACTGACCTAGGTACACTTTGGTCAGGGTGAGAAGGTCGAGAAGTCCAAACCAGGGTCTGGAGGTTGCTCCATATCCTGCCTGGTCAGGAGTGTTGCTTTTGGTCTTCTGGTTGCGTGGTGGCTCATTGTTTTTAGGGGTTTTTCTCCTCTAAAGTCCATGGGAGTCATATTTGCATATAAGAGTCTTATATTTGCATATAACGGCATCATCCTCCTCCTCATAGTCGCGGGTGGTTCTCCATTGTGGAAGAGAGGCGAGCAGTGGAGACAGTACCCAACGGTAAGGGGATACAGAACTTTTAACAAATAACATTAACTTTGAAACTTTGTAACAACATTTTAACAACTTGTTCACTACAGGAAACACAAGTATGGGATTGTTTGGGAAGCCTGAGGAAAACAAACACAATTCTCAGTGTCCAAGAAGCTTTCAGAGAACTTTGATGTTTGAAGTTAAAACTAAACTATACCTCTTTTACTCCTTTTTTGTTTTCAAGCTGCAAATGTATCAAGCCCCCCCCCGCCTTTCTGCAGTGCTCTGCTGTGAGACATGGCCTGGTGCTGCACATATTGCCAACGAATCCAAGGGTCTCAAGGGATCCTTTTTACCTGGAGCTTTCCCGATTACTGTCATAAAACCAGAGAAAGGCAGGAGGCACATCTGGGGCTGCTCCCTCCATTCTGGAGATGCTCATAGAAAAGCTTTTTTTGGAGCAGCTGACTCCCACCTGCATGTCTTTTATTCCCAGTGATTTCCCATATACACGTTACATGACAAAACTGCTGCTGCAGCTCTTTCTCCTCTCCCCCAGAATTATTATTTTTCTTTATTGTCATTATTACTAAGGGCACAACATGATTTATTTTCTGTAAAACAAGCCATGTTATAGACAAGGCAAATTGTAAGGGTTGGCTTAGGAAGAGACATTAAAATACATTTTGTATGAAAATGAAAGATCATAAGCCGTTTCTTGGCAGACCCAATGTCTTTCAGGGCTGTTCTTTGGGAATAGCAATTCCAGGCAGGAACTCTGGAAAAAGTAGAGTGCATTGATATAATGAGAAGCTGTATCAGAATGGATATGCATGAGCTGGGCAAATTAATATTTAATGAACAGTGAAGCCTGCTATCCCTAATCATGGAGTGCCTGGGATTTGCGAAGTGATTAATTTTAAAGTATTTTGCATGGAATTATTCATGCATTAAAAAGTACATGACTCCCTTGTAGTGAAACGGAATTTAACTCAATGAAATTTAGTCATCAAAATGTTAGGTGTCGGGTACAGCTGAGACAACAGGACGAGGGTATTGCTCTTGTTGAAGGACATGGTGGAACTTGAAATGTCAGGATTAGCTTCCTGCAGGGAGGAATGGCCTCATCCAGCGTGGGTTTTCTTGGGAACCCAGAGCAGACAGATCATTTTTTGGATTTTCAAAGCAAGGAAGAGCCAGGAGTGGAAACAGGACTAGCAAGAGCTCCAGAGCAGGAAAATTATGTGGATGGATGAAAAAGGAACACAAGGATGCAGGCGCTGGGGCTGTAGCAGGTCTGGTTCAAAACCAGTGACATCACTTGAGTGACATCTCTGACATCACTGTCATAATCTTTATTTTTGCTTGTATTTTGCTTTCAATGATGTCTTCAAATTTCCTTGTTGATCCAGAGTTTAATGAGACTTTACCTTAGCTTGAACAAATGTTTTTTGGACCTCAGCTCAGACAATACTCCTGTCACTTCTTCATCTTTTCCCCACTGGTTTCTGATAAAAGGAGCCTGTTCCAAAGAAAATGTCCTTTTCACTTGGAAAATGGGGTTTCAGTTGGGGAGGGGAGGAAAGATTTTTTTTCCCCTGGCATCTTTTAAAAGTTTCCACTTTTTCCCTGACAGAAAACAGTTTCTTGATGTTATTGTGTCTTCTTGAAAGCCATTGTTTGACCCAAACATGGATTTTGAGAAAATGCAGGAGGTAGAGGAGGCTTTCTTGCCACACAATCTGCAAACACAATAAGTACATTGGCTTACTAAGAGGAGAAGAAAGAAACCATGTAAAAGGTGTTTACAGCTATTTGAGTGCTACTAATTGCACCAAAGAGTGTTCAGGAGAGGAGAGAAAAATTCGGCAATAAAGGTATAGGAAAGGTGGGGGTTGGGACAGGTGGGAGATGCATTTCCTCTCTCTGTGCCTGCTTGGAGCTGAACCAAGGTGCCATTGGCAAACACGGCCCCAAGGAATGAGAAAATCTCACCTGTGGTCGTAGCTGTGACCCTGGAAGTGAAATGAGTTTTGCTGACCAGGAGGGAGGAAAAGGAGGTGGGAATACACAGGATCTGCAGCCTCTCTGTGAGTTTGCATGGTGTTGGAGCCCAGGGCTCGACAGAAACCCCCATGAACACCCCCATGTACATCTTGGGGGGTTCAGGACCCTTGCTGGGACCCCAGCAGGACACTGTCTTTCACCTTTGCCCATGGAAAGGACTTTTAACACTCAGAGAAGAGTTGTAGGTTTGATAGAATGTTAGTTTAGTTTATCACAGGGTGTGAAAATGTAGTTTGGGTTTTTAGGATGAAGGCTGGACAAGGGACAAGATGGAGGATCTTGGGTGGTGCCTGAGCTGCTTCTTCTTGTTCATAGACTCCATCTTCTGTTGTGTGCTGGCACAGGGTGATTGGGTGGAATGGTTTGAGGTAGAAGTGTCATTTAGAGAGATAAATAAGGATAATTGGTACAGAATTGTAAATATCATACGTTTGGGATTTGGATTGGGTCAAATGGCTTTATAAGGCCTTGGGGGTCACTCCCTTGGGGCTTTCCAGCTGTGTTCTTGAAGGGAAAAGGCCTTGTAACTGAAGAGCGTGCCACAAAAGATAAGAAATAATAAACGCCTGAACAAGAAGCTGGAAGTCTCTTTCTGCTCTTTTCTAATTCTGGCACAAACTGATCTCAGAAGCAGAAAAGGCATCCCGAGAGCATGGAAGCAATTGGAGCAGATGTATTTTGTTATTTTTAGAACAGAATGTTGACTCAGAAATCAATTTATCCTTTCTCTGACTAACTTAAAACAAAAGGTGAGCCTGAAAATGAGGAGAAAACATTTCATATGAGCTTGAAAAAAATGCTTCAATCAACCTGAAGTAAACAGGTTGGGGTTTTTTGGTTTTTGGATTTTGTTTTTCCTTTGTTTAGTTTTGTTGCGGACTGGGCAAGGATTTAGAACTGGGCCTGTCCAAAGATTATTTATTCTTCCCTATGCTGGTTTTGCATGGATTGACATTTGGTGAGGAGAGAAGCCACCCACGGAAGTTACTTTTTCTAAGAAAAGCTGCAACAAAACTAATCAGTGACTAGTTTTGAATACTGACACCTTGTTAGACCACTAGAAAGCTGAACACGCCTCTGTGAACACACATGTTAAATATCGCAAAAACCCTGGGAAGTTTCTTTTTTCTTCCAACCTGGGAACAGGTAACAGGGTGGTGGTGGGGCTGGCTCTCCTCTGCTGCATGGCCTGCAGGCCTGGCAGGGCTGGGCCAGGCCCTGCTGCCGCTGCAGCACTGGCCAAGCCGGGAGGAGAGGAGAGGAGAGGAGAGGAGAGGAGAGGAGAGGAGAGGAGAGGAGAGGCGAGGAGAGGCGAGGAG
>WAAE01018622.1:76157-96291 GCA_013400495.1 Nicator chloris
AGGAGAGGAGAGGAGAGGAGAGGAGAGGAGAGGAGAGGAGGCCCCGGCCTGGCCCGATCGGGCCCCAGCAGCTGCTGGGCAGGGGGAGGGAGGGGGCCAGCCACACGGCGTGCTGCTGCTGAGATCCTAGCCATGTCCCCCCACAGTGTGGCTTCTAAAGAATCCTCTACTGGAAACGGCTCTAGCCCCTGCTACCAAGTCATCTTGTGTGGGAACATTGTGGGAACTGAAAAAGCAGAGGACTTCTATAGCATTGCAATAAGCTTACACAGATAGAGGTTTGAAACAGAGTTGAATTTTAGGCTTTGAAATATTTGGAGCATAGAAAGTTTCTGAGCTGCAAAAAATATAAAACAAGCAACTACTGTATGCTGTAAGGTGTACGTGTAGTGTCTATTGATTGGCCTAAGTAGATGCTTCTAAGCTTTTAGCTTTAGCCTATTGGCTAAAAAACCTTTAAAAGGCCTTGTAACAAAGAGAACTTTGGCTCTTGTTAGCAAGACGTGAGCTATTGCCATCTTTTGGGTCTCACCCTGTACTGAGGCTGATGTTGCAATAAAGCTTGAGGAACATCTCCTGGCAGTCCCGTCCCATTATTTAGAAACCAGATCCAACCTCTTACTGAGGGAGTGTCCCAGTGCCGTGAGGGATCATGCAGCTGAGACCAGGGGCGGCTCAGCCGCTGTGCGGTTGCCCCACAGCTAGAACTGAATGCAGCTAGAGCCCTCAGGATCCTGGCACAGCTCCAGCATGGCCTGAATCTACCACCAACCATCATGACCTCTGCAGGCCCCGGGCGAGATATTAACTCTTTCCTCACACGGATGAAACTTGCAAAGCACTAATTCTGTCATAAGTGAGAGAAAAGGACAGAGTGAAGACATGTACAGAGACAACATGAAGACATCTAAGTCAATGAAGGAGGAGTCAAATCCCAGATAGGAGAAAAATGAGAAGAATGCCTTAGTCTTAGGCTGAAATTCTTTTGCAAAGCCATGGTAAATGGATTGTGATATACTAGAATATCCCTTTAATTCATGGAAGACATGTATGGGGAGATGAAGAGTGTTCAACTCGCAGATGTGAGCAAAGGCATTTGTGCTGAACTAAGTAAATGTTAAAGTATCTGTGATCTCATGAGAACTTTGAATACAGAGAGAGATATGAGATGACGATGAAGATGAAGATGAAGATGAAGATGATGATCTGCCCCCAGGGAGAGAAGAAGATCTCTGTTCCCAGAGATGAAGATGATCTTAAAAACTGATGAAGAGAACCTTTGCTTTTGAACTGCTCATCCTTAAAATGGTACCCCATGAGTTTACATGGCCCATAAATGCAGCTGTGGGAAGGCTGTGTGGGATGGGAGGGATTTCACGGTTGCAGATTCCCGGGTGGCTGGTATTCGTGAGAATTGAAGCCATGAGAGAACTGTTTTCTTGTGGAGATGTCTCCATGACAGAGCAAAAGAGACTCCTCTCCCTAAAAGAACTGATGAAAGACTATTTTAGAGGTGGTAAACCAACCTAAGTTCTAAGTTTTGCCTCTGTATGTTGTCAGTGGGAAATAAAAGAAGGTTGTGGGGGGTGGAGAAGAGTTTTGAAGGTTTTATTCTGATTATTTTTAATTTTTTCCTTCTTGGAGTTTCGTTAATAAAGCTTTCTCTATACCCTTTAAAGTTTGAGCCTGCTTTGCTTTTCTCCTAATCCTTTTTCACAGCAGAAAAAAGAGTAAATAATTCTAGTGGGCACTCAACCCACCACATTAATTGGTGCATTGGCCAGGAAACGAAAAATTGGCGAACCAAAACCACTACATTCCCTCATCATTTTTTATTAGACCCTTGAAAAGAAAGATCCATTGTGGAAATATGAAAGGTAAAAGGGTTATTAAAAGGTAAAAGAAAATGTAAAGAAAGCCTCAGGAGGTAGAAGAGAACTGAGAGACTTTTTGTTCTTATTTAGCCCACGTGGGGTCTTTTTTGATTTGCTAGAGCAATATGACGCTAAACTCATTTTTGTGAATCATTAGATAGAAAAATCACTATAAAATGTTATGCTTCAGCTGCCATCTTGTTCTTGATCCAGCTTTGCATGGATTTTGTTGTTTTCTTGTACTTCTTGCTTAGTGCTTGTGATATAAACAAATAATAAATCCTACGTCTGCAAACTAGATGGGTTCCCATCGCGTTTTCCTGAGACATAGATCAAATCCAGCAATCCATTATTTTCACAGCAATTATTCTAAGTACAGCTAGAAAAAGCCATGTTAAGCCCCAATTTGAATGTAAAACATAATTAAAAGACTTTTCTACATTGTGACTTGTTCTCTTATCTGCCTGCCCATCAATGTCAGTGTATTAATGGTCATGATTTGTCTCTGAGGTAGGAAATAGCTTTTTCCTCTCATTGACTTTTTTGAGCAATGGGGAATCGAGCACATCAGGTCATGCCCATACAACGGGGCAAAAAAGTTCCTGCTACACTTTTGCTTCAGCTTCAGTTGAAAATTTAATCTCTTCTGCCCAACTGATTATTTCTGCTCTTGAATCCACTCTTTAAACCAAGAAATGTTATCGAGGAGCAGAAACAGGCAGAAATGTATTTTAAGTGTCTTTAATTTACTAAACTACAAGCCAGAAGAAAGTTGAAGAAATTAAGAACTCAGAGTATGATTAATATGAACCTTTTTTTTTTTTAATAGATGGAGAGACAAGGAATTGGAAACTTGGTGCTTGCTAATGATGTGGAGAAAAGGTTCATCTGAGTGTTTGGGCACTACCAGATCCTCACATCCTTGTGCTTGGCGAAGGCTTTTGAAAACACTGACATCCCTGCCATCAAGGCTCTCCAGCTTGGAGAACTCCTGCTCCCTGTGATATGTTTCCATGGACTTTGTGCAGGCTAATGGCCTTTAGTTATTCATTTCTTTGATTTGATTTACAGACCATTTCTTGGTGACTGCATCTTGTAGAGATGCACAAAAAAATGGCTCTACCATGTACTCCATGAAGTGTTGCACCTTAGGAAATTCCTTGGGAAACACATGCATGAATAATGGAAATAAAGGTATTAAAGACCAAAAGTCACAGGGAAAAAAATAAAAGAATGAAAAGATAATAAGAAATAACAATAAAAAGAAAGAACATGCAATTTTTCACTCCCTTGGGCAGATCAAAATCTGGGTTCTGGACAATTGAAAATCATTGTCCTTGTTAAAAAAAATGAGGCAAAATACATAAATGTTAGATGTGAGCATTGCAGTGAAACAGGCAGGGAGATGTGAAACTTGCCCATTTTTGTGGTGTGTGACATTTCCAAACTTGCCAGGTACACAAAAGGCAGTTTTCATCTGCTTTCCATGGGCATTTCTTCTAATTTGCATCACTGGCTAGATGTGCCCCACAGGTTCGGCTTTTCAGCTGCAAATAAGGATTTAAAGAAACAGAATGTGCCCCTGAATGGACTGATTTTTTCAAGAAGAAGATTAAAGTGGAAATTGAAGCTTTTTCCATCTGCTTTTATCGAATTCAGGTGGAGAACTGAACAGCTATAGCTGGAAGGGACCTCGCAGGCCACTCTGGGCTGAAGCATTTCAAGGTTTGTCAACACCTGTCACACTCTCCCAAGGCTTTATTTAGTGAGTGATTTCAACTTGTCCCCTGTGCTGGAAGATCCCAAGGTGTGTTCCGGGATGTGTGAGCCAGGAGCAGCAGGAAATGCAGCAGTTTGGGTGAGCGGACCTTTGGCTGCTGCTGGGGCCCATGGGGACCCTCCTGCCCACATCTGAATGTCCCTCCCAAGAAGATGCTGTCAACCCTTTCCTTGTCCCTGCTTCCTTCTGCATATGCAGTGCTTTCTCTCCTATCCCTTTCTGTATCCAGAAAAGGATGAAAACCCCATTTGTGGATTTGTTGGAAACTGGCTGAGCACAGCTCTGTGAAACCATCCTGAATGAGAATGAGCCCAAGGTGTTGTTTTGAGGCCTTTGCTCCTCTACCTCCTCCATCATGTTGATCCTTCTGCTGCTCTGGAAAAAGGTGGGAGGGAGGTGTAACTTTTCCATGGCTGTGGAGGTCCACCACAGGAACTCCCAAAACAGCCACAGGAGGCTGGAGTTGTGATGGGAAGTGGACATAGCAGAAATTCCTCTGCTGGCAGCTTTGTTTGGCTGGCACAGCCCAGATTCCCCCCTTTCCTACCTGCCAGGGCTTTCCCCCAGGAAAACTTTTGGTTCTGCAGAGTCTCGGTGCTGCCATTGTCCTGGCAGAAAGACAAAAGCACTGGGTTAATTAAAAACCCAAGAAGAAAATTGCAATTAAACCCAAACAAACTGCTGAATCAGAACAGCAAATTGCCCAGAGATGGGGGAAAGGCTGCTTTGCTTTGGCTTGTTTTTCTCAGAAAGCCTGAGGAGGCACAGGCGGCCAAGCAAATGCTACAAGGACATGCCACTGGCAAAAGTGTTTAAGGATACGGATAAACCCAGGATTGGGAACAGCATGGCTGCTCAAGCCAATTTATGTTGGTTTCACTCTAGGAAAATCCCAGGAGTCTTCATCTGGCAAGTGTCTTTCCAACTTGGCTGGAAGCTTTCCCCAGCTGGGGTAACCCCACTCATCCATCCCGCTCCTAGTTCCCTCTCCCAGTGCTGCAAACCCATTCTGGAGTGGCCCTGATGGCCAAAGCACCTCCTTGGGCTCCTTGGCCCTCACCAGAATCCATGTGTAAGAGACAGTCTGAAGGTTCCCTCGTTTTTGCCTCATGACCATCGTCAAGAACAAAGACTGAGACCCCAAGGACAGAGTACTCCCACAGGGGGCTTTGTGGCCAGCTGAGGTGAGATGTTTGCCGAGTTTTCTTTGCAGGTGTGTGCACCGGACCAAGGACTGGTATGCATTTCCCATGGGAACCAGTGTAAGAACAATGGACCAGGACACAGTTAGGCAAGCTGGAGCTTGTTGCCTGAATCAGCAAGCAAGCCAAGACCAGCCTGGGCCAAACAAACGGCTGCACCTGTTCCTCATCACAACACCCCACCTTTTTGGCCAGATGCCCCTCACTTTAAAAAAACACTATAAAAAGGACCCCTTGAGTTAACCCCACTTTGCGATCACCCCACGACAGAAGACAGTCTACGGGCAGCATCTGCCTCAAGGACCCCATCCTTCTTTGTTGGTAGTTTTATTCCCCTTCCTCCTCTTTCTCTCTCTAGCCTTTTACTCCCTTTCCTTCTCTCTATTGCACACCATGTTGTTGGCACTCAGTAAAAGTGCACTGCTGTTGAGAGTAAACTGATTGTCCCCTGCTGTGTCTTTTGTGCTCTGAGATCACTAAACGAACCATCATGACCTCCGCTTGTATTAGCGGGTCCTGACACCATGCCAAAGGTGTGTTCCCAAGGGATCTGCAGGAAGAATGTGGGATTTGCTCTGCAGCCTGCCTGATCTTAAAGGAAAACCTAATGGATACATAGAGACCATCAGCAAACGAACCTGTGGGGCATCTCTGTCCTGTGCCCGGCCAGCAATGCCCCAAAGGGTGCATGGAGGAAGTTTTGGCACCTTCCCACGTCCACTACTCAAATTCTGCAATCCTTGTTTGCAGCAGACCCATCTATTCACTCATTCCAGGGCTGCTTTCTGCGGAGCTGCTCCAGTGCATCCCACTGAAGGCATAAAGCTGAGAGAAGCCAGAGAATTATAAGGTCCCTGACAGCAGGACTCAGCAAGCGGCTGCTGTTAATCTTTCCTTTGCTACTCAGTTTTTGTTCCGCCTGTAATAAATCCCTGTGCCCTTTGCTGTTCAAACTGCAGTCTCGCTACTGGAAAAGGACGAGGCGGGGGGAAATGCTGGAGATTGCTATGTGCAGAAATAAAATAAGGGATTCATGTCTTGGGCTGGCCAATACTTCTCCTTATCAAGGTCTGAGCTTTTGTGTGATCAACCAGTGTTAAACGAAATGCAGGGGAACTCAGGCTGAACCACAACAGATTGGAAAAACTGCTGGATTAATGGAGGAAATGGGGCAGACGGTGCTCTGTGTTTTCTTTGAGCAGGGTGGAATGGGCAATTGGAGACATGATGTGACATTGCTTCCAAATCTGGAGCAACAGTGAGCTGGGAAATTGTTAATGAAAGACTTTTCCCCAAATGCCACCTCTGTGGATTTACAGCTACTTGTGTTAAAGATAATATTCATACTAAACTTAGAAAAAAATAAAATCTGAGAATATCTACTGACGTCAGTGCCTTCACTACTCCCTTCCCTTCCTGGCTACTCTGACACTGGCACTGGGTCTGCTGGGGACACCCCCCCGGAGCTCGGGAGAGCAGGAGAGTGGCCGGGAGCTGCCGCTCCTGCACGGAAGGACAGCTGTCATCCCACGGCAGCAAAGGAAAGAGAGAAGGGCCCCGGAGTCATAACAACCAAAGATTTATTCTCTCTGCAGGAACAGCATCCGAGGACAGGGACCGGAAGCTTACACTGGGTTTTTACTGGGGGAGGACCTATGGGAGGGAACAAACCAATAGCCAATAGGGAAAACATGGGGGGAACTAAGGGAGTAAAAAGCAAGTTTGGGAATGAATAAGGGAACTTTGAGGGAGGATTCACCAATCCCTAGCCAATCACTTGATGGATGCTGGGGAAACTTCTAGAATTAGGGGAAGGCAATCTTGGTAATTGACACAGGGTTAGGGGAGGCACTTAGAGTACTGACACAGAAGTCCCAGGAAAGAAGGGAGGAGTTGAGGGAGAGTGGCAATTGGGAGGGGGGTGCAAACATGAGGTGAAACCATTACAATGGGGGTTACAGAACAAACCAAACCACTGCAAAATGCACCACAACAATCTACTATTTGCTTTGATATGAGCAAGGTAATAATTACCATTTTGGTTCACAATTTCTTCCCATCTTTGGATTTGTATAAGAAGTTAAAAACATTGAAAAGCAGTAGGAGAACGCAGCACTTGAATTTCTGCACTTCTATGCAGATTCTTCATTTGTGAAAAAATCTGGACTTTTGACTATTCACCTGCACCTGAAGCAGGGGGGGAAAAAAAAAGAATAGGAAATTCAGAGAAAAATGGCTTGAGGGCTTTGCTGCAGAGAAGAAAAGCAGCAGATCTTCTGATGGTAGGAAAAGCTGTGCCCTGGTGACAATTCGAACTTCTCCATCATCCCTCCCACTTCCCTGGTCCCTCTGTTCATGCACTACTGGAATTAATTTCCTGTGGCTCAACAAACCCCTAATCCCAGAGTTGATTTCATGGCCAGGGGGTATTTAGTGGGTAGTCCTGATTCCTGTTGACAACAAGCTAACGTTATACTGCCAGGCCTGGGAGCACTGAGGAGGGCGCAGAGATCCATGTGCTGCCAGGCAGGAGCTCTGTGAGACTGGCTTTGTGTCACCAGGGATCACATCCCTGCAGAGCCATCACTGGGAATCACATCCCTGTGGCGCTGTTGTTGGAGCAGAGCGTGTGCCTGGTGCCACAGAAGATGCTGCTGGGCATGGAGAGACCATAAATGTTGTGGCACAGGTGAAGTGCACTCAGAGGGATAATGCACCAACAAATAGAGATGGAAAATGGAAAAGCTTTTGACACCACACACTCCACCCCCACCCCCGCCTTTACTTCTTCAGGGCTATAAATGTTACTGGCTCTTTACAGCCATACAAACAACCGGTTCTGGCTGTGAGGCTGTAAAAACTTGAGCAGGTTGATTTTGACACAGTAGAACTTTTTTGGCATGAAAAATAATTCCTTTTTTGAGCAATTCTCTTGTTTAATTTCCAGCAGACAAGGAGTCACAATGAAGTAGCCTTGAGTAGGAGTTGAATATGAAAAACAGACTCCTGCAGAGGGGTGAAAGATGTGAACTTAATGAACTTACAGTCTCATTCATATAAAACTGAACAAGAGAGCAATGTGTTTTCTCAAGTGACAGTTGTGTTGCTGTTCCCAAATGTTATTTTTTATTCCAACTATGCTAGCTGGGGTAATAAAAGATATGACTTTGCTTCCCATACTTTGCCCAGCTGATTTTTTGCAAATACTAAATCCTGTTTCGTGTCCTCAGTAGATGCAGAATTACCCAGAGTTGCCCCCAATTGCAAGTGTAAATCTGTTAGAAATGGTTTATAGTAACACACAGTCTTGGCTACCCCAGCACAGGGAAAATGTTTTTTAAAATGGTGTAAACTCACTCCTACAGAAGGAAAATGCTTGGTCTCCTTGTTCCATTTACATCTTACACGGTTATATCGAGGCTGATATTTTTGGTACATTTTGTAGGATGTACTGAAGAGATTTTTAATATACTCAGATGTTGAAGAGTGCTAAATGTTTCACTTTTTTATTTATTCAAACCTTTGGACATTATTAAAAAAACCCTGTCTGATATTTCTGAGGCAAATGCCAGGATTTTCAAAATTCCGTAAATGCATTTTCAATTGATGGTGAAAAGCCAAAGCAGGGATTTGACACTTCCACAGCATCTGACCCTTCTGCTCTGATGTGACCATGAGAATTGCCCCTGATTTCCTGTAAGGACATTCCCGGAAGATCCGTTTGCTGCTCTGCCCAAAAGCAAACGTGAATCCTTTCCTCCATTGCTTCCAAATTGCTGCATCCCAGCAATTGGTTGTGGATCCTTTGTGTAAAGAGAAGAGAAAGCAGCTGGTTAAATCCCAGAATGGTTTGAGTTAGCAGAGACATTGAAGGGCATCAGTCCTCACCCCTGCCATGGGCAGGGACACCTTCCACTACCCCAGGCTGCTCCAAGCCCTGTCTAGCCTGAACTCAAGGGTAAGGATGTGTATCCAAGTTCATTGATGGGGGTGTGAATCCCACTTCTATCTCTGCCCCATCCCTGTTGGGCAGTACCGCTGGGCAAATGAAACAGTTAAATGAGCAGTTTGCAACGAAAAATCTCTATGTTTGTGTATTTTCCCTTAATTTACACCCTCACCAGAGGCTCCAGGTCTACAGCTGATGACACAGAGTTAAGAAGTAGAAACTTTTTAACTGGGTTTTGGCCTTCATGAGGAAAAAGATGGTAACACTGGGGGGAGGTGGGGTGGGGGGTGACATCCTTTGTAGGGAAACACATGACAAAGCTGACAGTGAAATATTGTTCTCCAGGTGAATTATTAATGCTGACATAGGAAGAGATATTCCTTGGGAATTGGTTATTACTGAAATAACTCCTGCTTCTTGCCCTTCCCCACAGATCTCAGACAGGGGTTTAGGCCAAGGGCAGCAATCTTTGGGACTCCAGGGCAAACAAGCTTAGAGGTTGTAAGAGAATTTCTCCTTTCATTAACTCCCAACTCCAAAAACTCCAGCTTCTGAAATCCATCCCGCTGTGCCTTTGTGAGTCATGGCTGGTGACAGGATTTCAGAGGGGCCACGCTGGGCTGTGGCAGCACTGACACCCCACAGCTGCAGCAGGGGATGGATGGACGTGCCCAAGCCTCCTGTAACTGGCTTTGGAGAAAACCAGCACTGTCCAGAGAGTGCCACCGACTAAAGCCAAATGAATATTTCCATCTACAGCTTTGTCATCATCTACAACTCCTTGGGACAGGGGAGTTGCTCATTTCATTGCCAGGGAGGTAATTTGGGGAAAAAATTCCCTTTTACCACCCACCTGTATCTTCCTCATTTATGCAGTGGAGCTCGGTCTGCTTGGATGTTCCCTGGAGCCCTGAGGGTTATACTTCTGGAAGGTGCACACTTTCACTCGGGGATGATTTTTTTTTTGGTTGTTCATTACTTTGGGTGAGGATTATTTTCTTACAAGGTTCCTTTTGCCTCTTCGTTACATACAGAGTTGGTTTCTGAATGCTGCTGGTAGATTTGTCTGGAGTGCTAAAGGACCCAAAAGGGGCAAATCCTGTCCCAGTGGGATAACATGCCTCTCTTCCACCTCTCCCCCTAACTTTGGGGTCCCCAGTGCTGAGGACCCTGATAGAATCACTGGGCTTTTTCCTTTGCAGGCACTACCACCTAGTGCAGTGCACTGGAACTTCATGTTTTCCCCTTGGATTTTATCCCACAATTGCAATCGATTGGTGGTGCTGGTGGAATAATTGGTGCTTAATGAATTAGCCACTGCTCCGAGGTATTTTTTTTCTTAACCACTGCAAGCAGTTCTCAAAGGGGGCACGATTTCCACAGCCAGGCAATGGGTTCATTGTCTCCAAAACGGAATTTGCAAAGCGACCACTCTGGCTGCTTTTAAAGGAGAGACCTTTCTTCTGGATCTTGAAGTTGACTTAGTCCCTGTACAGGCAGGCGGGATAAAATCACAGAATCCTGGACTGGTTTGACTGGAAAGGGACTACAAAGCCCATCCAGTGCCACCGCTGCCATGGGCAAGGGAAGACACCTTCCACTATCCCAGGTTGCTCCCCGTCCAACCTGGCCTTGGACACTTCCAGGGATGGGACAGGCACAATTTCTCTGAGAAACCTGTTCCAGTTCTCACCACCCTCATAGGCAAGATTTTCTTCCTTATATCTACTCTAAACCATGGGTAGCTGTTGTGGTTTGTCTGGAGTTTTGTTATTAAGGGACTTCTCTGTGTTATGGTTTGTCTGAAGTTTTATCGTTAAGGGACTGTCTTGTATCCCCCTCTTTTGTCTGAGTTACACGGTTCTGTCCCAAACTTGTTTTTCCACCCTGTCTGTCAGACTTACCACATCCTCTTTTTCCTGAAGGTTCTGTGTCTCTTTCTTGGGACCAATCCCTGTTTGGACCTGTCTCGAGAGGGTTCCCCGATTCAGGACACCCCATTCGGCCAGAAAGTTTGTTTTCGTTTCACTGACCGCCCTATTGGGTCGAGCCCGCCGCCTACCCCTTTCTACCCCTTCGGTTTATAAGGTGGCGCGCCCGCTGCCTGGGGTCCGTCTGTCTCTGGCTGTTTAGAAGAATAAACCCTTCTGGATTAAGAGACAGCAGCCTCTCTTCACTTCTTGCTTCCAAACCGCGCTTTCTTACAGTCTTTTAGCCATAGAACTGAGCATTTTCGGAGCGGCCTCGCTCCCGCCGCCTGCCCAGCCGTGCCTGCGCCTCCCGCTCCTGCGAGCCGCGCCTCTCTCCGCTGGCCCGGCACAGCACGGCAGAGCCCGGCACGGCCCGGCACGGCCCGGCACGGCCCGGCACGGCCCGGCGTGCCGCTCCTCTCTCCGCTGGCCCGGCACAGCACGGCAGAGCCCGGCACGGCCCGGCAGAGCCCGGCACGGCCCGGCACGGCCCGGCGTGCCGCTCCTCTCTCCGCTGGCCCGGCACGGCACGGCAGAGCCCGGCACGGCCCGGCGAGCCGCCCTCTCCACAGCCACCGGCGCGGGAGACGCTCTCTCTTTACTGCGCTGTTCCACGGCAGTTGGGCGAGCTAAAATTAACTGTAACAGGTAGTCATAAGCAAAAGCAAGGGAAAGGCAAAATCCTCCCTTCCTGGGAGATTTGTGCGTGAACCTCCCATCAAGTGAGTCAAGGCTGTGGACATTTCCCAAGGGAACTGGAGAACTGAGCAGAGCCTTCAAATGGACAACCTTCTCCTGTCGTCCTTCTGTGCCTGTGTACCCTTCAAAGCTCTCCATGCTTCTCAGTCTGGCTCATTTTCCAGATGCTCCAAAAGGATGCATCACTGGCCTGGTGTGCAGGGGGTCTCTGCTCCTCAGCCAGCACTGACTCCTGCTCCCAGAGCCCCACTGCTGGAGCACGTGTCCAAAGTGGAAGGTGTGAACAGAGAGCTCCCTTGGCGTTTCCACATGTCAGAAGTGTCTCAGAGTTTGTCTGGATCATGCAACCCGCTTTTCTTTCCAGGGTGCTGGCATTTCTCCCAGAATTAGAGAAAGATGGAGCAATGTGACTGCTACCTCCAGGTGAGATAGCTTCACATTTTGGTTTGCCTTGAGATACTCCTCTAATGTTGATTTCAAACAGAGGCTGATTTTCCCAAATACGAAGACATATATGAAGACAATTCTGGACTTTGTGGAGATTTGCCTGCTAAGGCATCATGTAAAGCCGTGGCATGTGCCCCCTGTTTGTCCCCAAGCCAGGGCGTGCTGTTTATAGCCACAATCTGAGCGTAGAACCACAGATCCATTTCAGTTGGAAATGACCTTTAAGATCATCAGGTCCAATGGCCTGCCACATTTTGTGGGAATGAACGATGAACAGAGTCCAGGTGGTGGTAGTGTGGTGGTGCTCAGCCACCTGAGCACTCTCCATCCCCACCGCTTGCTCACAGTCAAGCAGAAGTTTGAAGCAATGGAAATAAAATGACATTATTCCAGGCAGAGCTGATTTAATGAAAAATACATTGTCTTTCCACAGCTTCAGTGAACATATATTGGTTTCTACCAAATTGAATTAGAAGTCATCTATTCTCAGAACCTGTGAGGAACTGGCACAAGAGGGGAGTGGATATGAGAGGCTTCAAATCTCTTTCAGGGACTGAATTAACTGACTGCAATCCTTTGCCTGCAAAGGAAACTAGGTAATGTTTCCTCCTGCTAAACATGCACTGCAAAATAATCATATGAAAACATTAAAATACTCATTTATTTACAATCTGAGCTCAGGAATTACTGCTTTGCTTTGCTTTTGTTTGACAGGAATAGTTTTGTATTAAAAGGTGAACCAAATAAATATGAGTAAAACTATTACCCACCTTAAAACCACGAGTAATTGTTGATGAAACAGGGAGTCGAATTCAACAACAACAAAAAAATGTTTCTGGTTCATTTAAAAGGCCTTAAAATTCTGGGTTTATCTGGTTTTCCCAATATTATACCATGGCAATTTCTGAGCTGAAAGCACTGCAATGAGAAATCAAGACACTTCATTTTGCAAGTGTCAAGACAAAGGATCTTCACTTTTCCAGTTTTTTCTACCCATTTTCTTTTGAGCTGAACTCAACAAATCCTCGTAAATCTTTGAGGCTGTCAAAATGACTCAATGTCTCTTTTTAACCCCTTTCAAACTTTTAAAAGATGAATAAACTCCCACTTGCTAAAAGGTGGTTGTGTTAATCAAAGACTTGGATCATTCTGTTGCCATTGGCTTTGCTACCAGACAGCCCCAAATGCATCTTTCTGCAAAATAAAAGGGCTTGGATTAACTTAGTTTGGATGCTCTTGAACTGCAGCGAAGTCTCCTTGTGGTTTAGTCTCTGACACCAAATTAACCTTCCCCTGAGCAAGGCATTTATATTCTGGAGTAAATGCTCTCTCATACAAAGTTATTCTGCAATTAAATGAACTTCTATTTTATCTCAGCGTTACAAGAGCAAATGTGGAGAGCACAGGGCAAGCAGAGGATGAACAGCTCGAGCATTCCCCACTGCCTGCAGGGACAGGCTCCCTGTGCTCACCTGCACTGGTTTCTGGACTTGGTATTTGTGCAGTGACAAGCAATCCTGGAATGAACAGTGACAAAAATGTGACTGCCCAAAGCTGCGGTTTGCACCTTGGGAAGCCCAGTGAAATCCTCACCGGAGTTTTTACACCTGGTCTCTGCAGGAGGACAGCGCTTTAGCAGAGGGGACATGAATCATCATCAAAGAGGTTTGCACATCCTCTGACTTTGCTTTCGAGTGTTTTCATGTCCATTCCTCTTAAACTGGTTGGAAACTGGGGAGAGGATGAAACCAGAGGATATTTTCAGAGCCTGGAAACATTCAGTGCTGGATTCAACGGGGCTTGGAACAACCTGGTCCAGTGGAAGGCGTCCCTGCCCATGGCAGGGAGTGGAACTGGATGAGCTGTAAGGTCTCTTCCAACCAAACTATTTCATGATTCAATGAAAGAGTGTAAACAGAAATGTGCCATCAGACAGCTTATAGTGACAGCAGATTCCACTGCTTGAACCAGCCTGGTTTGGTAAGACTTGAGCAGGAAATGGAACATAGAAATGCTTCACCTTACTAAATACCCGAGTTCCACCACCACAGAGCAGCTTCCTGTGGAAAGTCAGCCAAAAACTGATGGCATGCTGAAAGTGACTCTCCCAGGGCCTGGGGCACCCCTGTATTGCAGCCACTGAGTGCTGTGAATGATGAGTAAATGTAGATGAGTGAGCCTGGCAGAGGCTGGGCTGCATTGCTGTGCTTGCTTTTGATTTACAAGAGTCAGACCTGCACCTATCCTGCACCTCTCAGCAATTTCCCTGAGAGGAGGAAACAAAGCAGCTTTTGGCAAGGTTCACTCAAGCAAATCACTATTTTCTCTTTAAGGGCTTTTACCACTTGCAAATTTGCTTTTCTTGTGTTTACAGCTCCTTCCTGGACAGACTCCGGCATATGGGGGTGACCCCCAGCAGAAATTATAATTGCAAGGGCAGGATGTGGAAGGATTGGAGGGATGCCACCATGGGAAATGCTTTCAGGAAGGTGCTTTCAGAGAGATGTTTTGAGTAGATGCTTTCAGGAGATGGTTTCAGGAGGGTGTTTTCAGTAGATGCTTTCAGAAAGATGCTTTTGGGACATGCCTTGAGAAGGTGCTTTCGGAAGACAGTTTCAGGAGAGGCTTTCAGGAAAATGCCTTTGAGGGGATGGTTTCAGTAAGATGTTTTTGGTAGATGCATTCAGGAAGATTATTTCAGATGTTTCAGCTCCACCATCTCTGCTGCTCCCTCTAGCTCAGCTACAGTGACTGCACTGGGGATCCTTTCCCACTTGCTGGGCTTTGCTCTGCTCATAGAATCCAGACTGGTTTGGGTTGGAAAGGATATTAAAGACCACCCAGTCCAATCCCCTGCCATGGGCAGAGACCCCTTCCACTGTCCCAGGTTGCTCCAAGCCCTGTCCAGCCTGGCTTTGGACACTTCCAGGGATCCAGAGGCAGCCACAGCTGCTCTGGGCACCCTGTGCCAGGGCCTCCCCACCCTCACAGGGAACAATTCCTTCCTAATCATCCTCTCAGCACTGACTCAGTGAGACCTTTCCTGGCCACTTTGTAAAAGTCAAGATCCTTGAAATGCTCTTCCATTCCTAGTAGCAGGAGCTGCAGCTCTGGCAATAACTGCTGTCACACCTGGCTTGTAAGTGCAGATGAGTAATGGCCCATTTTCTGCTGGTTGAGAATTTACTTCTGAAGTTCAGCACCTGCCCTGGAGAGCTGCTCCCTCACAACCCTGAGCAGCACCAGGGATCTGAATTCCAGCTCATTTTCAGCTATCAGCAAACCTCCATCACATCCTGCGTGGCCAGAAACATGACCAGACACAGAACTACAGCAGGGAAACAGGCAGTGCTTGCTTTGTTCTTTCATTAGAACTTGATTTGGAGCTGTATTTAAACATGAATTACTGAGAAGGCAAAGACAGGGCTCTGCTTCTTGCTGGCTGTTATTAAAACTCTAAATCAGGCTGCCTGTGGAGCCATCCCTGCTACCTTTGCAAAATGAAACAGGAAATTGGCCCCTTCTGTCTCTGAGGGAGGGTGCAAGCACTCTTGGTGATCCTCATAAAGCACCTGGATTTTCCTGAACCTGCCAGTTTGCAATGTTGTAAATCACCACAACAGGGTTGTGGAGGAAAAAGACTTGGAAATGCTTTTCCCAAATGACAGCTCTACTGTAACTCAGACCAGCAGCCACTCAGATCTCATGCAGCTGTAAATTCAGTGATGGATTTCTTAGGGGTGGAGATTCATACCCCAAAATCCCACATCCAGCCTAAAACTCCAACCCAGAAACATCCCCCTTGCTGGGGCATGTCTGGAAAGACTGTATGGAACATGGTGGGTGTTGGGGAAGGTGGTACAGGGAAATCTTATGAACATGATTGCTTGGCAACAGGTTCTGAAAACATCCAGCCTGTCAGTGAAATAGAAATGACAGCAGTCTTTGAGATGTGAGGCATGCTGGAGCAGAAGACAGGATATTGGGCAATACCTCTGGCCATGAGGGAAGGGGCCTGCTGAGAAGGCAGGAAGAGGGGATTTTAGAGATCAGCATTAAGGTTTAGAATGTAGCCCTTATGCAAATGTAGTAGTTCTCATAGGCTGTATGTAGATTCTGTAGGATTTGTGTCTCACACCGGTTGGTCACTGTAAATAGAATATTCAACACAGAATGGGATAAAACTGACTGTAACAGGAAATTCTTCCTCTTGGGACCAGGCCATCAGCTGGGCTGGGCTGGCAGCTGAGAGCAGGGCTCTGTCACCCACGGCCCTTGCAAATAAAGCACGTGTTCCAAGAGCAGCCCTGTCTGCAGAGATCTCCCAACTCACCGTCTCAGTGTGCCTCTAACAGGTGGGAATCCTGGTTTAATCTCAGCTGCAACTCAACCTCACACATCCCTGTGGGATGGACGAAGAGAATCGGACGGGTAGAAGTGAGAAAACTTGAGTTGAGGCAAACATTTTAGTAAGTAAAGCAAAGTCTGTGTGCAAGCAAGGCAAACCAAAGAGCCCATTCACTGCTTCCCATCACAGGCAGGTCTCAGCCACCCCAGGAAAACAGGACCTCATCACTAGTACGGTGACTTTAGAAGACAAAAGCCATCAGTCAGAGTATTCCCCCTGTTCCTTCTTCTACCAGCTAAGTTATGACTTCATATGGGCTGAAATATCCCTGGGATCAGCTGGGATTAGCTGGGATTCTGGCTGTGCCTCCCCCAGCTTCTTGGGTACCCTGAGTCTCCCCTCTGGTGGGGTGAGGAGCAGAAAAGGCCCAACTCTGTCAGTGCTGCCCAGCAAAAGCAAAACATCCCTGGATTATCTCCAGCACAAATCCCAACCACAGCCGCAGACAAGTTACTGTGAAGGAAATTAACTCTCTCCCACCCACACCCAGCACATGGTGGGATGGGGACATTAATCTATTATGCTGAGGCTGATATAACTGATTCTCTCTTTCAAAATACTAAAAAAAAAAAAAAATTCCAACGTTTTCATTTTGTTTGGATTTTTTGTTATTACTGCACAAGGTTTAGGTTCTTTCAATTTCATTTTCCAGGCAGCCTTTTCCTGCCCAGATATCACTGACCAGCTTCACCACAAGCTCTGAATGACCAGAAAATGCATTTCCACTGCTCAGATAATTGATCTTCACTGCTGTCTGCCAAGTGAGAGCACTGAGTCACTCCCATCCCCACCAGCCTGGTCACAACCTCCTCCAGCCAGGCCAGCAAAGCTCTCACCCACAGAGAGGACTCAGCAGAGGGTTTTTTCCAGTATGACGGGAAAACAGAACCTTCCTTCATCTTCTGGAATGAACTTTCTGCCCTTCTCTAGAGAGGAGACCAGCAAAGACACCGTGGTAGAGGACTGGTGATGCATTTCATACCATCAGAGAGTCCCAGGCTGGTTTGGGTTGGAAAAGACCTTAAAGCTCATCCAGTGCCACCCCTGCCATGGGCAGGCACATCTTCCACTGTCCCAGGGTTCTCAAGCCCTGTCCAGCCTGGCCTTGGACACTGCCAGGGATCCAGGGGCAGCCACAGCTGCTCTGGGCATCCTATGCCAGGCTCTCATCATCCTCACAGGGAAGGATTCATAGCCAGAAATGAACTTGGATAAAAGATCTATTGAGCCCAATTTGCAATTTTTTTCCCTCTGAAAGCAGGCAAAATTATTCTTTAGCTTTTCTGGGCCTTTTCTCTCACCCATCACCTTAGATAGCCTCTCAGAGAAGATGTGATGAGCAAAGGGCTCAGGGTAGGACCCTCTTCTGTCACACCTTGCTCAAGCTGAAGGGACCTGTTCAGCTGGGGCAGCTCCATGGAGCAAAAAGCCTGAGCTGCTCAGCTCTGCCAAGAGCAGCTCCGGGCAGTTGTTACTACACTGACTTAATCACACCCAAAAGGAACACAGAAATTTCATGTCGTCTTCTCCCTCAGAAAGGACAAGAATTTAAGATGAGGTTTGTTCTTTTGGTGCAGGAACAGCTCCTCTGGAGTGGATAGAATCCTGCTGAGAGTAAACACCATAATCTGGTCGAGTTCCTGTCCCTGCTGCCTCTCAGCCCATTGAATAACTTTGAACTCACTCACCCAACATTCCCCAGGGGGGAAGGTATTAGGCCCATCCAGCACACTGGGGAGCACAAATTAAATTACATGTTCCAGCCAAGAGCATCTTGTGTGGCCTCCAGCAAGCTTCACCCCTCTCATCCATGACTCTGATTTCCATAAAGTTCTAATGATGCCACAGGACACACCTTCAGTGTATCAATCTGTCCCACAGCAAACAGTCCTTTCACTCATCTCACTTTATATTTCTGCCTTTGGGAGGTGCCCCTGCAAAGCTGCCTCCAGCCCTGGGGTCCCCAACACAGGAAGGACCTGGAGCTGCTGCAGCCAGTCCAGAGGAGGCCACAGAGATGCTCCAAGGGCTGGAGCCCCTCTGCTCTGGAGCCAGGCTGGGAGAGCTGGGGCTATTCATCTGGAGAAGAAAAGGCTCCAGGGAGACCTCAGAGCCCCTGCCTGGGCTAAAGGGGCTCCAGGAGAGCTGGAGAGGGACTGGGGACAAGGGCCTGGAGGAATAGGACACAGGGAATGGCTTCCCAGTGCCAGAGGGCAGGGATGGATGGCTGTGAGAGTGGGGAGGCCCTGGCACAGGGTGTCCAGAGAAGCTGTGGCTGCCCCTGGAGCCCTGGAACTCTCCAAGGCCAGGTTAGATAGGGTTTAGAACAACCTGGGATGGTGGAAGCTGGGATTTGCTCCCAATACAAATGCAAACAGAAGTCTTTTACGCATAGGCTCTGCCCAGACCCCCCAACAACCCCACCCTGGCCATCCCTGGCAGTGCTGTCCAAAGGCTCCTGGAGCTCTGGCAGCCTCGGGGCTGGGACCATTCCCTGGGGAGCCTGGGCAGTGCCAGCACCTCTGGGGGAAGAACCTTTCCCTGAGCTCCATCCCAACCCCCCTGACCCAGCTCCAGCCATTCCCTGGGTCCTGTCCCTGGTCACAGGGAGCAGAGATCAGAGCTGCCCCTAGGGAGGAGCTGCAGCCCCCAGAGCTCTGCCCTCAGCCCCCTCTGCTCCAGCTGAACAGGCCAAGTGCTCTCAGCTGCTCCTTGTGTGGCTCCTCCAGACCATTCTGCTATCCTTGTGTCCTTCCTTTGGACCCTCCCCAACACCTTCAGATCTTTGGCACAGAGAGATCCCCCTGGGGACCCCCAAGGACATCAGTCCCATGTCACGTCCCAGCTCTGCTCCTTTGGCACTTGGATTGCAATTAGCTTTGAGATTGTTTATTTCTTGTTTTTCCAGTTCAGCTGGTTGAGGAAGGACAATCAGGGTTGCCATGGCAATGGAAGGATGACTTCTTAATTTGTGGGATTCTTTCTCTAATTATTCTGAGAATTGTAATCCCATGAAAACTGCCTCCTTTGGAGAAATTCAGTTAAGGGCTGCACAGGCACTGAGGGAGAAGTTAAAAAGAAAGGAAAGTTAATGAAGATGTTTTTCGGGCGAAAGAGTGAAAAAAAATATTTGTGAATTTTCCTTGCTTGTTTCATGTGCCAACAAGAACAAATGTCTGGTGTTATCGAGAAACAAGGGCCTGGAATGGGTCCTAAATTTGAACTATTCATGAGTAATTCAAGGTGGTTTCACAGACCTTCTGAGGAGCGAGGGTATCAGGCAGAACTAACACATATAACTGGAAATAAAACCATGTAAAACTCAATGGAGAACAAGTAGGAATTCAAGGGCTTTAAATGGAGAGGCACTAGAGAAAATATAATTTTTTAGTATAGTTTTTCATTCCCAAATTTTAAAACTCAAGACAGGACAGGAGCAGCACTGCTTTCATTTTGTGTAGGGTGAAGAGACACCGCAGGTTGTTGCTCAGGGTGGGCAGTGAAGGGCAGGCACAGGGGGAGGGACCCAAATCCCTGGTATGTCCCAGCTGGCTTTGGAGCTAAGCAGGTGCCACAGGAGTCACCTGTGACAGGAACACCTTGGAATCCTGATGAGCACAGCCTCAGAGAGAGGGCTGGTAGATCTCTTACTGCAGAGAAGCTGGAAATGCCAGAGGGAGCAGGGCAGGCTGAGTGCTGAGAAACACCTCTGAAAATCCAATATTCCCTCGCTGGGGCCCAGAGCCTCCAGGGGAGTATTAATGTGCATTAATATTTCTGCAGGAGGAGGAGGAGGAGGCGGGGG
>WAAE01018622.1:96334-199383 GCA_013400495.1 Nicator chloris
CATCCTCTCTGCTGCTGGGGGAGAATTCTTGCCTCCCAAATCATTATTCCACTGGAAAATGCTGGTTCAGCTCTCTGCCAATATGATGTTTTCATCATCACCTTTCTTTGGAGGGTAATGGGCATGGAAACGGAGCATTCAGCTGTCTTACTTTCCAGCAGCTTTGCTGCCCAGAGCAGCTGTGGCTGCCCCTGGAACCCTGGAATTGCCCAAGACCAGGCTGGACAGGGCTTGGAGCAGCCTGGGATAGTGGAAGGTGTCCCTGCCCATGGCAGGGAGTGGGACTGGATGATTTTAAGGTCCCTTCCAACCCAAACCAGTCTGGGATTCTATGACGTTCCTTTAGAAGGCATTTCATTCAGCCATTTGAATATTTTTGGTTTTCTTTGAAGGAGACTTCCTTTTCAATTGCTTTCATTGCTTTTGTTTTATACTCCATTCTAAATCCAAGCACAATATTAAATGCCCTGAAATCTAATAAAAATTTCAATTTTTATATATTAAAAAGCTGTTTAACTGAGATAAAGCTACTTCGTAAGTGATCAGATTTAATTTCAGGGGAAACATCAACATTCAACATTATGTTCCTGTTTAGAAAAGTGGACTCCTTTAAGTAGCTCAGCCCTCTCTGCTCAGGGGAGCTCTATGTCCCCACTTTGAAGACACTGGCAGTAAAAATTTAAGTGACAAGAGAGTCCATAAAGATTGGGGAAAGTCTGAGAAATGGAGGGAGAGTTAGAGATTATGATTAACTTAACCAAAGTCCTTCTTCCAGCAGTCGTTGTTGGCCCAAGGCTCCCTGACTTCCCTTCCAAATACCTGTTGTCCTTCTGCCTTCAAAGCCCATGGCAAAAGCAGCATCCTGTGAAACTGAAATCCCAGAGGGACATTGATGGGACATTTCCCTGGTGCTCAGTACAACCACAGAAAGATCTGCAGCTGTGCCAGGGAAGGATCTGGAGCAGCTGAGGGAGCTGGGAAAGGGGCTCAGCCTGGAGAAAAGGAGGCTCAGGGGGGACCTTGTGGCTCTGCACAACTCCCTGACAGGAGGGGAAAGCCAGAGAACAGGGACAGGAGGAGAGAGAATGGCCTCAGCGTGGGCCAGGGGAGGTTTGGATTGGATATTGGGAAAATTTCTTCATGGAAAGGAGTGTCCTGCCCTGTCACAGCTGCCCAGGGCAGGGCTGGAGTCTCCATCCCTGCAGGAGTTTAAAGCTGTGTGGATGTGGCACTTGGGGACATGGTCAATGGTGGCCTTGGCAGTGCTGGGTCAACTTAGTTGGACTCAATGTGCTCAGAGGACTTTTCCAATCTAAATGATTCTGTGATTGTCAGACAAACCTCTTCCCTGGACTTCAGCCATCATTGCCTTTTTTTTTTTCTTCTTTTTTGAAAAATCCTTTTTCTCTTCAAGCCCAAAGGGAAACATAAAAAATGAACTGGCAGAAAACACAGCAATTTCCAGGGTTAAGGAGAGGGCTCTGGCTCAGGGCAGTGGGGACCATGTACTGAGCCACATGAGAGACCAAAGCACCTCATTTTCTCTGTAGAACATCCCACTGCTATGTCTGTGAGGTTAGTCCTGCCTTTCCCATTGCAAACCCTTTACCTGGGCTGTGCTTCCGGGGGGCTCAGGTAGGGCTGTGGAAGCAGAGGGGCTCACACAAGTCAGGACTCTTCTTCATCCCTTTTTCTTCCTCGAATAGAGCCGTTCCGCGGTGTTTCAGGGTGGCATCCCGAGCACTGCAGCAAGTGCTGGAGACACAAGAGGGCAGGCACAGGCTGTGCAAAGGAGAGAGGGCTCTGCACAGCCTGTGCCTGCCCTCTTGCCAGCCAGCCTGGCCCTTTCCACTTCCCTCCATCTCTGCAAAGGGGTGAAAAAGGGGATTTTTCTCAGGGACATGTCTTCTGGCCCTGCCTGGCTCGTCTGCTGAAGCAGATTTGAAGCAGCATACGTTCTGCGAGGAACATCCAGAGGCTGAGAGTGGGCTATGAGCTCCCACGGCAGCTCCTCCACCTGCCAGGGATGCTCTGCATTCCCGGGGTGTTCCCTAGTGCAGGCATCCTTAGCTGGGCTCTTCCACCTCCGGGCGTTTATGGGACCAGCCAGGCTGCCTTGTCTTCCCCCTGCATGTCCCCTCAGAGGGGTTGCTCACAGGGGTGGCCGGAGGGGCCAGCAGCCCTTACCAGCCCTTACATCCCGTGTCCCCCACACACAGCCCATCCCCAGCCACTGCTTTGCTTGGCTCCCAGCACATCGTGGCTGACGGCAGCTCTTGGGCACAGCCTGGGCCACCAGCCCTCACCAGGGCGTGACAGTGCCCAGAGCAGCTGTGTCCAAGGCCAGGTTGGACAGGGCTTTGGAGCATCCTGGGACAGTGAAAGTGCCTCTGCCCATGGCAGGGGATGGGGTGAAATGATCCCTTCCAACCCAAACCATTCCATGATTCTGTAATTTGTCTCCCTGCTTTGTGGCCGTCCCCAGGGGCAGCGGAGCAGAGCCGGTGCCGGAGGCGGTGCCAGGCAGCTCTGCTGGGCACGGGGCTGTTCCCTCCAGGCTGCAGCTACAGCTCCCTGCACGGTTCAACAATAAAAGGCAGCAGATGGTTTATGGTGTGAGTTACAGCAAGCGGGATTGCAAAGGCAGGACGAACGGAGAACAAATGAAAGCATTAACGGGGAGCAAATGAAAGCATTAACACACTGAAAGCATTAACACACCGAAAGCTGGCCACTGCAGCGAAGGGAGGGGGATTTGCAGATGGGCTGGGAATGGGTAGGAAAGAGACACCCATTCCGGTCAGGAATTGTTTAGACGGGAAGAGTCTTGTCCCTGACCATGCAGGTGTGGTGAGCACAAGGGGAGACAAGCAGTGAGGTCTGGAGCCAGGAGCAAGGGTGCTGTGGCCACTCTGTCCTCAGCTGCTTTAATTCTGGACCATAGCTTGTTTGAGTATGCTCAGCTCTGCCTTTCCCACTTTCCTGGAAAGGGCACTACAAGGTGCAGGAGGTTTGTGCAATCTCTCCTTGTCTGAATTTCTGTGAAATGCAGAAGGAGCACAGCTCTGTCAAGCCACCGATAGACTGTATTGAGAGCCTGGCTTCACTCACAAGCACAGATGCAGGAGGAGGGACCATATTTTGCATTTCAGGGCTGCTGTGGATTTGTACAAGAGGAAACCAGACTCTGTAAGCAGCTCCTGCTCCCTCTGGACCCCAGCCATCCATGACAGCACAGTGCTGGAGCCTTCTGGCTATGGAAGGAGGGTTCAGCTTCAGGGTAGCAACCTGGTATGCTGAAAAGTCCTCCTGGGAAATCCAGCCCAGGGCTTCCAAGTCCTTTGTCCTCTCTTTGCCCCAGATTCCCTGGTGTAAAACGGAGAAAGTAGGAAAGTAGTGTTGTAGCAGGGCTGCTATGGGTAGCTCAGACTGATGCTCCCATAAGAACATCCATGCTGGCGGATGCCACAGCTGGGCTTACCTTTGGCTGCCAGGGCCAAATGTGGAGAGACCAAAGCTGAAATTATCTCTGGGTGAAAATGATCAGGGTGAAGACAGGGTGGCTCATGGCCTGGGGACAAGAGTCTTGTAGATCCATCAGTGAAGTCAAGCACCTGAAAGGTGAAGGGGCCAAATGGTGCAAATGGTCTGTTGTCATGGTAACAGCACTCAGGGTTATAAATCCAGAGACTGGGCCCATATAATCTGTAAAGGTGGCTGAGAGTCATGAGACATTGCCCTGCAGACTGTGACAGGCTCTGCCTGTGCTTCAACCCTCTGCTCTCATCTCATCCCAGACAGGAAAGTCACGTTCTGGGTGCTTCCATGCTCTGGGACCCTCACTTGCTGTAGGGCTGGGTGCTGTACAGAGAGAGAAATCCTGGGTTTAATTCTGGGTCTGAAAAAAGGCAAGCAAAGCCCGTGCTGTTCATGGAGCCGATATTGAAGGGAGCTGCTCTGGCCCTGCTTGGTCCCCACACCTCACACCTCTGGTACGGATCCCCCTCGTTTCCACTCCTGCGGTGGCACGACAGAAGCTCTCCTGTACCGAGGGATCGTCACAGGATCTGCAGCATCTCCTGGGTAGAAAACCCAGTTTTCCTCCCCTCCACCCCCTCCTCCTTCCCAGCCTCCCGGCTGAATGCACATCTGGGAGCGCCTTCCCCAGACACATCCGTCACAGCTGCCTTCCCGCGGCAAACAGAACATCTGGAGATCCTGCTGGCTCGGAGTCTTCCGAACCTCGGGGGGCCGAGCCGGGGAGCTCAGGAGCTGCTGGGCACAGCCCCCCGGCCCCCCTAAGCACAGTCAGGTCCAGACTCAGCCCGGGGCTGGGGGTCTCGGGTGGCGGGTCCCTCTCCCTGCCCTGCCGCGGGATGCGTGTATGGCTCACAGCTCCCAGCGCTTCTCCCTGAAAGTGCTGCAGGGAAGGAAAGCCCTGAGACAGACAGGAGAGACGAGAGATGGTGCAGCCCCTCCGCTGCCGCTGCCCGGGTCCTGCCTTCCCTGAGCTTTGCCCGGAGCTGCAGTGTGAAGGAGAAGCGGGTTCACGCCACTGCTTTCTAATCTGCATGTGTGCGTGCACGGAGCTGAGCAGAAATCCTCTCCTTTTATTTTTCAGCCTTTCATTTTTTAGCCTTTCCTTTTCCCTCCCCCTTTTGCTGTCCTGTTTCTCCCGCTGAATTAGCTGCCCATCTTTCCTTTGCAAATCACACCGACAGCCCAGGCTGGGTTTTCGGGGTGGCGTTTTCTGCCCAAAATGGAGAGGTGGGGAGGAAGAGAGATGCCGAAATCCCGCGGTCGCATCCCCGGAGCTCGGGGACCATCGGTCGGGCTGGAGACATCCCAGGAAGCAGCATCCTCGGCTTTCTGCACTAGTTATCAGGCTGCGAGCTGCCTCCACTTGTTTTAGGCTCGCTTGCTTAATCTCAGCTTCCCTCGGCGCGAGTGTGCCTGTGTGTGTGTGCAGGGGGAGGACTTTATTGCCATTGGCTCAGCTTTCGCTGCCCACCCACATCTCTTCCACATCACCTTGGTGTCTCCCTAAATAAAACCAGCCCTCCTTATCGCACCGAGGAAATCAAGAGCGAGAGTTTGAATGGATTTTATATAAATATTTACCCTGACGAAGCTACTGCTGAGCTCGTGGGATAAACTCGCAGCAGCTGGTCTCACTCTACTTCCCTCACCCACCTAAAAGGGTTTAATTACTTTGGAGAGGGGAGGGGAGAGATCCAGATCCCAGTTCTGGCTCCAGATTGACCCAAAAAGCAGGACCAGGATTTAAATGAACTATGGATCTGAAGGACAGCACCAGCGAGGGCAGTATGGGCAGCCTGCAGCCTTCCAGCATCCAGATTTTTGCCAACACCACCACGCTCCATGGGATCCGTCACGTCTTCGTCTACGGGCCGGTGACCATCCGGCGCCTGCTCTGGACCTTGGCCTTTGTGGGCTCGCTGGGTCTCCTCCTGGTGGAGAGCTCGGACAGGGTGGCTTTTTACTTCTCCTACCAGCACGTGACCAAAGTGGACGAGGTGGTGGCGAACAGCCTTGTGTTTCCTGCTGTCACCATCTGCAACCTCAACGAGTTCCGCTTCTCCCGGCTTACCACCAACGACCTGTACCATGCTGGGGAGCTCCTGGCTCTGCTGGACGTCAACTTGCAGATCCCCAACCCTCACCTGGCTGATCCCACTGTCTTAGCCGTCCTCCAAGAAAAGGCCAACTTTAAGCAGTATAAACCCAAAGTTTTCAGCATGCAGGAGTTCCTGGCACGGGTTGGCCATGACCTGAAGGATATGATGCTGTACTGCAAGTTCAGAGGCCAGGAGTGCAACCACAAGGACTTCAAAACTGTGAGTATGAGCAGACACTCTGCTTTTCTCTTCTCTGGGCATGTGGACCATGGTGTTGCTGGACCAGGACAGCCCTGGAGGTCACTGGCCAAGATGTGTGGATCTGGTATGATGAGGCAGTGGCTGCCAGGCTCTGGCATGGCAGAGGAGAAGCAGGAGGAAGCCTGTTGAGCTGAAGTTTTTTTATTGGAGTCCTAACGGGGGTTTTGTGGGGCCAGACCTGCAAGGGGCTTGTAGCAGGTCCAGCCTCCATCCTGCACAAGGCCCACGGCTCCCAGGGTCTGGTCGGGGTCAGATGGGTGCTGCTGAGCATCACAGGAGGCCCGAGGGTCTCTGCCATGGCCAGTGGATGTCAGCCAGCTGAAGGAAGCAGAAAGGGCTGGACAGAGCCAACAAGAAGGGCAGGTGCTCGGGGCTGGTCTGAGCAGTGTCCACCTGTATTTCTCCAAGTGTTTGCAGCTTTGCTGGAACTGTGGAAGGGGAAATTTTTCTTCTTGTTCCTGGTGTTCATGGCTCATAAATCCTTGTTTGCTACGGAGTGTGGGTAGCAGCTGGGTACCTGCCTGGTGCTGTGTCCTTCCTGTGCTGTGTTAAATGAAAGGAAGGGAAAGAGAAGGAAAGGAAAAGCAACTGAGAAGCTGAGCTCTTATCCTGGTCTGCCCTGAGACGGAGGCAGGTGGAGTGAGCTGGGTACTTGAGCATCCTGAGGGAAGCAGCTGCTGCTGAGTTTCCAGCTTCTGGCTGGCACCCTGATGGCAATGCTGGCTGGCCTGGTGGTAAATGTGGTGCTGGGTGCTGTGGTGGTAAATGTGTCAGCGTAAAACAAAAATTACTGGGAGGCTGTCTGGATGAAGTGATGCTCCTGTGTGCTGTGGGGGCAGGTGAGGGGACTGGGCAGGGGGCTACAGAGGGGCCTGAGCCCTGTCCTGGCCAAGCTGAGGGGTGCTAGGGCTAAGTCCCACTGTGCTCTCAGGCCAAGCTGGGCAGTACCTTGGCTCTGTGATCCTGGAGTCAGGATTGTTACAGGTTTCAGGTAGTTGTTTCTTGGGAGTGCTGCTGTTTGTTCTGCTACTTACAGTGTGTCCTGTGGAGACCAGGT
Source organism: Nicator chloris (assembly GCA_013400495.1). NCBI lineage: Eukaryota > Metazoa > Chordata > Aves > Passeriformes > Pycnonotidae > Nicator > Nicator chloris. The sequence continues at coordinate 103,292 of WAAE01018622.1, forward strand.
CCTGGGCAGGGTTTGTGATTGCCTGGTTGCCTGGTTCATCAGCAGAATCTTTATCTGGTTTTGGGAGAAGGGAATATTTTCTGTCTGTGCTGCTTTGGATCTCCAAGCAAATGAGTGCAACTGACTCCAACTCCAAAGTCATTGCCATTCCCTGGGCTGTGCTCTCTATACACCTCTGAGCAGGAGCATAGAATTTTGTGCCTCAGTTATTGCCTGTGCGTAACTCCGGTGCTGTGCCTATTTCAAACTGGATATCCAGGCAAACCATTGCCTTGTTTCTGCTCCCTGGGCAGGTCTGAGCAGGGGTTGGGTCATCTAAGTTGTAGGAACACGTCAACCAAGTTCCAAGGAGAGGAGCTTGCTAAAGAAAAGCCATGTATGAGCAAGTCTGGAGAATGGGATAAAAAAAGGAGAAACAGATGCAAAAGTCCAGGAGACAGAAGAATCAGACAGTGAGGTTAGACTCCAGGAGGATGGACAGACCTCCCTTGACTGTAGCAAAGTGTGGGGAGTGGGAGGTATTCTGCCTGTGGACTTGCCCAGAATGAAATAAGACCCAGACAAAAGCAAAAACCTCAAACCCAGGGAGCAACCAGCACTTTCAAAGCACCTGCAGGGCTTAAAAAAAGACTTTAAAAAGCAGGTCCTTTTCTCAGGGAAGATAGGAGCTCTTGGTAGCCCCTCTGGGACCCAGCAGGGTTTCACTCCTGAATATTGAGTTTTTGAGATAATTGCTTCTGAAAAAAATTATTTTCTAATTTTTTTTTTCTATGGGGGATACTGTAATTTCCAGAAAGACAAACATTCCCTTTCTGCCAGATAAATGCTCTGCTAAAACAGATCAGGGCAAGCAAGAAAGAGACAGGATATTATGGACTGACAGCGCTTGTCCTTGTCAAAGGACAAGATTTGTGAGATTGAGTGCAATAGGCTGTGCCATTCTGCAAAGCAGCTCCAACCTGAGCCAGAAGACAACATTGTCTCTCACAGAGTCAGGGCTTCAGTCTCACTGACTCCAGGTAACCCCCAGGTTATGGAAATCCAGGAAGCAGCACTCAATAGGGACACAACAACCCTGTTTTCCTTCCAGATTTTACCTCTTGGAGATAAAAGGCAGGAAAAAGTGTCTGTTTGAAGGATGAGTACATGTTTCCATAGGGAGAATGCTGTAAAGGTCTGTGAGCTGCCTCCAGGCTGAATCAGAACCTCATGTCCTGGGTGAATTTTGCATTTAATCACCACCAACCTGTTGCAGCTGCACATGGGCTCAGTGACAGCACATCCATCCTGCTGCATCACTCGCTGGAGAGGAGTCATCACTGAAGCCTGATTTGTTTCCTGAAGGGAAACAGGGTGTAAATCCCAGGGCAGTCCTGCAATATGTCAGCAGGGTGAAGAACTACAAGGTTTTTATATACACTCCCCAAATTCTAGCAGCTGAGAGCAGAGGAGGCAGGAGCTTTGCAGCAGAGGGCTGCACCAAACAGGAACTCTGCAATAAGGGGCTGCTGGAGGGCTCAGTGCTGTGCTGCCTCTGGTCAGCTCTGCCTTCTGGTGCATGGGGGGTTTTGTGTGCAGGGTGTCCCTGAGCAAAGCCCACAGTGCTGCTATGGAGAGCAGGAGCTGCAATGGCAGCACCTTGGCACTTTGACAACAGTTGGCTTTACCCTCCCTACTCCCCCCCTGCCCTGTTAAAATCATTTGTCACTGCTTTAATAACAGGATTTTAGCTGTGTTTTTTTTCCTACACCTCCTGTTCCTTCTCCCCCTAATACCTCTCAGATAATATTTCCCATATTAAGGTCTGCTCACTGGAGTGAGTCCCCACAGCTTTTCTGCAGAAATGCCCCAAAGGGAACAGCCAGGTCTAAGCAGGATGTGCTGATCCTGTGCTGGCATTGCCACGCACAGAGCAGCAGAGAAGATAAAGTGGAGCTCTGCTGTAGGCAAAGCAAGTGAAAAAGAGTAAATTGGCAGAACATGCTTTAGAAAAGCCATTCCCTTGGAGTATTTCGAGGAGGAAAGCCTGATAGCAGCAGCCAAGGAAATCCCCTCCCTGTTTTCTGCATTGCTCCCCCCAGGAGGTCCTGGTTGGAACTGACCTCACAGATGGCATTTCCTGGAGGAGTTGTGCTCCATGTGACATCAAGGTCTTCCATCCCAGTGCTGCTGAGCGTGGCAAAGCCTGGGCTCATCAGCCCTTGCCACAACACTGTGGTGTTCTGGGAGTCCCTGTGGGTGTGTGGAGCAGCCTCTTTCCCGGGGCTGCTGATGTGGCTCGTGGTCCTTCACTGTTCCAGCCTGGGATGAGCTGGATGGTGGCAGGGGACACTTGCAGGAAGATCTTGTGTGTGGCCCAGCAAATGTGGGGGGCAATGGGGAGAAAACCTCTGAAAATCCTTTCAGCCCATGGGGCAAACACAGAGTGAGGGATGGGATGGCCTGGGAGTGGATACTGGGAATGTGAGCAACAGGGGAATGGGATACCTCAGTCCCCCCTTGCTGAGAAATGCTCCCCAGCAGCACAGCCCTGCCCGGCACAGCCCGGCTGTGGCTCTGGGGGATGTTCCAGGTGTCTGTTCTGGGTGTCTGGGGTGGTACTGTGTTCCTCAGTCGGGGCATTTGCTAAATGCAATGTTGGGCTGTGCTTCCTCACACATCCAGCCAACACAAACTTTTCCCTTGGGCCTGCTCTGCCTCATCAGGTGTCTATTTATTGCCAGTGGCCATGACGATTCAAGGATAGAACTCATTTATTTTTAATATACATTCTTCTGACCGCCAGGGTCCACATAATGAAGCGTATCTCATGTGAATTTATTGCTATTTTAAGACACGAGTTTCTGTCAATCTCTCTGGCTTCCTCTATATATATTTTTTCTTCCATTCCTTCTAGTGTATCTATCAGGCCAATGTTTAGTGAATAGCTTTGGCTTTTTAGACTAACTAGTCCATTCTCATCTGTTATACAACTTCCACTTTCTTCAAGAAAAAACGTCAGGATAGTGTGTACTTGATTCAGAAAAACATTACTTTTCTATTTAACCATTTTTCTGGTGAGTCACAATTTTGTCCAGTGTTTGCTCCAGAATCTGAGATGCCATGACGAGATCTGCCGTAATGAGATGTGCAATAATGAGATGTGCAATGCAGTGATAACTTTTATACAAACAGGCCATTCTTCCAGTAGGAAATCAGGTCTCTGTGCAGCCTCCCCAGTCTGCACTCATCAATTTTGCAGGTGCTGTTGAGGGTCTGGGTGTGGGCACAGGCACAGAGGGAGTGCAGGGTTGTCATTTTGCTGCTGCTGGTGTCTCTTTGGGCATCTAAAAGGAGGTGGATTGCTCCTGGCTCATGTATCTGGCAAACCCTGCCCTTGGGAAATGCAGAGCCTCATTCCACTCCGTGCCTTCCTGGATTAAATTTATCTGTCCCATAAGGATTTACAGGTGTGGTAATTCCCTGTTACACTGATAGGGTTTGTATTTCCTTTATTGATTTAAAAAAATGATGGGATAATGATTTATATTTTGCAGGAAGTTTCACGGATGGATTCCAGCTGGGATCAATGCTCATCAAAAACCATTCCTGCGCTGGAATGGTTAATAGAGTTAAAATCTAATGAAAGCTGTGGAGCTTCAGTGGGGCCTTTTAATGGCAAACCCAGTTGAAAATCCTTTAATACTGTGTGTTGGTTTGGCACAGCCTGCTTTTTGGTAGAGGCGGGGCCACAGAAGCTGCTTCTGTGAGAAGCTTCTAGAAGCTTCCACCATGTCTGAAGGAGCCAATCTCTGATGGCTCTGAAGATGGACATGCTGCTGGCCCGATTAGAGAGGTTGGTAACGCCTCTGTGATGACAGATTTAAGAAGAAAATCAAAACAGCACCCGCCAGTTTTTCCCAGGGGTGGCAGGGCGCCACTGCCAGGGGCCCATCCCAGTGTGACCCATCCCAGTGTGACCCATCCCAGTGTGACCCATTCCACTGTGACCCGTGTGAGCCTTGCCTGCCTGGCTGTCCCCAGCCAGCCATGGCGCAGGCAGAAGCGCAGGGACAGCGGTGACTTCCCCGTCCCCAGGCCCCGCATGGAGAGAGCGCCAGCACTGCGGCGGCTGCGGCACACACGGCTGGCACGTGTGGCTGGCACGTGTGGCTGCTGCATGGCTGGCACGCATGGCCGGCATGCGTGGCTGCTGCATGGCTGCTGCATGGCTGGCACACATGGCCGGCATGCGTGGCTGCCGTGTGGCTGCTGCATGGCTGGCACATGTGGCTGGCACGTGTGGCTGGCAGCGGAGCCATGACGAGCGATTCCCCTACGCAGAACCCAGACAAGATCAAATTCTTGGTGCTGTGGGATCCTGCGAGTGTCTTTGAATGAGTGGAACTTGTTGGCAGTGGTGCCCACAGGCAGCAGTTTTTCTTCTAGTCAGAGAAGATGTTGTATTGCACTACACAGGTAGTTCCTCGTTGTTGTTATTATATTACACTGGGTGGTTTGTTATATTTGAACACAACTGGTATGTGGCGTTCCCTAATTTGATCCCTCCCCACGCCCCCTCCTCCCCTGGGTCAGCTCCCATAGATTGTGGTTCCTCTCCCCCTCCCCTCTCCCTTTTCCCAGGGTTTAAAGCCCCTTGGCCACGTGGAACAAATCCTCTTTCACCTCCTGGAGTTGGGTTCCACAATAAAGCTGTGGGACCGTGTCCCGAGAAGAAGGAGCATCTCTGTCTTTTGCCTCTGTCTTTTGTCTTTATTGTCGGGGTAACCCCCCAGGGTCTAGAGCTGGCCTGGCTGGACCCCGGGAGCAGGAAACCCCCGACAAGAAGAGGAGGAAGTGAGGACATGTGAGGGAAAACAACATGGCAACACCAAGGTCAGTGGAAAAGAAAGAAGGGAAGGAAGTGTTACAAGTGCCGGAGCTGAGATTCCTCTGCAGGCTGTGGTGAGGACTGTGGTGAAACAAACTGTCCCCCTGTAATCCAGGAAGTCCACAGGGGATGCAGAGATCCACTCGCAGCCCATGGGAAAAGGGCTCACACTGGAGCAGGTGGATGCCAAAGAAAGCTGTGATCCCATGGGAGACCCGAATAGAGAGAGAGGGCTCCTCCTTCCAGAGATGGAGAGAGAGAGGGCTCCTCCTTGCAGAGATTCAGAGAGGGCTCCTCATTCCAGGGATGGAGAGAGAGAGGGCTCCTCCTTCCAGAGATGGAGAGAGGGGCCTTGCTTCCGAACCAGTGCAGCCCATCCTTAAACAGACTGCAGCCCGTGGATGAGGGGCCCACACCACAGCAGTTTTGGGGAGATGTTGTGCCCCTGGGAGGGACCCCATGACATAGCAGAAAAAAGACTCCTCTTCCTAAACAAACACAAAAAGATCTGCAGTGATGAACTGACCAAAACCCCCAATCCCTGTCTCCCTGTGCTCTCAGTGGGAAAGAGGGAGGGGCTGGGGGGAGAAAAGGTGTTTTAGGGGTTTATTTTAGTTCTCATTACCCTCGTCTGACTCTGTTAATAATAAATTTACCTTATACCTTTAAATTTAAACCTGTTTTGCCCATAGAATGTTTTTCTCCCAGTTCTTACCTCAACTCATGAACCCTTTGTTAATTCTTAATTTTTTTTCCTCCCTCTTCTGTGCCCAACTGTAAGAGAAGAGGGTAAGCACATGACTTTCATGGATACCTGGCATTTGGCCAATCTCAAACCACAACATACTGGATGTAAACACTGGGTGAAAGCACCCCACAGGAGAGAAACTGCAGAAATGGGCTGTAGGCTGTTAACTTGGGACATTGGTGCTCCACATTTGGGATGCTGATCAGGCTGCAGACCTGACCAGAACAGTGACAATCCTCCTTAATGATCTTTGCAAAGGGCTGTGCTTGGATGTGTTTTGAGCTGTTCCTTAGCCAGGCGTGCTGCCTTCCCTCACTCAGGCTTTGGGATGGGGAATAATTGAAACAAGTGGGAAATGTCAGGAACAGGCACAGCCAAAGTGTCAGAGCCAGCTGGAGAGCAGAGGGGGAGGAAGGACAAGGGAGAAGAGGCATGGGGAGGGCCCTGGGAGAGGAAGGATGAAAAATTTGTGAGTGTAAGAGCCAGATGTGGGCTCAGCCTTCCCTTGCTGGAGCAGCTGGCACTTGGTTTGGAGGAGAGCAAGAACCACTCCTCAGTTCTGAGTGATTCCCACTCATTAGAGTTATTCGTCAGGAGGCCAAATGAGAGCTCCTCTGTCCTCCACACCCCACCTGCCCAGGGATTTGCACTCCAAATAGCAGCTGAAGGAAAATGCAAATCCGCCCTTGAGATGGGAAGAACTGCTGAGCAAGGGGGGTGTCACTGGAGTTCCAAGGATAGAGGAGATGTTTGAGGGCTGCCAGGATTTATCAGAATTGTCCTGGGAATTGTGTGAGGCTTTTCTTAGTGTTGGAAATACCTCTGAGAGCAGCTTCTTGTGCTTCAGCTGATTTCTCCCAGGCAGACACTGAGAACTGGAGTGCCCAAAGCTGTGGGGAGCCAAGGTTGTCAACAGAGAACAAATGTGATAAATGTCTCCTAGCCACCATGTCCTGGTGCCTCCTTTGCCTGTGGCTCTCTGTGACCAGCACAGTTGTGTCACAGGGTGTCCCCAGCAATGGCCTTGGATGAGTTCTCCTGGGTACAGTTTTCTGTCTGCAGTGGGTAGAGGGTGAAACCACGGGAATCTTTCAAATGTACTTGTGCTCTCTCTGCAGGAACCATACTTAGTCTACTCGTGTCCAAAGCTAGAAGTAAAAGCCAGAAAAGACAAGGAATATATAAAAAAAACCTCAGCCTGGTTTCCAGCTAGAAAGATAAAGTGCATACCCCCCCTGTGCAAGTGTCCCGTGGAGTCCTCTTGGCAGAGAATAAACAACCTCCCAGATGTCCCCTCCGGAGGAATCTTTGTGTTTATCTGTCTAAGTGAAGTGATGCCCTGTGAAAAATCATGGCTTGACTGCTGTGGGTGTAATCTAAACTCTCCCTGAGAGGTTCTGACTATCAGGTCTTTGATCCTCACAGACAGAAATGAGTAAAAATCTAAACCAGTTGTCATCAAGTGAAACAGGAGAAATTCCCACTTGATTAAAAAAGAAAACCAGTTTGACTTCAGTGAGGGCCTCTGGCCTCTTGAGGTCCCTTCCAAGCTGAATTGTGATTCTATAATAGAAAGCAGGTGCAGACCTGCTGGGTCTTAAATCCTTTTGCTATTTTTGGAGTATCTAATTTTATCATGGAAACATAAAACCCTGGAATGGTTTGGGTTGGAAGGGACCTTTAAATCAACCACTGCCACCCCCTGCCATGGCAGGGACACCTTCCACTATCCCAGGGTGCTCCAAGCCCTGTCCAGCCTGGCCTTGGACACTGCCAGGGATCCAGGGGCAGCCACAGCTGCTCTGGGCACCCTGTGCCAGGGCCTGCCCACCTTCCCAGGGAAGCATGTTTTCCTAATATCTAATCCAAACCTACTCTCTTTCAGTTTAAAGCCATTCCCCTTTGTCCTGTCCCTTTTCCAAAGTTTCTCTCCATCTCTCTTGAACCACTTTAGGCACTGGAAGGGGCTCTGAAGGAGATCAGTCTCCCTGGAGCTTCTCTTCTCCAGGCTGAACAGCGTTGCAGGACCTTGCACTTGGCCCTAATGGACTTTGTGAGGGTCACACATTCCCACCTCTCCAGCCTGTGCAGGTCCTTCTGGATCCCCTCCCTTCCCTGCAGCATGTCACACAGCTTGGTGTCATCAGGCTTGCTGAGGGTGCTCTCAATCCCATTGTTTGTGTCACCAACAGAGATGGAAACCACAGCTCTAACCCTGAGGAGCTCTGCCCATCTCTGACCTGCTGTCGTGCTCAGTTCCCCCTCAACCTTCCTGGGAAATGAAAGCCAGTTTGGGAGAGATGATCACCTTCCTGTCTGTGAACTCTGTGCACAAGTTCAAGTTTGCATTATTGACCTAAGGACAAAAACTGCCCTAAAATGCAGAGTTGCTGGCAGCTCTGTCTGCACTGAGCATTGAGGCATTCACAGCTCTGATTCCATAATGAGTCCACCACAGTTTCTCTGAGCTGTCTTTTCCCATTTCCTGAAACTATCTCCATTTGCTTTAGAAGCAGACAGTGGTGATTCCCTGAAAAAACCCCCTCAAATCTATCACTCAGCTCCTGCTGACAAAAAATGTGCCTGGCAGGCAGGACAGGGACATCATGCCCGGCATCTCCATCTCTTCTGACAGGGTCTGGAGTCCCACCTATGCCTTCCCAGAGGCATTTGTCACAGGGCTTTGTGCCTGCAGTGCCAACCAGGCTCAGGTCAGGCATGCACTGGAGTTCTGTGTCCATTGGTGTGGTCAGGGTGAGGGCAGTAAAGGTGATAAGTGATCAGGTGGGTGTGAGCAAGGTGCCAGCTGATTGTGTTGCTGCCACAGCTCCAGGGCTCTACATGGGACTTGAAAATATAAAATCCTTCTGCCTCCTGGGCTGATGAGACCCTGCAGTGATCCATAGGAAGAGCTCTTTGGGAAAACAGACCCATGGAAAACTTCCTGGCCTACCAAGTGATGACAGCTATGAGAGAGCTGGGAGTAGGGAGACTCAGATCTTCCTGAGAGAGGGAATTGTGATCTGTGGCTAAATGTGAAGGTTGTGAAAGTCAGTGTCTATTCTGACACCTGCTGAGAGGTCATGATGAAAAGCCTTAAACAGATGGACTTTACTGAGGGCTGAGTGCAGCTGAGCAGCCCTCTAGAGGCTTGTTGGGACTTCCCGACCTGTGCAAATCCATGAGCAAACCTCTCAGGCACCAGAAGCTCAACAAGCTAAGAGGGAAAACGAGGCAGATGAGGTGGTCATGTCTGACTCCATCTGCCATGGATGAACGTATGAGAACTGCACCGGGAAAACAAAATCGCCCCTTGGAGATAAAGGAGTCATTTCAGCACGACTGACACCAGTGTGCTCAGGGCCATCAAGAACCAATTTCCACCCAGCCGTGAATATTTACAACCAAGCACATGGCATCACTTGAAGAAAAGAGGAATTGTATTGATAATTTGTTGCTGTCGTACTGTGGAAGGAAGGATTTAGCCTGTGTGTTAAGGCAAGGAGCGTGAAGTGAAGGAGTGCAGGGTGGTGGAAAATGCACATATATTTGCTCAGGGTGAGGTGCATGAAAGGAAGTTTAATCTGCACTTGGATTTCCCAGAGGAGCCCATCCAAGGGAATGGGGCCATCAGGGATTTTCATGTGCAAGAGGAGCTGCTCAGTTGTCTGTTCCTGTCAGAGGAGCCAGTTCTGCTTCGTGATTTCCTCTGAGACTGAAATTTGAAAAGAAAATCAGAAGTGTAAAAGGCTGAGTCAAATTTCATCTCCTCCTCAAGTACTCCCCCACACTGGTCTGACCTTGCACGAGAAGGGGATTCCAGGCTCTTGTCTCATGCCAGGTCTGTAGACTTCCCTTTCCTTCAGTCAGTCCAAAGGTTGTCCAGATCTCACTTCCACTGTGAGTTTCTTGGGAACTGGAGTTTTTCCTGAAGGAAACCAATAGTCTGTCCTCCTTGCCTGTATGAAAAAAATCCCAAACCAAAACCCCAAACCCCCAAACTAAACCACTGGAGGTTCAGAAATTTCAATGGGACCAAGTTTTAGCTGCTCTATAAAACTAAGTTTTCATGATGCTGTTTCAATGGTGATGAATACTGACATATAAATGTAATATGAAGATGGGCATGAAATTAAAGTAATTTTAAAAGAAATTAAAATTAAAAATTATTGAAACTTATTTTGCTTTGTAAAGGTTTTGCCATTATTGAAAGAAGAAAATCAAAGCAACCCATTTAGACATTTTTTTGTTTCTCATTCCATACGTGTTTTCCAGGCTCTCTGAAATCCCACACCCGTGCAGTGGAGGAGTCATGCAAGGATTTCACTTTATGAAAGGGGCTGAATCCCATAACAGTGATTCCAACTGTTGGTTCACCTGAAGGTTTGAGGGACATTAATCTTAGGACAGGAGAAGAGAATAAATAAACCCCAGCAAATGCTCTCTGGTGATTCAGCTGTGTTACTGTGAGAGGGGTAATTTAAGGGCTCCGTGACAGGAGATTTCTCCCAGCTCAGTAAAAAATGATAAGCTGGAGCTCTGGAACAGCAGGAGGATAGGACAGGACAGGATTCTTGTGGGGTTGCCCAATGACAGCCCAGCAAACATCGCTGCAGTTGCCATAGGCAGGACTAAATTAATTGCAGAGGACAGTTAATGAGCAGTGGGAGGAAATAATAGAAACTTAACTCTTGGTTATCTGAACTTCCAACACCACAGTCCACTGCTCCCTGGCACTGAAACAGATGGAGAATCCTGAGGCATCCAGGAAAGTCTCTCTATCCCTTCCAGTGCCTCCTGCAAGGCTTTGGAAGAGCAGCTTTTGGCTCTGTCAAGTGTGAAGTGGTGGCAGCAGAGCTGTGAACCCCTCAGCAGTTCTCCAGTGATGGAGGAACTTGTGAAAGCTGAACCAGGATGTCAGAGAGGTCTCAGTTCCACCTTGAATGGCGGATGGAATTATGTTTGGCAGATGGGAGGGACTCAGCCATCTGGAATGGGATGGTTTAGCTGAAGGGGACCCTGGGTGGGAACTGACATTCACCACCAGGTTTCTTGGTGTTTCCGTGAACAGGTGGACCAGAATTCTGCTCAGAAGTGCAGTTTCTGTTCATCATACTGGTATTTTTCTCTGGATAAACTGCTGGGATTAGGGTTAGGGATGGGGATCAGGATCTCACAGAACATAACGTGTCGTCTTCTGCTCAGGAGCTGCTGGTGGGATCCAGCAGTCACACAACCCTGATATATTAATTTCTTCCTTTGAAGCATTTATGTTTGGGTCCTTCCTTCCTTCCTTCCTTCCTTCTTTTTCTTTCTTTCTCAAGTTTTCCCTTAAGGCTTTGGGAAAACTGCTGTGGTCATTTCTTAAGCAACATTCCCATCTGAACCAATCTTTATGTAAAAAATGGGAACAGTTTCCATGGATATTATGATGAGGGTGTGGAGATCATGCTGGGGAGAAGGAGCTGCTGTGCTGGATGTTAAGATTGATCCTTATTGATTGAGCTGCATTTTTCATCCTCTACCCTGGCCTCAGATGCTGCAGCCACCATCCCTTCTGCAGATGCTGCAGAATCACTCTAAATAGTCTTTAACTAATGCTAAATTATGATGGAGAATCTCCTGAAATATGTGCCATCCACATGAATAACAAATGGATTTGTTTCTGTCAGGTATGACAGGGATTTGCAGCAGATCCACAGCAATCCCAAGGAGTCCCTCGTAGGGCCCTGTAATTCCAGGACAGGCATGGAGAAAGGAGGTGCTGGGGTGTCCATGGCAGTCCAGGACAAGCTGTGGCAGGAGACGAGTTCCAGGCTGACAGAGCAGTCCCAGTTTTATAGAACCCCAGTGGAGTTTGCCTCCTAAAGACATTGATGAGGGTGAGATCCCTCTGTTAGCCCCCACAACTGCATCCATCCCTGCAAAAATCATTCTCTCATTATCTCTTGGTAGAACAAAAAGACCCTCAGAGGTCAGACTTGTGATGATGTCTCTGTACATCTGCATATCTCCAGAGAAAAACAGATCAAGAGGGAAAGGGTTTTTCTATGGTGTTTGTGCATGATACCAGAAAAATGTGCAAGTGTCTCCTGGGATGAGATTTCCCATGTGAAAAATGTCTTAAAGCATTTCTATTTTCTGTTAAATTAATTAAAATAAAAATATCTGTGCAAAATAAAACATTGAAAGCCTCATTAAATGGATGATCTGGTTCAGAATTAAGTAATGGGAAAAGTGATGCAGAGCTGGGGAACTTTTCACCATGTGCTGCCTCTACCCCTTGTTCTTGTAGGTCAGCGGGTTGTAATGCACCAAGGTTCTACTTTACAGGGGTTTTGAGGTAAACCCTGCTGTCATCTAAGGTTAGTGAGGGGGAACCCTGAGTTACACACTCATGTCTGGCTTTCCCTGAATAGAGGGATTTCATTTACTGCTTTCAAATGAGTACCCTCTTTCAAAGGGCACTCAGAGCAAGACGCTTCTGAAAGAAGGTTTCAGCAATTTTTCTCTGTTTGAAAGAACAGGAGAAGTCTCAAAACCATGTGATTTCTACAAGTTTCACAAAAGCTGGCAGCTGGGAGAGACCCAACTGGAGCCCAGGGAGGAAAAACAGGGTCAGTGCTTGTGTTTTACATTGTGTCTGACAGGGACCAGCTGGCCAACAAGCACACGTGCCCTACTTTCTCCAGGAGCAGCCTGGCAGTAATGAGACAGCTCCCACTTCTCTGGCAGGGCAGCAGAACCCAGACCAAACCAGGCTGCAGAAAGCTGTGATCCCAGGGACCGTGGGCACCAGCCCAGGGGAGGGGTGTGTGTGAAGGCAGGTCCTGGCTGTGGGCTCAGCTCCTCCTGCTCTGTTCTGATGATGCTGGGGGGGGTCCTAAGGAACCCGGGACAGAGCAGGGAGAGGTGAGAAGACAAAATCCTCAGGAACACAAGCTTCATTCCTTCTTCTGTCTCCAGTTGTGTGTAATTGCCAGCACTGGGAGCAGGCCCACGGTGCTGCAGGTGCACTGCAGGACTCGGAATGCAGGGAGTGACCTCAGCTTTGCATCCTGCTCCTCAGGTCCCAGGTGGGAAACCCTGCCCAGCTCAGAGTGTCCACAACCCCCTGCCAATCCAAGGCTCTCACTCCACTCTTTGGATTGGAAATAAAACTGTCAGCTCCTCGGGGCAACGGCTGCTTTTCTGGTTTATGTTTGCTATTAAACATTTATCATTAAAATGGATTAAACTTTAACTAAGGGAGGGGAATTGCTTTATCCTGTTGCAGAGAATGACATGGGCTGGGATTTTGTGCAGACACAAAAAAATCCATCATTCCTGGTTGGAAGGGATTGAAACCAAACAGATTTTTCTACAAATGTCTTCACTCAAAAAGCATTTTGAAAGCCTTTCTTACTGCATTGGCAAATCAGGTACACGGAGTACCTGAGCACCCCCAGCTACTGCAGCTCTGCAGACCCCAGACAGCTTCTGCAAGTGCCTGCAGGCTGAGCAGCATCCTGAGGTAAAGCCTCCACCTCCCTTCCACTGTGGAATGCTGTTAAATGTTGATGGGTATTTGTGAGCCCAAGTCCCTCCTCCATTGAGGGTGCCTGTGGCTCTTCGTTGGAACAATTAACTGCAGCATATTTTCCTCCCTTGTTTCAAACCCATCTAACACCAGGCATTAAAGCACAGTTACCACAGCTAAATTCATATGACAAACTACTTCTGGGGATCAAGCAAGGACAGTTCAGTCACCAGGGACAGGGAAATGTGGTGTGCATTTATTTTGTTATAAATCAGGCAGGTTAGCACAGTCCCCATTTGCAAAGTAATATTGAAATCTAGGGAAGAGCTTTCAGTTGTTAACACAGTTATTATGAGCCCTTTGTTTATTCTGGTCTTTCCATGCTTTTTTTTTTTTCTGTCAGGAGGAGAAATAAGTGTCTGAGTCAAGTATGTTCCTGTAATTGCACTTGTCCTTCAAAAAGACACACTTTCATTAAACCAAACACAACCAGAAATCAGCACTGTGGCTTTAGTGCTGAGAAACCCTTTGATTCACTCCTGCTCTGAGTAGCTCTGTCTCCCTGCAGTGCTTCTCATTTGGAATAATTTCTCTTCTCTTTCAGGCACATCCAGGTGTGTGATATTCCAGCTTTTTGGTGTGCACCAGGGTTCTCCCCTGGTCTCATCCATATGGTGTTTGTCAGCCAAGGTGTGGGCACCTGATTGTTAAAAATGATGATGATTCAAAGATGCAGATGATGAGTTTGGATCAGTTGTTGCAACAGTGGTGCAGTGAATCCCCGTTTTAGGCATATGATCCTTGCTAATCACAAGGAATCTCACATTCCTAAAAGATTGAGGAGAAGAGATAAAATAACATCAAAGAGCTCCAGGGGAGGTTTAGATTGAATATTAGGGAAAACTGGGGAAAATTTCTTCACAGAAAAGGTTGTTAAGCATTGGATTTGAGGCAGGGCAGGGCACTCACCAACCACCCCTGGAAGTGTTCAAAAGATGATGGATGTGGCACTTGAGGACAGGGTTAACAGTGAACATGGTAGTGGTGCTGTGGGTTGGACTTGGGGATCTCAGAGCTGTTTTCTAACCTTAACAACTCCCTGCTTCTGAGATCCAGCTGGACATCCCCACAGCAGAGGCTTGGAGTCCTACTCCTGAGCTGAGTGTCCAGAAACTGGGGTTTTCTGCCCTCCCAGTGTCTGCTTGGAGAGGGAAAAGGGCTGCGGGAAACGGAATGGTTGGGGGCAGTGCCTGGGCTGGTGGGGATTGGGGAGGAGATGCAGGGAGGCAAAGGGGAGCAGCAAAGGATATTCCCAAGGCACCACACTGGCATGTCCAGCACATTCCTTGCAGGCATCAGAAGCAGCTGAGGGAGCTGGAAAGGGGCTCAGCCTGGAGAAAAGGAGGCTCAGGGGGGACCTTGTGGCTCTGCACAACTCCCTGCCAGGAGGGGACAGCCGGGGGGGTCGGGCTCTGCTCCCAGGGAACAGGGACAGGAGCAGAGGGAACGGCCTCAGGCTGGCCCAGGGGAGGTCAGGGTGGACAGCAGCAGGAATTTCCCCATGGAAAGGGTGGACAGGCCTTGGAACTGCCCAGGGGGGTTTGGAGTGCCCATCCCTGGAGGTGTCTGAGGAACACCTGGAGGTGGCACTGAGGGCTCTGGGCTGGGGACAGGGTGGGGATCAGGGACAGGGTGGACTTGATGATCCTGGAGGGATTTTCCTCAGTGATTCTGGGATTCTACGATTGCTGGAAATACTGCTTATCTCTATTCTTTCTCCATATTTTTCATGCCAAGCTGACATTAAAAAATACTTTCGTGCTGAGTTTCAGGCCTTTCCTCCCTCCCTTACTAGTAACATGGAATTATATCCCATTCCTTTAAAATTCTGAGGTTTAGCAAGCACCTCAACTACACTTAAACCCCAGCCCCAACTGTAAAGGAAATATTGCTTTTCCTCTCAGGGAGCCATTCCTTTGACTTGTTATTTTGAGCTCCATCATGGTTGTTGTGTGCAAAGGCAACTTTGTGGAAAAGAAGGTTAAGTGCTAAGGTTAGAACAGGTTCAAGTATAATCCAGAGTGCCCTTGGCAGAGACAGAAGGGTTTTAGTGGGTCTCATTTATCATTGCCTGACTGCTTAAGTGCTTGACTGACTCATTATTGTTTTTATATGTCTTTAGAAGAGCTGCAAAAGAGTCAATGAGAAAAGTATCACTGTTTTCCTCTTCTAACCCACACTCAACAGGGAACAATGATATTTAAGACTTCAGAGTGTAAAATGTTTCCTCTTCAGAACCCAAATCCCCCGACATGAGCCATGTGGAGCAGCTCGGGCTCAGCTCCAGAGGGGAGGTTTCTGTTGGTGTGGAGTTACATCTATGGCAGAAGTTTAGAGCTGAAAGCTGGGAGCCATTCCTGCCAGCTGGGGTTCCTAGGCCTTCCTGAAACCACTGCCTGACCTTCAGCCTTTTCTCCTCATCCATTCTGGCAAAGCTTTGTCCTCTCCTGGCAGGGGCTGTGGGCTCTGCAATGGAGAGAATGGTTGGACCATCCCTGGAAGGCAGGGAGGTCCTGGAACAGTTTTCCCAGAGAGGTTGTGGACTCCTCATCCCTGGCAGTGTCCAAGGCCAGGCTGGATGGGGCTTGGAGCCACCTGGGACACTGGAAGGTATCCCTGCCCATGGTACAGGGTGGGAATGAGAAGAGCTTTTAAGTTCCTTCCAGCTCGAACCATCCCATGATTCTGGGATCATGGAACACTAAGAAGAATATAGTGGAGCACAGATCTCAACTATCAGTGAGCAAAGACCTGCTCTGTGCTCCATCCCCACCTATTTGTTTTGCACATGCATGCCAGGGGATAGAGGCAGTGCCCACAGTGCTCTGCACCTGGGGATTTGTGTGCAGTTGTGTAAATCACCACTGAGGTCCTGGCTGGGGGGGGGGGAGCGGGTAATGAAGTGGCTGCTTTAATTCCTGGTACCTTGCCAAGGCTCTTTACAAAGCTCTTCTGGAGCTCAGGAGATGTTAATGCCACTGGAAAAGGCAGTGGCTTCATCCCAAAGCAGCTGAATCCAACTGGAACAGGTACAGAGCAAGACTGGGAGGAGGATTAAGGAAAAGAGCCACCTGTTCTAGAGGGGAGATTCTGAGACTTGAGCTTGTTTAGGTGAGCCTGGCAAAGGCTGTGTGAAGGGCTGGGATAACTCCAGAGAAATCCATCAAGGGGGTGACAACTGGGGGGAAGTGGAGCTATTTCAGGCAAACCATGGTGCTGGCTTTGGAGCAAATGGTACAGATTGGTCATGGATAACTTGATGCTGGAAGTTAGAAAGAGTTTTTTTATTGTTATTATTTTTTGAAGGAACAAAATTCTGAAGTAATGGGGGTAAAGAACCCAGCAGGTTTTTAACCAGGATCATCCCTCGGTGGTGGGATTGTGTGAGATGGCTGCCAGGAACAGGAGGCTGTGTTCAAGGAGCTCTCCAAGCCCAGGGACAACAACCTTCTCCTGGACTGAAGGAATGGGTTGGGTGTGCACCTGGATCGTGGGAGTCAGGCACCTCTCACCGAGGTTAAGCAGAGTGGTGGGGTGCCTGGGAAACCTGGAAACACACAGCCCTGTCCTGGAAAGGTCTTTGCCCTCCATTCCTGGAGTCATGCAGTATCAATTCTGTGTTTCTTGATCCTAAGAAGACTTTAATACCCAGCTTGTCAGTTCTGGGAATTCAGTTAACTCAGCTCCTGTCTATGTCTGCATGGAGACAGGAATATTGAGTCCATTGGGGTGTAAATCCTATGGGTGCTTAACCCTGTCCAGGGCTGGGTGAGGATCCCATGTGGAGGCTGCAGCAGCTTCCCTTGAGGGAGTTCCTGCTGCCTGCAGTGAGAATCTGCCCAAGACATGAGTGCAAGGCACCCCAACTGCAGACAGTCCCTGGTCTGAACTCCCCAAAATTACAGGTTAATGTTACTGTTGAGAACACCCATGAGCGTTATTCAATTTCTCCTCTGCAAGGGAGGGTAAGAACACCCTGGGATCCCGTTAATGGCCACTCTGACTGAAGTCAAGGCATTAGATGTGGCTGGATTTTTGTTTACCTATAGTCATACCCCATCTGGGAGTCCCTGGGATGCTGTTGTATTAGGCATCACACAAAAATGGAGCAGAAATGTGGTCTCTCCTCTCTCCTGCTTAAAAAGAAGATATTTTTCTCTCTGATTTAAAAGGTCTCAGAGCAGTAAGGGAGAAAAGGGAGGGACAGCATTGGTTCAGTTGATTCTGACCAGTACTCACAATACAACACAGAGAAAGGAGAACCTTTTAAAAAAATATATTAATAAATTCCCTCTGCAGAAATGAGTTACTTGGGCTCAATTTTACCCACCTGGGAAGTCTGATTATTGTCTCACGAGACAGAGCACCTGCTCTGTTATCCCATAAGTAAGGGAGAGCAAATGCATTGTGTTCATTCCAAAGCCTGGCTCCCCCGCAGGGCTGGAACGTGCTGCGGCAGAGGGAAGAGATTTGGAAGTTTGCCCTCCGCTTTCCTGGAGAGACAAGGCTGTGGAGCACTTAGAGGAACATTCGCTCTGCCCGCCGGGGTTCCCCTCCACGGCTCCAAAGTGCTTGTTCTGCTGTTAATTAGAGCTGTGCGGAATCACCCCGGCAAAACCGGAGCCGCAGCAAACGTGTCTGGTCCGGGCTTCAGCTGCAAATCTGCTGCCCTGGAAGATTGGGGATCGCTGAAGGGAGGGAGCAGGAGGGCTGGAGCTCTGCCATCAGTGACGCTGGAATGCTCTCAGGACAAACCAAGGTCCAGATGTGGACTAATTAAGACCCACTTTGTGTTGACTTAGGGGGTATTTAGCTGATGAAGATGGGACTGGCAGCCCACTGTGCTGAATGTGCACTTCAACCTCCTTTCTCCTGCTTTTAGTGGCAGCACTGGCAGTTTGCTCTGAGTCCATCCTGCAGCAGGGCAGTGACGACCCTGCTAAGACTCATTTGTGCTGCAGGCAGAGCTGGTGCTGCTGGCACCCTCGGGTGCTTTGCAAGGTTCTGTGACCCATCTCCAGAGGGATTATCCTGAGGTGAAGGATGGATCAGGCTGCCAGAGCTGGGCTGCTCCTGCTGCAGAAGGAGGGATGCTCTGCTTAGCCCGTGCAGAGAGCCTAAGGAGTAAATCCATGCTGGTTGTTTGGGATGAGGGGCAATAAAGCTGTTGGAGAGGGTGGAGGTGGCTTTGCTAGAGTTGCCTCGGACACTGAAATCCCCTGTGCTCAGAAGTACCAGGTTCATGCAGTGAACACAGCCGTGAGTGTGCAGGATGTGCCCCAACCCACAGCTCAGCCTCACCCTGAGATCTGTGTCAGACTGGGAAGTGGGAGCCCTCCATCTCCTGCTGCTGTGTTCCAGATCATTTGCTGTGACTCTGGGCATATGTTGTCAATTCACCAGCACCTTTATGCAATCAGTTATAATCCATATTTGCTGGTTTTTAATGAATGTTTGTTCACTGGAGCATTTGCCAGGGAGTGTGTGTGGTGTGCAGAGCCAGCCCACATCCCAGCAGCCTCCAACACGAGCTAAGGAATCAAACTCAGGAACAAATCAGGAATATATTTTGTGGCATGCACCACCTGCAGCATGAGACAGAGGGGACTCTGTGAATGGGAGTCTTGCAAGAGAGTCCCAGCAGCCACATGGATGGAAGACTTTCCTGCCAAAGCAATGGAAAATCCAAGAGATAAGCAGGGCCCTGCTGAAATTTCCTTAAAATCCAAATGTAGGCTCTGTCAGTACCACTCTGGAGTACCTCACTGTCTGCTGCTCCCACTGCAAGGTTTGTTGTCCTGGCTGGAATTCCCATCCTCGGGATGGGAATGGAAGCAAACCAGAACATGTGGAATGCCTGGTGATGAGGGCCTTTGAGAAACATCCCAGGGGTCCTCAGGAAGGCATTGATAGACAGAAGGAATACAGACAGAGCTAAGGCTGAATATGATTGTTCTAAAGATGCGGAACTCACCCAAAAAGGGACTGGGGGGACTTCAGAAACACTTGAGAGGGTGTTGGGAGCCCAGTCCACTTTGCTGGTAGAGAGAGCAATGCAAATTCATAATTACTGCAGCTAAACATGTTGGAGTTAATGACCTCTCCCACTGCTGGGTATATAAAAGATGCAGTGACAAACAGGGACTGCCTCCCCCGTCCTTTGCTGGGAGAGCCAAGGCTGCAGTCTGTTCCAGGGAAAGACATGTCAGGAAAACCAAAGAGCTGACAAAAGAGTAGGCTACAAAGTCAAGCAGCTCTGGGTCTCGCCAGGCAAAAACCTCTGACCAGGAAACTGGATTTCAGCAGCTTTTTCTTCCATCTCTGTGCCTTCAAATGCAGCTGCTGGTTGGACAAAATCAGCCGAGCTTTAAAGTAGGTCAGAGCTGAAGCCATCTCAGGATACTCTCAGAAGAAAAAATACATGTCAGTGTGACACCACTGTGGCTGTTAATAGAGTTGCTCTCCACTGGCTGCTCCATGGGATTCAGATGCAGAAGAAAAGCTGCAGCCAAGTGGGACAAGCCATGGATCCCAAATCCTGCCTGGAGGGATGCACTCCAGCAGAGACCAGGACAGTGCAAGGGGAATGTGGGGGTGGAGGTCCAAATTCTCAAACTACTTCCGAAAAGAAATGGACTTGGAGAAACATCAGGTCCTGAGCACCTTCTTAGCAGCTTTGGGGTCCCAAAAACCTAATTATCCACTCAGAGTCTGGTGTCTTATTGAGTACTCCTAGGTTTTTTTTTGGACAGTCTGACCACAATTCAGTCCAGGCTATTTTAATAGCATGAAGACATCCTGAGTACTCCTTTTAGGTCTCAGACACATAATTAGCAGTTCCAGGTTCTGAGCAGCTCGTTAGTGTTTGGGCAATCAGGAAGGGAACACCAATGAATTATGATTTCAAGCACCTGCTCAGCAGCTGTGAGTTTTGTATCCCTCCTCTTAGCAATGCCAGCGAGTTCCAAACCTGCTTTCAGGGAAGCATTTTCATCAGGATGGAGAGAAACTAATGCTTTTTTTCCCTGCCACTGTCCAGCAGCCAAATTCTTGTGCCTTGTTTTCCCAGAAGGAGTGGTCCTAGACTGAGCTGCAGTTTGCCCTATTTGACTGAGTTCTAAAACCTGTGTTTAGCTGAACACATTAAGCCCACCTGCTTCCCAAATCCAGCTGCAACTCCAGCCCTCCAGGGCAGCTTGGCAGTGCTGCTGTTCTGACACAGCTCTGGCAGGAGGCTTTTTGGGAAGGCAGAGAAGGGAAGGAACAGGAGATGTAAAAGCAGATCAGCACAGCACCTCGCAGGAGCTTTCCCTTCTCCCAGAGCCACCCACCACTCCACGGACACACAAAAGAGAAGAGAAAAATAGTGTTTGCTGACTCTCTGAGGAATGCAAGGCTGGAGTGAGCTCCACGTAAGGGCTCCATGCATTATTTATGGCTCTGGGCTGTGCTATCCCCTGCTGGATGAGCCAAGTGTTCTCCTTCAGAGAACGGCTCTTCCCAGGCAGTTTAACCCCCATCCTCTTGCCTCCACTGAGCTGAGACTAGAGGACATAAAGGCAAAGCTCAGCTCCTTGGTGTGCCCAGGTGAGTGCAGCCAGGAGGGTCTGAGCTGTGCCTGGGATGGGATCCCTGGCCCTGGAGAATGGGAATGCTGCCAGTGCCCCCCCAGTGCCACCTGAGCCAGCAGCAATCATCCCCTGCTCTCACAGGGGACAGGCCTGGGATGGTCGGGGCTCCTGGGCTGACATCTTCCAGCTGGGTGCTTTGTGGCTCCCTGGGAAATGCTGCTGCTGCTCTGGGGTGGGTTCCTGTCCTGCTGGAGCAGCGCCCAGGCAAAGCAGCTTTTTGGGACCAATTCATGTTTTCTTGCTCCATGGTACGTTTAAAATCCATCAGAACAAAAATCAGAGCAACATGAAGGTAACCCTGCTGTGGGCTTGTTTGCATTTTACTCCTTTATTACCATAAAATATGGAATTGTGTTATAACATGAGAGGGTTTTGTGCTGTGTTATACTGAGCTTCATAGATGATAAAGAATTTGTATTAAATATGAGGTTAAGTAGGTTTCCAAGTGTTATAGATAAAAAGCCAAAACCAGCCGAACTAAAAATAAAAAATAGAATTTATTGATTACAGAAATTTAAAAGGAAAAAGCACTCAGTCAGCGGACAAAGTACCAAGACCCAGGACTTTGGCACTGGTGAACAGAGCAGCCCTCTCACTTGCCCTCTCTCTGTCATGAATTGGATGTGCCAGTACCCCGGTTTTTATACCCGAAATTCACCCTTAGGCTTGAGTTCGCAATGAGAACAAAAAGTCTTTTTCTGTTGTAGATGTATTCCATAGTTGTAGAATGCTGGTCTCCGGTCCCACTGAAAGGATTGAATATGGTCCTCTTTTTCCACTGAACAGGTTTATCGGGGGGTGATGATGTCCCGATTCATGTTCAGATGAGAGTCCAGGTGGAGGCTGACGAGCTTATCCTTATCAGCCGATAACGATCAAGCGTTAAGCACCGGTCGTCAGCCACGACTTTTTCCCGTAACTCCATTGTTCCTTTAACTGCAGCTGTTTTGTGACTGAGCAAGGTTTCCAGGCTCCCCACTGGAATTTGCCTTCCCGTAAAGGAGCCTGAACAAAACTGTGAGCTTTAGAAAATATTAGTTATATGCAATAAAGGAGACTTGGCATGAATTAATACTCATAACACAAGCATATGTATTAAGGGGATATTTAGTATATAATATATGGTTTTGTTGTTATAAAATGCCATCAATATTTCAGTACAGCAACCTGTTAAAGATTAAATGGATTAAAGAGACAAGTTGGAACTGTCTATTTTACCAGCCTTGTGTAAAATACTTCAGCATTTTTGAAACTAAACAAGAAAACCCATGTGATTCATTTGGAATTTTGATCTGAAGTGGATTTTACTAAATCAAATTGACATTTTGTTGTGAAATGTTAGAAAAGGATGAGACCACATTTTCCTCTCAAGGGTTTTCTGATCTTCATGGAAAGGGTGGTCAGGGATTAGAAAGGGCTGCCCAGGACACTGGCGGATTCCCTGTCCCTGGAGGGGTTTAAAAGCCTTGTGGATGTGGCATTTGGGGACATGGTCAGTGGTGGCCTTGGCAGTGCTGGGGGAAGGTTGGATCAGTGATCTCAGAGAGCTTTTCCAAGCTGAACAAAGCCATGATTCTGTGATCATTTCCCCACACAGCCCTGCCCAGCCTCGGGAGTGAGCAGCCTCCAAGGCAGGGTCAGTGGGCTTTGCCAGGCTGGTGGCACAGTGTTGGACACACGCTGGGACGGTGGGTTGAGAGATTCTCTGGAGACAGGCTGCTCATGGAACATGTGCTTTATTTGCAAGGGTTGTGGGTGCCAGAGTTTGCCATCAGCTGCTAGCCCAGCCTAGCTGATGCCGTGGTCCCAAGAGTCCCAAAGAGGCCTGATTTCCTGCTACAGTAAGTTTTATCCCATTCCATGTTGAATATTCTATTTACAGTGACCAACCAGTGCGAGACACAAATCCTACAGAATTTACATACAGCCTATGAGAACGACTAGATTTGAATAAGGCACTACCTTCTTATGCTGATCTCTATAATCCCTTCTTCCTGCTATCCCTGCAGACCCCTTTTTTACTGGGTCATGGGTATTGCTCAATATCCTGTCCTCTAACCCACCATCCTTCACATCTCAAAAACAGCTGTCATTTCTATTTCACTTACAGGCTTGATGTTTTCAGAACCTGTTGCTAAACAATCATATTTATAAGGTTTCCCTGTATCACCTTCCCCAACAGCACAGTGGGAGCCACCAGGGCAAAGGGTCTGAGTGTTTGCAGAGGAGAATGTTCAGTACCTTGAGAAGAAATGGCCACGTGAGGCTCATTCCTCTGCATCCTTGTCTCCTGGGCTTTCCACACTATTGGCATTCCCCAGGCAGCAGAGGGAGAGCAGCAGGGCTGTGGGAGCAACTCACATTGCATTGTGCACCCACAGTGAGGAGGGGAGGGTTCTTCAGGAGAACAGGAACCCCAAGAGACCCTCCATGAGCTGGGAGCCACCTGAGCCCCCGAAACACAACATCCCATGGACACACAGAGGGAAAACCTGCCAGAAACACACAAACATTGCTCCAGACTCTGGGGTTTTGGTGACTGCTCTGGGATATTAGTGACTACTCTGAGGTCCTTATGACTACTCTGGGTATTAATGACTGATGCCTTCCTTGTTGGTATAAATCCATCTGGGTGGCAGCCTGGGACAGGAGGATTTGTTTTGTGTTATTTTGTCTCTGGATGTTGGATTTCAGAGGAGCCTCAGGAAGTGGAGCAGAGAGAAACTCAGTGAGGCAAGAAGCTGATTTGCCTTCCAAAAAAAAAGAAAAAACCTCCAGAAGGCTCATCCAGCCATGGCAAAACCCTCTGAGAGGGTTTTGGGCTGAGCTGGGGCCACAGACACCGCAGTGGTGACAGAGATATCTATGCCAGGGGAAGGCTGGAGCTGTAAGGAAAGCTCTGACTCTGGGATCTGCAGAGATCTGCTGATGTCTTTGTTTACTGGGCAAGACACAGCCCAGGGGAAGCCTAAGGAAAATTTAACAACAAACAAGGATTGTAAGTGTTGGGATGCAGCTGTGCCATAGCAGCTTCCAGCAGGAAGAAGAGAAGGGAAGTTTGAGGAGCCATGAGGAATTTCTGAGGCATCTCCTGATGAGTTTGGGCTCAGAGAGCTCAGCAGATCTTCTAAATACATCCTTCAAGGGAGGCCGTGAAAAGGCCCTACAACTGGGGCCAGCAGGTCTGAGAGTGCTTCAAGGAAATGCTTGATTTTGGAGCTCCTCACCCTAAACTGTACCTTCCCCAATCAGAAGGGGAAGCTCTGAATCTTTATTGTCGTTATTAAAACAGGAACAATACAAATGTAATTTCTTTATCCGTGGACCATAAACAGCCCTTCTTCCTAAGGGATGATTTATCTTATTTTTTTTATCCACGGGGGAAGTAGGAAAGAGAGAAGAGATTTCTTTTGGCTCTGCAACCCACCTGTGAAAGGGAAAACTGTTCCCTGAATCCCACCCGGATGGTTCAACCCCTGCCAAAGGCCCTGGTTATGGACTGCCATGGGGCTGCCTTGGCTTCCAGGTGGGATAACTCCTGGCAGAAGAGGAAATACAGGATATGAGGGGGTAGGGAGGTGTCAGAGCTTGGTCCAAGTACCCGGAAGGTTCCTCTCCTGACTGCTGAAGGATTTTCCCACCAGCCCCATGGCTGTGGAGCCAGAAGGAGTTGGTTTTCCCAGATGCATTTGTCAAAGGCTCTGTGCTGGTTTGAAAGCAAAACCAGTGAGAGACTCCAAGTCAGAAGTACAATTTAATAGAGTAAAAAGAAACAAACAACAAAACAAGTAAAAAAACAAGATAAAAAGATAAATGCAATAGTACAAAGGACCACTGACAGAGTCAGAATACAAACCCAACACCCTGTTAGTTAGAGTGGTAGTAGCAGTCCAGATGAAGTAGTCTTGTTGAAGCAGTGATCTTGTAGAAAAGGTCTGGTGGGTAGCTCTTGTCCTCTGGGAATCCAGTGGCTAAGGCTGCCTGTGCTGTCCCAAATCCCAGATTATATCCAGGTGGGTATGCTTGGCTCCTCCCCCTGGGTGGAGCATCTCACAATGGATTGATATCAGTTCATGAGTCGTGCATTGTTTCCTTGATGGCCCATTAACCAGAGATAAGATAACCGGAGAGAGTTGATGAGCCCATTAATCAGAAGATAGAGGGAGCAAGGCAAACACTGCCCACCCGGTTTCAACAGCTCATGGAGATGGTGACAGAATACATACTTTGGGCACATCTTACATTGCAACCTATGACAGGCTCCAAGGTGCCATAATGAGAAGCCCTGCAGATCTGTCAGCATGGCCCTGGGAAGACATCTCTGAAGAAAGCACCCTTCTTCCTCTCTCTTCAAGGGTCTTTCACTTTTATTCCTCCCACACCCACACAAGGCAAAGGTCAGACTTGTGCTGAAGAAGAAACACCTCATCCCTTCCAGGAGGCTTTCAGCCAGAGGGGTGGGCTGTAAATCACCCTTGTTTCCAGGTGCAGCTGTGGGGTTTATGTTCTGGGCTGAGGAGATAAACTTACTCTCTACTCACAACAGAGAGTGTTTGTAGTGTTTATTTCCAATCCTGTCCCCCACACACCCACCCTGGCAGGACAAATAAGAGGCTGTAATTCTCTGGGAGGCAAGTTTTATGGGAAGCAATGCATTTTTCTGTCCCAGCTGCTAAACAGTCTGTGGCTCTGCAGCTGATACCAGGTTTGGGCAGTTTATTCTCTGGCAGACTTGCCATGATTTTCCAATTCACTGATCTAACGTGATGATTAGGAGAACTCTTCCCTTCTTGCTACTGTCATTCCTCCCCTCCACCATGTAATTCTTTCCCAATTTACTTTTGAACAAAGTAGGCTTTTCTGTCTCCATACAGGTCTGAGTTTTATGTTTCTTTCTGTCTTATGGGACCATGTCCCACAGAGAAAGTTCATGGAGCAGTTTTGTGTGGGTGTCTCAGTCCTGTTGAAGTTCAGTGTTCTCAAAGCTGGGAATTGGGTGATATTTAAGGTCCCTTCCAACGCAGACCATTTTAGGATTTTATGAAACCTGGAGAATTTCTGTTGTGGCCTTTAACTCTTTAAAGCCATTTTAAAGCACAAGCTCTCTAGAAGAGGGGGCTATGCAGCAGATGACCCTCTGAGGCACGACTCTTAGCTGTGTTGAGGATGTTTAGCTTTGGAGTGAGGTAAATCAGCTCCTGACAGTGATCTGTGCTGCCACAAAGCAGCGTTTCATTTAAAACAGCCCCAGGTTCCACCAGCCCCAGGGCTCTGTCATTGTCAGCACCGTTTCAGTGGAATTTATTGGCATGTTTGGCTCTTTCTGGATCCTCGTGCACTCTCTACTGCTGATCCTGGCATTTAACTGGCCATCATCATTGTCTTGACACAATTTGAATGCAGTTCTGTGGTTAATAGGTTATAGTACAGCTCTTTGCAGCACAAATACAGCCCTGTTCTTCCCCCTGGGAAACTACTAAGGGAACTGTTAAAAAAGATCTAAATCTAAGAATCTATTAAAAAATATCTGTTGTAGTGAGGTAGGGCCAGGCTCTTCTCCCAGTTAACAAGTGACAGGATGAGAAGAAATGGCCTAGGCTTTCACCAGGGTGAGTTTAGGTTGGATATTAGGAAAAATTGCTTCACAGAAAGAGTTATCAAGCACTGGTACAGGTTGTCCAGGGCAGTGGTGGAATCACCAGCCCTGGAGGTGTTCAAAAACCATGTGGATGTGGCACCTGGGGACACAGTCAGTGGTGAATGTGGTGCTGCTGCTGGCCTGGTGGTTGCACTTGATGTTATCCAACCTCAACCATTCTGTGATTCTATGATAAGGATCTGGGTTTTTTTCCTGATAGTAGAGAAAGAATTACAGACAAAGACATTGCACTGGGTTCCAGGGAAGCTGAATTTAACAAGGCAACTTTCTGCTTTTGTTTTGGAGCACAGCATAGATACATCATTCAGGGGAATCTGGTACTTTGACTCTCCTGTGCTTTTTATTCACTCTCTGCATGGGCTGGAGGATGCAGAGTGCAAGGACCTGAAGGGCAGGCTGTGTACATACTGTGAGCTGATGTGGTAGCACAGAGCCAGGGATCATTTCCCTCCTGTACTACAGGAGTGTGACAATCCTCAACACCAGAGGTAACAGGAGCTACACAACTGAGATACACCAGCACATTCCCTGCCCAGCCTTGGTGGCTCCTGCTGCATTCAGAAATAGCACCATCCTCTTCTATATGTGCTGCCTGTGTTTGTGTTTGTGTTGTTTCTGACAGGGGATGAGAACACAGCAGGAGAAGAGAGCAGGGAGGGGCAGGGGTTATCACTGCTCTGGGGGCAAGGGGAGGACACCACTTGGGACTGAGAGGGAAAAGGCAAAGGCAGATCAAGGCAAAGCATCTCAAATAGGGACACAAGAATATGAATGCGTTTGTACATGCAGAAATTCCAGTCACACAGACAAGGAATGGATTTCCCTCGACCTTCCTCAGGCTGCCCCCTCTGGCAACATCCAGACCCGGCAGCAGTGAAAAAAAAAGTGAAAAAGCAGTGAAAAGCTTCAGCAGTGACAACTCCAGAGCAGTGAGCACAATGACCATTCCCTGGCAGGGGCTGTTTGTCCATGAATGGATCATTACTGACCCAGCAGCTCCTTCACACACAGCTGGGTGCTGTTGGGACAAACTGGCCAACACCAAAGATTCTGGGAGGGAAATATTACCTTAAACGGGAAAGTTAGGAGAGCCCTTCAGCCTGTGAACCACCTGCAGCCAGGTAGCTGTGTCCCTACAAAGTTAGTGGGATGAAAGATGGACCTTGAGCAAGGCTTGGCAGTTGTCCATGCAGTGAATACCTCTTGGGTTTGTGTTTCCCAAGACATGCCAGATGAGAGTCCTTTTTCCCTGAGTGCCCTGTGCTGAAGCAGAAGAAGAGTCGAAGTTGCCGTTTCAGGGTTTCTTTTGGTTGTTTTTTATTTCTTATCTACAAATTCTTTCTGTGCCCTGCCAAGGTCTCGTTGCAGCGAGGGCAGGAGGCGACTCCCGCCCACCACAGCAGGGCAAAGCCTCTTATACCATGTTTTATATATCCTTTACTTACCATTAATCACCAATACCTACTGCTAATGTCAGACAGGTCACCTCTATCCTACACCAACCCCTGTGAGCCACCACAGCAGAAAAATGGGTGACAAGAAGAAGGACAAAAAGGACAAGGACCACACCCAGGTCCTCCATGGTTTTCTTCTGACCCCTTTCTAAAAACCCCAATATTCTACATCTGCACCCCGTGATCATTTAACTACTATTACTGACTATTATTTTTGTTCCATTCTCCTGACTTGTCATTCATTTCCCAAGCTGAAAGCTCTTCCATGGACCGAGATCCAGGACAGTGTCTGTCTGGGCTCTGTGCAGGGGGGTCCCTGACCCCTGCCAGGATCTCAGACCCTCCAGGGCAGTCAGAGGAGTGCCCTGGATTCCGACAAATACCTATGACACCCTATTATCCAGTGATTTCTCTTCAAGGCTTAGCTAATACCAGAACAATTTATCTGTGCTGTATTCTGTCCTTGGAAACTTAGGGTCATCTGCCTCTGTGAAAAGCATGAGAGTGGAGACAAAGTCTCATGTCAAGGCCTTAAATCTAGAGAGAAGCCAAAGTGTACCTCAGGTCCTCTCAGCCTTCCAGCAGTTTTAGGCTCTTCCATGTGCTTGGCTCTGGGGATGCCAGTTGTTACCTGTCCATTGGATTTCTGGCTCTCCCTCCCTGCTGGCCCAGGCAGGATAATCCCTTCCCATTATTTATTAGTGCACAGCATCCTTCTCCTCTCTAAAGGCATTTCCCCAGACTGTGGCTCCCTAATCAAAGGGATTTGTGATGGGAGATGATGCTTGGGCTGGAGATGCAGCACCACAGAGAAAACATCAATGTGTTTGTGCCACATTTACAGGCAATTTTGCCACAGTTTAATCCCATGGGTCTTTGATTCCCAGATATGATCAAGTGTTTGGGTTTGCATCCTACAAAAGGGGTAGGAAGGTGCTTTTGCCCCATTTTGGGGTCATCACTTGAAAGGTGACACAGGTGGCATGAAGTGAGCCAGTGCAGAGGGATCTGTTAGGACTGGAAAAAGGGGGTGGTTGTTTCTAATGCTCAGAGAGTGACCCAGCTTCCTCTGGAATAGGAACCGCTGCATTTCCCCCAATACCCTGACTGCAGAGTTGAGCAGCTCATTTCTGTCAACCAGATGTCATGAGAAAACAGAGCGAGGAAGACAAAAAGAGCCAACAAAGCACTAGTGTTGGTTAAAGGAAAAAAAGACAGGGAAAAGTGTCTTCTGCCTTTGGTGTGCCACGATGGCTGCACCTTCTGACAGGATTCAGGAAGGGATGAGATAAAGACAGCACAAGAAATGAATCCCAGGCAAGACAGGCTCCGATTGTTATGAGAATTTTAACCCAGCCTGAAGCTATGCACTGCAAAAATGTGAAAGCATAATCTCTCCCTGACCTTGGAAGATATTTTCCCCTGGTTTGATAATAAAATTCAGAAGCAAAGAAAGAAGGAAATTGGTAGAATAAGCACTGCAGCCTTTAAACACAGAAATTACTGAACACAGCCCATGCAAAGCTTTCTCAATCCCACAACCACTTCCCTATGAACACCCCTCCCTGTTCCTGCATCTCACCTGAAGTTGGGAATGGCTGACAGGGGAGCAGGGCACGAGAATGAGCACCAAGGTTTGCAGTCCTTGCAGCAGACAGAATGGATTGAAGGCCTGGGATGAGGAGTTGTGCTATTACCTGCCTGCTGGGAATGCAGATCCATCCTCTGCATTCCTTGCCAACACCTCCAAGCTAAAAATAGAAATGTTTCCTTCACAGTTGGCATGCAGGAAGAATCCGAGTCTGGGGAGTGGGGAAATTACAAAGTTTTATGGGAACATCTCTCCTTTGCTGAGCTGGATCAGCAGTGGCAGAGCAGCAGCAGTGATGTCAGAACATCACCAAGAAGAGTTGGCCCAGAGCTCACAGATATTGCAGGATCTGAGAGCACAAACTGAACATCAGAGATGCTCCTGTGGGAGTGGAATGTCAGGCAGGAAGCACTTGGCCTCTGCATTCCATGGGAATGAAGCATTTTAGCTCCCACTTCCACCCTCCCTGAGTGACATGAGCTGTGCCCAGGAGACTTCTTTGCATTTGAAGCTGGGACAGGTCCCTGCAGTGTTCCAGCCTGGGCTGGTGGCTGTGGATGGTGCAGCTGGAGTGGCCAGAGCCCTCCTGTGTCACCTCTGGGGACCAGCTCCAGAGACTGCTGAGTGCAGAATGAGCTCGAGAAGGTGTAAAAATCCCACCCCTGGCACTGGTCATAACCAGATTTTGGTTCAAGGGGAGTTCCTGACAGGCCTGTCCAAAGCAAGCTTGCTGGGGAGTGTCACTGTGGAGTCGGAGACAGGGACACAACATGAATGCACTGGGTTTGTGCAGCAACAACCCACGTTTATCATCCAGCAGCTCCTTTTATTGGGCTTTCAAACTTCCCACGCTTACAGACAGGGTTGGTCAAGGGCCTCAACTCCACCTAGCTCACTGGGCAAGGACATGGGTGTGTCCATGCTTCAGAGGGGTTGGCTGAGATCCTCTGTCGGGGTTTGAGCCTGACCTGTGGTTACCCAGGGACTAGTTTCCTTCCAGCTAGGCTGGTCCAGCTGATATCTGATAAGCCCAATCATCTGTGCAGCTGTAGACCAGCTGTATCTGTCACAGGGGAGGGAAAAGGCATTCCAACCATTGTTACTAAAGTGAAGGGAAGGTGCAAACACACCACACTTAAAGCAATTTCTGTACTTCATTCCATGACAAATCGACTCTCTGGGATCAATTCACCCATATCCAGCTCATTAGCCCAGGATCCATCTGACTTGCCACCAGTGCCATCCTTCCAGGTGAGCTGATGGATGGGCCAAGATGTTCCCGAGACCACACTCAGCAATGACAGCTCCTGATATTCTGACAGCACTCCCTCCTCCTCCAGCCCACTGTCCACAGCCTTACCAACATCTGGACTGCCAATCCCCAGCAGAGCAGGATGCCTGGGGGCTCTGTGCCTATTTGGGAATCTTTCACTCTCCTTGGGACCTCTGACAAAGAAGGACCAGCTGGACAATGTCAGCAACCTGCCAGGAAGAACAAGAAGGCAGTTTCCATCCTCTGGAGCTGTAGGAAAACCTCAACAGCTTTTCAGTCCTGTTCTGGCTGCCCTCAAACCCTGATGATCTGAGAGTTTTCCCTGCTGTCCCACTCCCTGACACGGCAGTGACAACACTGCAGGCCCTGGGAACCCTGCAAGGCCTGTCTCACTTGTGCTTTCCCAGCCTTTTGAAAGGAACTGCACCCACTGAGGTTGTTCAGAGGGGATAGAGAGACTCTGAGCTGGCAGGACCTGCTCATTGGAGGAACCCAGTTTGGACTGTCCTTGTAGTACTGTTCGAGTGTTGCTGCCTTGTTGTGTTTGTTTGGGGCAAAGAATTGACTGGGAAGAAGTTTCATCCCTTTGGGGTTTACAGTAGAGACTCCCCTTCCTTCTGCATGCGTTGGTGAGGAGTCTCCTCTCCTCAGTTCCATTCATGAGCAGGGTGACCATGCTGTGAAATGCCCATTCACTGCCACGCTTGCTCCTTTTTAACAGGTCCTTTTGCTCCTGGCAGGAACACCCAAACACCCCTCAGCAAAGTTAGAGGCAGGAGGCAGCCAAGCTCTGCTTTTCCTTCGGGAGGCTCAGCCCTCCCATCAGTGTGGTCCTGCCACCCGCTGAGGAGCTCAGGGGTGTGTGCAGTGACGTGTGGCCCAGGAGGAGTCAGGTTTGTGGGACAATCTGCCCCCCATTTGTTAGACCAGAAGCCTGGGATGGTGTCAAAGCACCAACAGGATCAACCTGAATCTTTTGAATGTGGTTTGCTGTGGAGGGGAAGGGGGAAGTGAGGTAGAAGAGATGGAAGGGAAGAGTGCAAAGATCTTTATGCCAAATGGCGAGGAGATCATGACCCTTTAACTTGGATACTCCCCCTCCACCCCCAAACCAGGCAGATGGGGATGTTGGCATGGGAGGAGAAAGGATTCTGTCAGTGTCATGTGTTTCCTTTCTCCACAGCTGCCACTGGATGGGAGTAACATGAAGTCCCAAGCACCACAGGTGTGTGCTGTGGCCATGCAGGGAGGAGGAGAAGCCTTGAACCCGATACTTGGCACCATCCCAAGCTCGGACCAGCCATCCCAGGGAGGGATGTCACTGTGGGTGTCTCCAGCGTAGGCATTGCCCAGGAGGTGCCACCTGCTCAGGCACTGCTGTGAGAAGAGGGCAGTGGTTCAGGAGTGACTGCAGGAGGAGCAGAGCACCCACTGCACTGAATCCCCCAGGCTCTTGTGAAGAACCAGTTCACAGGCAGTGCTTTGAGGAGAGATCATTAGACCCAAGTTGGGATTTCAGACAGCCTTTGGATGTCATCTTTCCCTGTTCCCTGAAAGAGCTGTCATCTCTAAGTTAAGAAATAACCAAAAAAAAACCAAGGTCAAGAGCAAGGCGTCCTCTACCAGCTCCCAGAAGATCCAACTGGTGCCTGACAGACTCACACCATCACTGGAAAACTTTTCCCAAACAGCTCCTCTGCATCATTTGTTTCTGGCCCAGGTGGGCACCAAAGTGCAGACACTGAAATTCTCCTGAATGCATTCCTTGGTTCCTTATTCCTGTGGTGGGAACTCTTGTTATTGCATGTTGGGTTGATGTAAGGGTGCAGTGTGAGATGCACTCAGGTGCAGTGTGAGGAGGAGAAACTGCTCTCCCATGAGACATTTCTTTTGTGGCTCTAGGCAGGGATGTCTGGCTGGTAGCTGCAAGATTTGGGTGATGGTTGCAGGCAGTTCTTGCTCAGGACAGCTCAGGCTGTCCCCTCACTCTCACTCATTCCTCTCTGGGCTGAGCAGAATTAGGGAACTGATGGACAGGTGAAGATGGCTGAGCCCCCTCTGGAGAGGGGTCAGGGTGACCTGGTCCTGCTCTGACACTGCTGGAATGTGCTTAAAGGGAGAGATTTGGGTTCCCTAACTGGGTACAGAACGGGCTGTATTTATCCAGGTGTTTCACGGGTGATACTGGCAGTGAATGAACTGATGACAACTGCAAGGACTTCACTAAAAACTCTCCTGGCAGCACGGTGCCTCTTCAATTCCAGGAGTGTGTCCTTCCTGAGTCTTTGAGGATGTCCCTCCAACTGCCAGATGCAGAACCTGAGGAGGACAGGCACCAGAACGGGGAGCAAAAATGAGGGTATTTGTTATTATCCAGTAATATTTTAGGAAGCTGTGGAAATCAGAAGAATGGCTCAGTTGCCCCATGATTATGGAATCACAGAATCCCTGGGTTGGAAGGGATGTGAAAAACTATCCAGGGCCACCCCTGCCATGAGCAGGGACACCTCCCACTGTCCCAGGGTGCTCCAAGCCCTGTCCAACCTGGCCTTGGACAACTCCAGGGATCCAGGGGCAGCCACAGCTGCTCTGGGCACCTGTGCCAGGGCCTGCCCACGCTCACAGGGAGGGATTCCTTCCCAAAATTTAATAATTCTGCTGCAGAGAACACACATTTCCCAGCCCGTGGCAGTGCACAATTGGAGAAGTTGATGTAGCCCCTGAAGCCCTGAAGCCACTCCAGCAAGGGGGGAGTTCTGTGTTCCTTCTGGAGTTACTTCTTATGGATCCAGCCAGCCAGGCCAACCTTCCCATGGACCCAGGCCAAGGACTACACTTGCTAAAAGGTGCTGCAGAGATTTCAGATTCCCAGAAAAAGGGAGGTACCATCCAAGTGCTCTGTGCCTGGGTTTAGAAGAGAAAGATTGAAACAAATCTGCACAGAAAATGAATCTGCTTTAAATCCTGGTTATTTAAGAACTACATCAAGCTCAAGATAGAAAAGATGTCTTGCCATGGCTAATCCTGTCTTTGGATTAGCTGGACCAGGGCTGGGAATTAAGTCAAAAAGAGCCAGAAATTCCTGCTCCCAAGTGCTGGCTCACAGTTTGGACACAGCACACACAGGTGTGCTTGGTGGGATGCTGGGCTGTCATTCAGCCCTTGGAATGCACTGCCCTGATCCCAGTTTCTTGGCAGCCTTCCCAGGGAAGGAGTTCAGTGGGATAACAGGGCCCATTAAGTGGGTTTGGAGGGTGTCCTGCTAAACCACGTTTGGCTGGAGCTTGAGGCAGCAAAGCTCTCAGGAGGGAGCAGATGGAGTGGGAACATCCCACTGCACCACCCAGCCCTGCCCATCTCCCATGCCCGGGCCAGGGCAGGACAGGCAGAGCTCAGGAATGAACATTCCATGAGCAAAGCCTGCAGGCCTGGGGCTTGGGGCTTCTCCTCTGCCAGCAGAGACAGCCACGAGCTGGGTAGGAGCTGTCTGGACTCAGGGGCTGCCATCCTGCACAGCCTTCCTTGGCAAAGGCCTCAGCTCCACCAGCACAGCTGGCCCAGGGTTTTCCAGTTCAATTGGCTTCTGTCTGAGATTATTTTTTATTGAGACTTGGGGCTGAAGTGCAGACTCTTGTTACTTTAGAAAGTAAGTTTAGGAGGAAGAATATTCTGTTTGCCATTGGTACAGCAATTCCTGGATGGTTTTGGTTCACTCTGATGTCAAATGAGATTTTTCCTTTATTTTAATAACCTCCTTTTTTATTTTATGCAAACCCCTATTCAGAATAAATCATCTCAAACCAGAATATTCCATCTCAGAGAATTCCCTCTCCCTCTCCACATCCCCATTATTGTCCTCTCCACCTCCCCATTTTTTGCTGTTTTTGTTTTATTTTAATTTCCATTTTACTTTTTTCTACAAAGAGCAACTGGCAAAAATCTGGGGTTTTCAGAGAGGGTCGTAAGGATTTTTTTAGGACCATACCTGGCAGTTCTCTGCAGGCTCAGGGAACACAACCCCAGTTCATCTATTTCTCCTTTCCCAGGGGCTGAATTTCCCTTTCAGCCCATACCTGCACTGAGCTGAGCAAAGGAGCAAGTGGATGGTTGGCTGGTGTCTAAAGGAAATGAGGAAAAAACATGATCTTCATATCATTAATGAATTGGAAAAAAAAAAAGTTTTAAACCCCCTGAGAGGTGAACTGGATAAATCTCTTACAATTCTGGCATTGCTTGAGGAATTTTCAGCTAATAAGTCCAATTGAAGGAGGTTTTGAAATGAAAAATGAAACATCACTTCAAATGAAAAATAATCAGAGCTTGTTTGTTCTCAAAGTGCCAGATTGACACAAACATGAATACCCCCTGAAATGTTTATGTCCTTATTTTTTTCCAATTAACAGCTTGAATTTACAGCATGTATTAGTAACAAAGCAATTTAGGGGTTTTACACTGGAAAAATTGACTCCATCTCCCTTTCTCCAGACTGACAGAGCTTTACCTTCTCCTTGTTACTCTCTTACTCTGCTGCCAGGTTTCAAACAAATCACAGAGTTAGTATTAAAAAGTAATCCAAAAGAAGGAGCACCCAGTAAAGCTGTTTGCTCGGATGAAGTGAGGCAGTTGCTTTGCACAGGAAAGTCAGCATTATGAGTAAACTTGAAAATAGCCTTTTCCCTGAGTCTTGCCTCTAAATCAATATTTGAGCCAAGGATGTGTCTGAGATGCTGAGCAGCACACGTGGCACTGGCTGCCACAACCTCTCAAATGGCTCCTTCTCCAGCCTCCTTGGGTACATGGGGTACAGAAATGCAGAGGTGTTTGGAAGGCAGCGCCCTGCATTCCCCTAATCCTGTACTTCATTAAAAACTTCTGTGGTGAGGAAGTTCAGGATGACAGCACTGAAGGGATGGGATTGAGGGGTGGCACAGGGAGGCCCTTTCAGGACATTCCCAGCTGGGGAAGTCTGTGCCAGATACCACAGAGAGCAGCACAGAAAGAGTTTAGACTCTGAACTTCTGGGTACCTAAAACTAAGTGAGAAACCCCACCCTCAGCTCCCCTGCTCCCATCCTTTTTTTGGAGATAACAGCAGTGCTCTGTTCTCCAGAGAGGTTGTAAAGATTAGTGCAGCCTTCAAGTGCAGGAGGGAGAACAAAGAGAAAGGCAGGATGACTTCTCCTGGTGCATGGGGGACAGGAGGAGGAATTACGGGTTTAAGCTGTAGGAGGAAAGATTTAGGTTTGACGTGGAAAACTATGGACAATGATAGAGGGAAGGGAAGACTGACTTGCTGGTCAGAATTCACTTTTACTGAGATTTCCAAAGGCTGATATACTATTCTAGGAAGGCTGGTAATTTTTTACTACAATGGTTAGGTAAAACATCACACAGACAAATATTTTTACAATATCTCTTGCTTGCAGAAGTTTGATTCAATCTTCTTTTCCTGTCACCAGACTTAACCCAATCTTTCTTGTAATCTTCAAAGCTCTGTTTGTTCTTGCCAAGGCATCTTGGTTATCAAACTGACTGTGCCAATTAAATCCACAGTAACCTGTGTCCCTTGTCTACATTAAACCACCTAGCAAAGTTTGACAGACAATTTGAGCCCGAGGAAGCAGCACACAGACCCTCCTCTGGCACAGGCCCCTGCTCCCTGCACACACATTACATGGGGCACATCTGTGGGATAGCACAGCTCCCTGGGAGCAGGATAACTCACACCTCCCTGGGAGCAGGATAACTCACAGGATAACTCACAGCTCCCTGGGAGCAGGACAACTCACACCTCCCTGGGAGCAGATAACTCACAGGATAACTCACAGCTCCCTGGGAGAGAGGATTTCTGGAGCACTTGGAGCTGTGCCAGACTCCAGCATCTGGCTGGATGTTCTGCTTTGGCAAATGAGAGAGATGTTTCCACCTCTAGAGCTGAACAGGAGCTGGTGCACCTGAAAAGGACCTGTGTTGTCAACCAGGTGACATTTGTGACCAGGAGATGCTGAGTGTAAGCAAGTGATGGCTCGGAAAGGTGTGGAGGAGTCCAGCTCTGAATGAGTTAAATGTTTCCTGCTGAAATCCTGGACCGCTATATTTTATTTCTGTTTCCCTCCAGTGGAAAACTTGCTTCTGAAATAATTTACTGGACATTGACAGAATGTTTCTCGTCCTCTTTAACATGAAAAAAAATTGGGAGGTAAGAATTAATCTCGCATATAAGTCACAAGTTTGGCAGGGAAGCTGTCCAGCTAAGTTTGGGCTCCAAGTGCCTTTCTCAGCTTTATCCTTGAGCTGGAAAGCAGAGTGCAGGCAGCAGTGGCAGTCTGGAGCACACACACAGGAAATCTCTCCAGGTGTGATCCCTCTTCGTCACTGCAGCAGGAACAGGCAGAGACAGTGCTGAACTCCCCGGGCTGGTGCCTTTGGAAAGCTTGAAAGAGGAAGGACTATTCAAGGAACTGACAAACCTGGGACCTCTGAGCTCTGGGCTTGTGGTCTTTGATGAGTTTGCTCAGTCATCTTGGTGTGAATGCTCTGCCAGGTACTGAAGAACACAGAGAACACAGTCTTTGCAAAGCCACCAAGCCTCAGCACACTCTCCAGGAGTGCAGAGAAGCTGCCTCTGCCCCGTCCCCAGAGTCCCCTCCTCAGCCATGGGAGCCCCAGCCCACAGCAGGGCTGGAGGCTTTGGCAGCCTTTAATGGATTTAATCCCATTAAAGCACCCACTCTCCAGGGCACCAGGGCATGGACACCCCTCTTCAGGGCTGGGGTCACCAGCCTCAGGAGAGGCCAGTGCTGGACCAGGCCCTGTCTCCAGCCCAGCTTGCCTCAGTCCATCATCCCACCAGGAACCATCCCTGGGCTGGCGTGGAGGGGCTGCAGCCTCAGTCCATCATCCCACCAGGAACCATCCCCTGGGCTGGCGTGGAGGGGCTGCAGCCGTCAGGGCTGAGCTGCAGGCAGAACATCTCCCCCATCCACAGGGAGTTGTAGCTCATGGGGCCCCGAGGGCAGCAGGGGAGTTTTTAATCCAGGGTTTTCTGAGCTGGTGGATGTGCCCTGGGGGCTCAGGGATTTCTGGGGCTGTTCGTCAGGGATCACAGGTTGGTGCAGCACGAGCGTGTCCGGGTGAAGGTGGAGTTGTTTGGCTCTGCAGGGGAGGAGGATCCTCCTCTCTGTGCTCAGTCAGCCCTCCTTGCTTCTCTGGGATTCAGAGGGCACAGGGAGTCCTCCCACACCCTGCTCCGGGCCTGCCCTGGGCTGGGGGCCCACTCACACCCCCAGGATGTCCAACCCCAGCTGGGTTTTTGGCAGCTCTGTGCTGGGAGGGGGATTATGCAGGGGATTGAGCCTAAATAACCATTGGGCCTGCCCGGGCCAGGGAAGAGGCAAAAAGAAAGGAGAGATTTCTGTCCCTTTTGAGAGAGAGGAGGAAGAATAGGGGGTGTTTTCCCCTTCCTGAAGAGCAGTTTCCTCAGCAGGACTTTGACAGCAGCCCCTTGGTGGCAGGAAGGGGGTGCCTGCCTTGTCTGGTTGCGACCTTGGCTCTGTTCCTTCCCAGTGTCCCTGAACCGTAGGATGTTGCCACAGAGCATCCAGAGGCAGGACAGAGACCCCAAAGCCTCTGAAAACACAAGCTGGGGAAGATTCTGCTCCCAAACTCTCCACTCCAATCCAGGCTCAGCTTCCAGAAGCATTGCCTGGGGCAGGTCCCAGCTTCGGCTCCTCCACAGAAACAGAGTTTGCTCCTCACAGACACATCCTGCCAGCCAAGCCTGTTGCCTCAAGGAGTATCCACAACAGAGACAGAAAGACCTCATTCCCAAGAGGAGCAAAAGAAAATACTTTAATTATCAGCCAAGTCCAACAAAGCAAATACATCCAGGTTAATGAGCATCCCAGAGGCACACACCTTACCTAAGCAGGTAGATATTTCCTCCCTAATTGAAAAGGAAAGCTGCTGACTGGGCAAAAGTTCTTGTAGGGACTTTCTTTATGCCATGTAACTGCTAATGAGGCTGCTTAGTCCTCCCTACTTTTCCTGCAGTATCTTTCCAGCGAGGCACGCCCATGTTCCCAGGGACCAGTAGACAAACAGGGTCAAGTTTCATTCCTTGGAGGCAGCTGGTGGAATTTGGGGGGCTCAAGGCTGTCAGGGAAAGGGTGGCAGAACCCTTTCCATGTGGGGATCAGGGCTCCAGCTGTGGGCTCTGATTTCTCTGCTCTGTCTTATATCCACAAATCCAGCTAGAGCTGCTTGTGTCTAAACTCTTCTTTGGGGTGAATGTCATTTTTTCCAGTGACAGCTGTGTCTATTTAACACACACATTCTAGGCACCTGTAACCATTCCTTCGGAGCCTCTTTTCCACCTGAACTGCTGGGCAGTGTCTGCTTCTCTTTCATGCATTGCTAAAGGAGAGGGATACTGGGGCAGGGACCTCTCTCTCTAATCCTTTAAATGCTGTGAGCCACGGAGCATTCCTGCCTTTCAAGAGTGAAAACAAATAAAAAAAGAATTTCCTTTAGCCTAAAACTCAGAACCAGGATTTCCAGCCTAGCTGAAACCCGGAATTTTCTATTCCCCCTGCAATGAGACTCCTGCCTTATCCTGAGGAGGGTCCTGCTTGGGTTTGGGGTTCAGCAGGAACCTTGCAGTGTAATTTTCTTATTCTGCCACGCCCTGAGGCTTCTGTGGATGTGACCGGGCTTGCAAGTGCTCAGACTCTTCAGGGGAATTGGTTGTCATCCTTGGCTGCTCTACAGCTGCAAACATCACGAAGACAAAGGAGTTGGAGAGCTGTATTCAGATTGTGCCTGCTCCTGCTCATAGTTAGCAGGAGATGGACTGCAGAAAAGATAACAGCAGAATTCACAGTTTTCCTTTTCCTCCCTGTGTGGCAGTGAAATCTTTGCTATCTCCCACACCCACTGCTTTTATTATTTTATCAATGCTCAACAGTGCCACAAAAGTGATGGGAACACAGGATGGCCTTCATGAGCCACCACCAGGCATGGCTACAGATCTTATTACAGATTCCTGAAATTGGCATTCAAGTATTTGGAAGCCCTGTGGAAGGGTAGAACATGGCTGTACTAAGTAGGAACCACAGCAGCCTCTTGCCCAACATTTTGCAGCTTAAGTAGAGAAGGCAAGAAGAAGATGGGGATTGGATACCTGGTTACACACAGCCGGAATGAAATGAGCCTCGTGTAAATGTGTCAGTCTGAGAGTGTCTTCCATTTTTCAGAAAAGGCTTAAAAATAATTGCGGGATGGCTGATTAGAAGTGTTTAGAAAAACAAAAAGGTTTTAGTAAAAATAGAAAATAATAAACAATACAGAAATGAAAGGAAAAGCTGTGCATGCTGCAGAGGGATTCTTTGAACCAGCTAAGACACTCTGAAAAGCACTTGAGAAGCCTTTTGCTCTCCTCTAAGTACCAAATGATTTAGGTGGGATTCTTGGCAAACAGCCCAATTGAGGACTGCTATTTTTCTGAGGAACAGGTAAAGAGACCCATCAGTATTCTTGTCTTGGCCAATTACTGCCAGGACAGTAAGGAAGCTTCTAGGGTTTTTTCCTTTTTAGTTCTAAGGTGAAACTGAAACTCTTTTTCCTTCTACAGAAACACCTGCTCAGGTGTGGGGGTGCATTGCTATGGGGATTAATTAACTGGTACCAATTATGTGGTGCAGGAGGAGAAGGGAGACCAGGGGAGTTCAGGCTGAGTCTGTCCCATGGATCTGTGGTGCAGCCAAGAACAGAGCCTGGCTGGACAGCAAATGGGTTTGTCTGTCTGATCACTTGATGCCATGTTCTTCCCAATGTCCCAGAATGCCAAGAGAAGGAACTGATTAAATCTGGAATCTCAGAATGGTTTGGGTTAGAAGGGACCCTAAAGCCCACCCAATGGCATAGCCCACCCTGCCATAGCAGGGACACCTCCCACTGTCCCAGGGTGCTCCAAACCCCAATGTCAACCCTGCCCTTGGGCACTGCCAGGGACCCAGGGGCAGCCACAGCTGCTCTGGGCACCCTGTGCCAGGGCCTGCCCACCCTGCCAGGGAACAATTCCTGCCCAATCTCCCATCCAGCCCTGCCCTCTGGCAGTCTGAAGCCACCACTCATCCTATGTTTCCTGGCTCTCTCCAAAATCCAAAACCCCCTGTGCATGGGTTCCAGAGCTCAGGAAACACACCCGAGAAAAGTGACAGCGGGGGCAGGGAAGGACAAAGAAGAGACCAAGGAGCCAGAGGCAGCTGCTGAGGGAGTCCCTCCGCTAAAAATCAGCAGATAATCAGCACATCTAATCATGTGTGATGGGCTCCATCTCCTCACTCTTCAAAGCCAGCAAATCTCTGCACTGCTATTGATTTTCTGTCTGGCCCCTCAGGGATGGTGCTCACTGAAGATAAGGGCTTCCCCCTCGGGCTGCAGCTGAAGGAGACAGGGAAGGCTCTCACTGCCACAGCAGAAGCTCCTCCTGCTCAGAGCTTGCTGCAGAAAGAGGAATCGTGTGCAAAAACCTGCTTGTCTGGGGCGTTTGTGTGTGCCCAGCAATGCAGCAGGAAAAACTGATCCTGCCCTGAGCATCTCAGCAACAGGGACTGATGGCTCAGGGACTTGGGATTCGGCTGGCTTGGGGCTGCAGGTGCCATCACCACGTGCTGGATGTCACACTTCACTTGGGCTAAATAAAAAGTTACTCTAATTCAAAAGCAAGAAAGGATCTGTTTCGTATTTATAGAGAAAAAAATGGTTTGTTTCAATGTAATGGAAATCCTCCATATCCTTATGATATAAAAAAGCCTTGGATGAGTTGACATTTTTGTAATGGGAAAAAACTTGTTGTCAAAAGAATTCCACTCATTTTACTCCACTTCAATGAGCCATTTTCACTCCTTATGAGTTTGTTTTACTCTTGACAGGAGCAGGAGACCGAGGCAACAGCTGTGCTTGACCACTGCCCTTCTCTGTCCCCTTCCCTGTCTCTGCTCTGCCCTGCTGGGCTGGGAATCCAGCTGTTGGGACTCAGGAGACAAATCCCTGTCAGACTCCCAGGTTCATCCCCAGAGCTGCTCACACCACAGGCTTTGGGATCCCTCTCCTCAGGTGTTACCTCATGTAGTCCATGAGCCAGCTTTTAACAGGTTAATAGCCAAAACTGGGTTTGCTGTGTTTATTCATGCCGAGAGGCCTGGAGTCACCTCACCGAAGCTGGGGGCTGAGAGGGAAGGCTCCGTGGATGTTGGCAGCTGCAGGGAGATTTTCCACCCCAAATGCTGCCTGAGGGGCTCGGGAGTTGGAAGGTTTAGGAAAGGTGGCAGGAGCAGCACACACCTGACATCCCAGAGGTGAAGGGTGGAGAGAGCCAACCCCATGAGGAACAGCAGAGGGGCTGGGGAAGGGGCTGAGCCTGGAGAAAAGGAGGCTCAGGGGGGACCTGGTGGCTCTGCACAACTCCCTGCCAGGAGGGGACAGCCGGGGGGGTCGGGCTCTGCTCCCAGGGAACAGGGACAGGAGCAGAGGGAATGGCCTCAGGCTGGGCCAGGGCAGGCTCAGGGTGGACAGCAGCAGGAATTTCCCCATGGAAAGGGTGCTCAGGCCTTGGAACTGCCCGGGGAGGTTTGGAGTGCACATCCCTGGAGGTGTCCAAGGGAAGCCTGGAGGTGGCACTGAGGGCTCTGGGCTGGGGACAGGGTGGGGATCAGGGACAGGGTGGACTTGATGATCCTGGAGGGATTTTCCAATTTAATGATTCTGGGATTCTGGGATTCCCTAATTCAAATCACTCCCTTGTGCACCACAGGAATGCCCTGCTGTGGGATGTTTGTTCTGAGATATAATCCTGGGATATAAACCATATCCCTGGGATGTTTGGAGAGGGATGAGGCAATGGTCTCTGTCTCCTCCAGCAAAATGTGAGAGAGCATCTGGAAAAACTGTGGGATTGGTAGAAATTACCTTCAGTTTAATCTTTCATGAGCAAACACAGGGATGCCTCGGGGAGGTGCATATTAATGACATACTAAAGCAACATAAAACGGGCTGTGCAACAGGTGCCACACTCCAGCCCCTCTCCTGGGCTCCCTGGGATTCACTTTATCAGAAGTTATTTACAGCAGTGTCTTGTCCTATTATGCAAACAGCCTTTTTGTCCCCATTTCAGCATGTGTAACGTTCCTGTGGTTGGCAGGAAGGCTGCCCTGTGCTGAAAGAGTCGGATAAAACATTGGGTGATATTCCTGGGCTATTTAAATGGAAAAACTCCTCAGTGGTGTTGCTTCTCTCACAGCCCAAATGAATTTTCTCTCGCATGGTTGAAAGCACAAATTGTATTTAATCCTACCCCCACAACTCCTCATATCTCTGTGCCCTGAGCATGCCAGGAATAGCAACCTTGCACTCATCTTTTTG
This sequence comes from Nicator chloris, assembly GCA_013400495.1. NCBI lineage: Eukaryota > Metazoa > Chordata > Aves > Passeriformes > Pycnonotidae > Nicator > Nicator chloris. The sequence goes on from WAAE01018622.1 coordinate 146,519, forward strand.
ACTTCAGCTCCTTTTGGGTTAGTGACTTGTTTGTGGATTCTCTCCTGAAGTACTTGGGTGTATTTGCTAAATAATCTGGACAAACTTCAGTTCTTGCAGGGAGTTATCAACTCTGCAGCTGCCTTTCCCAGGAAAGGGGCTGGGAATGTCCACCCCGGATTACACGGCTGCCAGCTCCACTGATTTCATTATGAATCTTGCAAAACTTCATGTTCTCCTAAAAGCCTCAGCTCCTCAGCTGAAATGTGAGCCTGCCCACTGATGTCATTACAAAGCTCTGCGCTCCGAGCTACAGGAGAGAAGCTGCAAGGGAGACTGAAAAGGCTGAAAATCCAGGCAGAAAATGAAAGGGACTCGTGGTCATTGAAATCTTGCTTTAAAGGCAAATCTCTTTATTTTGTGGATAACTGGCTGGCTTGGTTGGACTTGTGGAGGGTCAGAGAGCTGAGCCCCTCCCCAGGCAGGCACAGACACAGACACAAGTAATGACCAGCAAAGTCTGAGTGTGTTGAGCTGTTGCCAGGAGAGAGGGGTAGGGCTCATGTGCGGCTTTTCCACAAATCCCTTGGAGCTGCCAAATCCACTTCTGCTCCTCCAGCCCCTGCCTGGGCTCTGCCCACCCTCTGCTCCCTCCCTGAGCTCTGCAGTGCTCAGATCCATCCTCTGAGCAAGATCTTCCTTGCCATGTCTGGTTCCAGGTGTCTGAACCTTTAGATGAGACAAAACTCCACGTTCATCCGCGGCGATCTTGGTGTCTTGGGGTTCTCTTTCCCTCTGTCCCCAACATGTGGAGAGCCAGACAGAACAAGTATTTGACAAAACACAGTGTGAACACCTGCAAAGCCAGTGCCCAGCCTGTGCCAGGTGCTGCAGGCCTGGCTAAACCCTCCCAGTGTATTTAGAGAAAGTCTGAGGGTGTATGAGAAGATGGGTGGAGAAATGACAACTAGTGCTTTAATGCCAGCTGTTAACCACAGGACGTCTGGCATGGCAGCAAAGCAGGAATCCCTGCCCTGCACTTCCCAATGCCGCTTCCTGCCCCCTCTGTGGAAGCTCAGCAGGAGGGAAAATGTCCAGGCAGGGTGGTTGTGATGTGTCACATCCAGCACTGCTTAGTCAGGGGGCATTGTGGAGATGACAGCAAGAGGTTTTGTCTGTGGAACTGCTTGGATTGATATAAAGCACTGAGATTTGTGCTTCCAGGATGCAGGAGTGCCTAGGAATGATTGTTGTGGCAAACAGGGCAGGCAGCAGTGCCTGGCAGGGGGAGTGAGAGTTGGGAACAAAGTGGTTCCCTTCCCCATGCTGAGTTCAGTGGGGTCAGGGGCTGGGAGAGGCAGGAGTGCTGCCTGTGTAAACTGCATCCCAGGCATTTTCTGGCAGGTTTTCACCCCAAAGAGGCACAAGGATGCACCCGGCCCAGAGCCCAAAGTCCTTTAGGCTTTGTCCAGTGACTTTGTGGTGAAGGAACCTGAACTTCCCCACGGATGCAGGACTGGCCAGGATGAAGGATCTCCAGGCTGTGGCCTCAACAAGCACTGGAGGACTCTGGAAATAGCTCCTGGTCTTTGTCTCCTGAGAGCTGGGGCCTCTTCATGGTCTGGGTTGCATCCCAGTTTTTTCACTTGGGCTGCTGTTTTCACCTGAAACTAAACTTCTGCCCAGCCAGAGCAAGGGAGAGCTTGGATGTGGTGAGATAATGAGCACACAGCCCATTCAAAGGGAGAGCTAGTCATGGGGAGATCACCGAGTCTCTTCCACTGGAGGAAGGAGCAGATATTCTTACAAGCAGCTGTGTTTCCATAGAAACCCTGGGAAAGGGTCCTGCAATCCTGTGGGGGAAGGGTGGTTTTCATCCAGCCCAAACAGCTGCCAAGAATTTCAGTGCTGAAGGAGATACAAAACCCCTGTTCCACAGCTGAGCTGGAAGGGGAAGTTACTTCTCTTTTATCAAAGCTTTTTGATAAAAAAGCTGCATTCCAGTAGCTGCCTTTTTCCTCCATGTTCCAGGTGATGCTGTGCGTTGCATGGTGCCCATGGCCTGGGTTTTGGGCAAAAATGAGTTTGATGTCTGTAGAGAAGCAATTCCAGCCTCCCCTGCTCATCCTCTGACCTGGGTGTAGGTTAGGACTGGGATATATACTACAGCTGCTGGGTTTGTTATTATGGGTCTGCAAACATGTGCAGCAGCCTGGGGAAACTTCTGCTCTGCCTTGGCCTGACCATAAAACAAGGGGACTTTGAAAAAAAACAAGACAAAATTTAAATCCACCCCCCCCAGATGTACTTCCTGCTGTGTGTTCAGCCCTCTGAGGAACAGCTTTGTGCCAGGAGGAGGGATGAGGGATTGGACTTGCAGCATTCAGCAGGGTGAGGTAAATGCCAGCTTCCCAGAAATGTGTCAGCTGAAGCTCAGAGATGGTGAATGACATCACCATCACCATGTTTGCCTGTAGACAAACAATGGGGGACTAGGGACAGTGGGCAAGAATCTTAGTTCTTCTCGAATCAGGTGATGTCAGGCTTCTGCTGTTTGTGGGCCACAGCAAACTGTGCTGCTCTGCAGTCAGGCCAGACAATCCTTCCAGGCTTAAGTGGAAAATAGCAGCTCACCAAATCAGCAGCACCATCATGGCTTGAAATTGGTCACAAGGCCAATCCAGTTTTGCTCTCACTTTTTAACACTCCATAGCAGGCCAGGGATGAGAATGAACTGCACTGAACTTGACCCTAATAATTCAATTTTCTGCCTTAGTGAAGCATAAGAGCCATATTTTGAAGAAACTCATCGCACTCAGGGTACCTTTGGCCTGGGAGTCTAGCATTAGAGATATAAAGTGAAACTGCCCAAAAATGGTAAAGCCATTGGCTCTCCATGACTGATTACAGGACAGCAATGTTTTGCACATGAGATCCTTGCTGGATGTAAAAGCAGTTTTTGCTGGAGAGATTAATTTTTTTTCCTATTCAGGGCAGATGAGAGCATGTGAAAATTGACATTCTTGACAAAATTAAATTTCTCTTCATCCACAAAGAGACTTTCTGCTTAAATCCCTGTGAAGCTTCCACTTCCAACTCAAAATGAAGAGAGAGAAGGGAGGATTTGATTCACTCACCTTGACACCAAGAGCACCTTGATCTGGGTCTGAAATTATATTTCATTTTCCAAATGCTTCACAGGAAAGTCCTTTTGAGTCTGAAAATAAACGTTTTGACTTAAAAGGAGAGTTGTAAATATTCCATCTTGGTGATTTTCCACTTCCCCACTCTGTTTTCTGTATGAATTCATGTACAAAAGGGATTTAGAGTTCTGCACTGGATCCTTTCTGACCAAGTGCTTCCCTTAACTCCCAGCCAGGCCCTCGGACTGGAAAGGGCTTTCCAAGGCAGGTGCATTTGCAGTACAGCAAATGGCACAGACTTGACACTGGCAATGGTGAATAAAATCCTTTCTACACTTGTTAACTCTGGCAGAAGAAATGAGTTAAGCTCATTTATATCCTTCCTGAGATAAATTTTTCATTTTCTCTTCCAAGCCTATTGAAGTTTGTGAAATGATTTTCTGGTGTTTGTTCAGTCAATAAAAACTGCGGCTGCATTTGGAGTCAGCACAAAGACCTGCCTGGCAGCAGCCCTGCAAAAGGGGGTGTGCACTGGGTTATCACAGCATCTCTGAGTCTTATCTCATCTGGATACACTTTGGGCATCAGCTTTTTGTGTCAAGGCTGGGAACAGTGGCTGGTGAATGCTGCCTGTCTCCACTTCTGGAAAACACAACAGAGAACAGCTTTGGAGCAGTAAGGGAATCATCATCAGCCTGATAAAAACTCCAATTCCTCAGTTTAAACTCATAGGCACTAATTCACACCAAACTTACGTTTCACACAGCCTGACACCTCAGCCTGATGGCCTGGGAAGTTTTTGGGCTGAGTAAATGATTGAATCCTGGAATATCCTGAGCTGGAAGGGCCCCACAGGATCATCCAGTCCCAGTGCTGTCCCTGCCCAGACCCCCCAACAACCCCACCCTGGGCACCCCTGGCAGTGCTGTCCAAAGGCTCCTGGAGCTCTGGCAGCCTCGGGGCTGGGACCATTCCCTGGGGAGCCTGGGCAGTGCCAGCACCTCTGGGGGAAGAACCTTTCCCTGATACCCAACCTGACCCCACCCTGGCACAGCTCCAGCCATTCCTGTTCCTGTCACAGGGAACAGACGTGGATCCAGAGAACTGGATCTAACACAATTTTTCAAATTTCAAAGTTTAGTTGCCGATTTGTAAAAAAAGGGGAGAAAAAGCCTCCTGTGACATCTCAAGCATCCTGTGGAACAGGGAAGTAATTTCCTTCTTCCCTGGGCATCTCTCTGAACCTGAGATAACAACTCTATTTTCCAGCAAACCTTGGATAGGACAGTCTGGTCTCATGGAAGGTGTCCCTGCCCTTGGCAGGGGTTGGAATGAGAGGATCTTTAAGGTCCCTTTCAACCCAAACCATCCAGTGAGTCTGTGATTCTATGACTTTTCCTGCAAATTGAGTAAAGCAGTGATTTCACAAATAAATAAAGCTTTCTATTGGCTCACCCTGTCAAACAGGAGGATGAATTAAAAGGAAAACTGTTCCTTTAAACATCTCAGTGCTTAAAAATGGTAGGATTTGCCTCTGTGCCCTTCGATTGGGAAAGTGGGGGGAGGCAAGGGGGGAAATCTCCTAATAAGCTATCAAACACTGAAAGAATTAATAAGTATGGATCATTATTACTGGCCTGACCCAGGGTGCTGCAGAATCCATTGGGAGTCTCAGCACTGATTTCTGAGGATGCCAGGCTGAGGAGAAGAAGAGGAATAGAAGAGGAATAGATTGACTTTGGGAAGTCAACGGGGATCTATCGACTTGTGCTGCTGAGAACCTGCCCACCCTCACTGCATCAGAGCATGGGGCTGGGAAGGGAGCAGCCTTTAATTAGGAGAGAGGCAGGTTTGCACTCCATACTCCTATCTCCCCCTAATTAATCCCAGGATTAATTTTAAAGCTTATTTTGGTTTTTTGGGAAGTTTTTATTTCAGAGATGCCCTTTGTTGCAGCCAAGGAGAGCTGTACAACACTGCCTGCAAAGGGCTGCTTGGAGAAGGGGAGCAGGCAGCAAAAAGAGATGAAATGTTCATTTTTTAACCCGCTAAATAGCTAAATAAACTTTGCTGCCACTTGCCAGGCTGTCAAGTGGTCTTTCAGTGTGCTTGTGGAGGGTGTTCAGGTGTTTGGGGACAGATCTGTAATTAGAAGAAGTAAAATTTGCCATCTGGAGAGAAAATCTGCTTCCTCCTCCCCATGGCTGAGGTCGCAGCAGCTCCACGTGTGCTGCCAGGAGAGTTTGCTTCCTCAGACACCACCTGCTGGGTGATCTGTGAGGGAGGGCTTCTTTTGATCCATCTGATCTGCCTTGGGTGAGGGGTTTGCTTTTCCTGCAGGGAAAGTCAGGCTGAGTGAAAATAGTCCGAGTTATGGGTTCCAGGAGATACCCCAGGACAATCCTTCCCTTGCTGGTTCTCCTTGTGGCACTGCTCTGAGACAAGGAGTAGCTCTCTGAGTCCTTTTGTGAACTGGTCAGACCTGCAGCTTTTTGCTCCAGTTTTCCACTGGCTTGGTTGCCCGGGGAAGCTCTAAACTGAGACCCAAAATGATGGGAAAAGTTGAAGTACCAGAAAACCAGTAAAAGAAGCCAAGATTTATTCACCAGTCTGGTGTCCTGGGAGGACTTCTGTTGCTGGTTCCATGCCCTGACCACCTCTTTTCCCCATGGCCCTGTGTTTTGGGAAGGAGAGGGAGCTCTGCTGGTCCCTCCTGGAGCACAGAGCAGGGGAGGTCGTGTTTGCTCTGACTTGCATCAGGAGATCGCACATATGCAGCTCATCCTTCACTACAAAACAGTGAATTCAGGTGCTGAGGATGTTATTTTGGTCAGGAAAAGGTTTCACTGGAGAAAATAACCCCCCCTTTTTTAATGCTGTGGTAAGGAGGTTTCACACTCTGGTCTTGCAAGTGTAACAGAAGCTCTAATGGGATCTCCAGCTTCCTGCCAAGCCTCGGGATTTGGCATCACCCCCTGGCATCAATATGCAACTAATGACTCAAGCCATTAAATCATCCCGGGTGCCTTTTCCTGCTGAGTACGAGGAAAAGACCTGTAATGGCTCTTTTGGGGGTGTGTCTGTTTGTCTGGAAGGACTTGGAGCTTAGAGGGATTAATGTTCCCAAATGAATGACACTGGAAATGTTTGAGGTGAGTGGTTTCCTTCCCTGCAGTTGTGTCCCTGTGGCATTGCTGAGGTGGCTCCCTGGTTGTCCTTCCCTGCACTTCTGCCCCTGTTGTCCTGCTCTGCCCTGCTGCAGCCCAGCAGGACTTTGCTCCTGGTGTCTTCAGGAAGTGCTGAAGATGTGAGAGATGCCCTGTACCTGCAGTGTGGGTGTGGCCAGCACTCCTGACCTCCCAGCATTTCTTGACAAAGTCTCAAACACACCCAAGAATTGTCAAAGCTACCATTTAAAAAGCAATGGAACAAAAATCTTCATTTTTTTTCAGCTGAGTCATCCAAGTTCTTGCCTTGACTCAGGGCTGGATTTCTTTCCACCCTTGGGAAGCAGATGACACTCAGCATCTTTTCTTTCCCTGTTTTGATTCTGATTAATCACCTCTCAAATGAGAAGATGCATCCTGGAGAGTTCTTGGCTTTGCTGAAGGCCTGATCTAAGGAGGATACCTGAGCATGAGGCTCCATGTCAGTGTTGCTTGTTCCTTCCAGGTCTGCCCTCTGCCTTGAGGGGTTTATTCACACAGTTTTCCCTGGGGCCTGGCCTTGGGAACATTTTGGGATGTGTTTTATCTACTCAGGGACACAGAGCTGGAATCAAACATCATTCAGGCTCTACATGGGTTTGAAGGTGTTCTTTCACTCAGTGCAGGAAGCCAGAATTCAGAACCAATCCATGCATTTCCCAATTCATTAACTCTTTTAGATGCTGCTGCTGGAAAAATATAACTTGTCCCATCTGCTTAAGGGATTATTTTGGTACAGAATTATACAAAAGATAAAGAAAGGGCTTTTTCTCCTGCTTTAAAGGGCTTTTCCACAGAAAGCTTTAGAGTTTCAAAATCACTTGGGGACTATCTACCATGATCTGAAGGTAATCTCATTGTTTCATCTCTACTTCTAAATATCACTCCACACATGGTCAAAAATGTTTGTGTGGTTTTTATTTCTGTGTTTTCATTTGAAATGAATTGATGGTCATTGAAGTCTCCAATGAACCTCAAGGTATGTGGTCTCCAGTTCTGATCAGTGGATGTTCAGAGAACAAGGAAAATATTATAAAGAATAAATTTCTTAAACTGCTTCCATGCATCTCCACCAATGGGGCTTGTGTTAATGCTGGGATTCTTGTCAAAGCCTCACCAGGAGACTCATTGCCTCCCTGAGAATGCCTCTAAAGGCTTTTTTAAGAAGCAGCCAAATAGCCACAGAATAATCCAGATCCTGCTGAAGCATTCCAAATGGGCTCTTTTGGAAAAGAAGACAAGGATTTATGGCTGGGGAGTACTTGTTGCACTGTGTGTGGAGAACTGTGGCTCCACTGACAAGGAGATTTATGGCTTCCAACCCATCAGAGCCAGAGCTGCCTGAGAGCGTTTTATGACAGGAGCTCTGTCAAGACAATGCAGGCACCTGAAGGTGAAGGCTCTATTTTCATGAGTAAAAGTTACAATTGAACAGAATTTGTTGTCAGAAAAGATTTCTCAGTCAGCAGTAGATTAAAAGGAAATCCAGCTCTCCCAGAGGTTTCCTTGGGTGTGAAGTACAGTGAGGGCAGCAAGGCTGGGGGATTCATGGAATCAAAGGGTGGTCTCAATTTACGTTTGCAAAAGGTTCTCCTTTGGGTTTGACACCTTTTTTGGCAGCTGCTAAGAAGATGCTGTGCTGTGTCATAGAATCCTGGAATATCCTGAGCTGGAAGGGCCCCCCAGGATCCCCCAGTCCCACCCCTGTCCCTGCCCAGACCCCCCAACAACCCCACCCTGGGCACCCCTGGCAGTGCTGTCCAAAGGCTCCTGGAGCTCTGGCAGCCTCGGGGCTGGGACCATTCCCTGGGGAGCCTGGGCAGTGCCAGCACCTCTTGGGGAAGAACCTTCCCCTGAGATCTAACCTGACACAGCTCCAGGTCGTGCTCACTGGGGCCCAAGGCTCACTATGAGCACAGGAAAGCACAAAGGTAAACCCATGTCAGGGGGTGGAACTGGAGGGTGTTTAATGTCCCTTCCAGCCCAAACCATCCTGGGATTCCATGATATAATTTCTAATAGAGAAAGAAGAGCTGCCATCAAATCCCTTTCCCGCTGGAATCTTGTGACTGTGTTATGTTGTATTCAGGTGCCCTGCACCCCATGCCCTGCCTGAGCTCTGTTTATCCCTGTTGGAGCTCTTGGCTGCTCTGGATTTCCAGGTCCCTGCTCCTGCCTGCAGGACCTTCCAAGCTGGTTGTGTTCAGGTCTTGTCTCTTCCCTGCTCACTCTGCTGAGGGAGAGCACCACCTACACCCCAACCCAAAACCACTTCCAAGAAGTCAGGTCAGCCTGCACTACCCCAAATCCCACAGCTCCCCCTTCCCCAGCATTTCCCAAGCCCCAGCTCAGTGTAGCTGGGAGCAGGCTGTGCCCTGAGCCACTGCCTTCCTGCCCTGATCCTGCCTTGCCTTGGCTCCTGTGATTTTCTTTTCCTGGCCCCAGGGTTCCTCTAATCTTGATGGAGGTCTGAAGGAGCCATTCTGGGCTTGCTTTGTAGTTCTTGAGGAGTGAGATGTCCTAGAGGGAAATTCATCTTGCCTCCCCTCCATCCACTTCCCAAGAGAGGCACCTCTCATCCCTCAGGGCTGCTCCTTCTCTCTGATAATTCCCAAGGTGCCCACTCAGACCTGGAGGGGTTTTGTTTGCCTCAGGCAGAGCTGTTAAATGCCCCCACCTGCACAATGAACCAAAAAACCCCAGCCCAGTTCTACACACGACATTGAGTAAAAGGACTGAAAATGTACAAATGAATTCCCAGAGGTGCAGTTTAAAAGTCCACTCCACTCCACTTAGGTCGAAAGTTGTCCTGCATAATTCCTCCTGGCACTTTAATGGTGGGGATTTTGCTGTAATGCTTCCTCCCTGACATTTGCAATGACCCAGTTTACTGTTTTTACAAATAATAATTTGTCTTAATTTTCCCTTTGAAGTAGCAAAGAAAAGAATAAATGGGTGAAATCCAAACCTGGTAACCTTGCTGGATATTGTAGGTCAATAAATTATCTTTGTGCACAGCTTAGTGTTCCAGGTTTCCACTTGAGCAGATGAGGGCTCTTTTAATGCTTGTTAAAATAGCAGAGATAAGTGATTGCAGTCTGAGGATGGAAACCATTGAATAATGCAAAGATCTGTGGCTTTTGTGATTTTGCTTGGCTGGGGGAGAAAAATTCTTTGATTCTTTCAGAGCTGGATAATAAAAGCTTTCTTTTCAGTTCAGACTCTCCATGTTTTTGAGCCAAACATGGCTCTGAAAAGTAATAATGCATTCCTGATGAAATAATCTAGTTGGGCTATGCCAGAGCTGGACATTTCTGACCTGGTTTTCAGTGTAAAAGTCCTGGACAGGCTGAAGATTATTCCGTTCTGAAGCCAGGAAACCTTGTCAGAAACACAATTTAGAGCTGCTGGTGCAGCTGAAGTTCTGGCTGCAGGGTCTGGATGCTCTGGTGACCAAAGCTGGTGGCCAAAGGTGATTTACTTGATGGAGACCTGATTCCAAGAAGTCCTTCAAATAGACATCACTTAAAGCAGGATGAGGCTTCTCAAGGGATACTCAAGAATTTTAATGAGGCAAAAATGTTCATGGAATTAGACTGATTTCCCTAATTTTATTATTTTATCCAGACAAATAAAAATCTTCAAAGCCACAGGCAACTTTTTCAAGGCATCAAAAAATTTTGGCAAGAAACAAAAAAATTTAAATGAAAACCAAGGTTGCCCCTCTTTCAACTTCCATTTTTCTCTGCACTTTCTGATGAACTGGAAATCAGGTTCTCCAGGGCCCATTTCAGCCTCTCCAAACATCAGTTTCATTTCTCCTTCTGTACAGGAGGAATGAGACTCATTTACCCAATTTCTGGGGCTCAGCTCTCACCACAGATGGCCCTCCCTGCACTTGTGCTGGCTCAGCTGCCTCCTGGAAGCAGTGTGTGAAATGAGGTCCATCCTTTGGAATCCCAGTGCCCTCAGTTGTGGTCATGGACCCACATTTTCAGCCCTGAGGACTTGCACAATTTTTTCCTTTCTGATAAGCAAGCATCATGTACAACCATTCTAATATTTTATTGCCTCGTCAACATAAGAGAAAATAATAATTACACCCTGCTCTGCAGGACTGGGAATTCTAATCAACACTAAAGCAGGATCTGTACATAATTAGAAGCTTGTTTTAGCTGTTTTTTCAGAATTTATCGCTCAAGCAACTGTCAGTGCCAGCAGCATGGTTTAAACCAGCAAATCTCAAAGTGAGACTTCATTGTTAGCACTGCTCTGCAGAGAAAATCACCATTTGCTCCAAAACAATAAAGACTGAAAACTGCTGACAAAAGTTCCCCAGGTCAGTCAGTGGGGCTGTCTGAAAGGTTTTGGGGTTTGAAGGCAGAGCCAGGGTTTGTCTCTACCTTGCTGCTGTGAGATTTAGGGCTCCTCCCGTCACTCCAGGGGTCAGGGAAAGGGCAGTGTCCCTGCCTGAGCTCTGGGGCAGGAACAGACACCAAAATCACATCCTGGGGAGTTGTTTGGGAGCCGCGGCCACAAAAGGGACATTGAGAAATGGAGCTGAGGAGTCCAAAGAGCTTTCATTTCACTTGAGCCAGTCTAGGGTTGGGACCCAAACTCACGAGAATTTTCCAGCAGCTACTTGATCCTGGTTGCCATTTGTTCTTTGAACTTGCCCATGGCTCAGGCAGTGACGAGCCCCATCATTTCCCCAAGATGAACCTCTCTGCCTCAGCTCCCTGCAGCTTCCAGTCGTGCCACGCTCCAGAGTCCCTGTGGCACCAGGACACACCTGGAGGGTGGAGCAGGTCCAGAGGAGGCCCTGGAGCTGCTCCAGGGCTGGGGCCCTCTGCTCTGAAGCCAGGCTGGGAGAGCTGGGGGTGTTCATTTGCAGAGGAGAAGCTCCAGGGAGAGCTCAGAGCCCCTGCCAGGGCCTAAAGGGGCTCCAGAGAGCTGGGGGCAAACTTTTCAGCAAGGCCTGTTGCAATAGGATGAAGAGTGATGGTTTTCAGCAAAAATAGGGTTAATTTAGACTGAATATAAGGAAAAAAATTAACATTAGGGTGATGAGGCCCTGGCACAGGGTGCCCAGAGCAGCTGTGGCTGCCCCTGGATCCCTGGCAGTGCCCAGTGCTCAAGGCTGGACAGGGCTTGGAGCACCCTGGGACAGTGGGAGGTGTCCCTGCCATGGCAGAGCGTTGGAACTGGGTGGGTTTAAGATCCCTTTTCCACCCAAACCAGTCTGAGATTCTCTGGTCTGGGATTCTCTGGTCTGGGATATTGGCCATGTCTGATGTTGGAACACTCCTGCTCTCCTCCAGCCTTCAGGACAGGGACTCTTCCAGGAGCAAAGCTGGGCAAGCTGCCACAGTGGGACAATATTTCAGGCTGCAGGAGCTGTCCATGCTAAAAGCAAGGGGAACTCAAGCCTTGGTGTGCTCCTGTGTCTGTCTGCACTGCCAGAAGGCAGCTGGTGAGCTGATATATCATCAGAGATCAAATGTGTGGGACCTCACAGTGGGTAGAGGTGGAAAAGTGCCTGGGACAAATGGTCCTGAGCAGTTTTATCCCCAGACTGCTCAGGGGGTGCTGACTGCATTGTTCTGTCTGCTCTTTTCTGCCTGGGCATCTCATTTATTCCCTCATTGACTTTCAGTCTTTAGGCTGCTGTTAATTTAAGAAGCTCCCTTGTTCACCTCTCTTATAGATTCAAGAGCTCTTCTGGCTGAGATGGATTGGGATCCCTGGAAGGGCATTAAAATGCTGTGTATGGCAATGTTTTACACAGCTCCTCCAATCCCTTTTCCTTGCATCTTGCTCTGCATTTGGATGCATGCATCCAGGCCCTGCAGTGCTGCTCCTGGGACTGCACTGCCTTCATGAAGGGCACACACGTACGAAATCCTCTTGATTTTTGTCTTTTTTTCCCCAAGCACCTGGGAAGTCTGGGTAAATGTGGGAAGGCAGGAAAAGATCTTTTAAATGCATTATAAATCCTATTTTAACTCAACTAATTATAGCTACAGCGTAATTAAAATATTGTGAAGGAAAAGAAAATAATCCTGCTGAACTGAAAGTGCATTAACACCTTGCATCTGCAGAGTTCTGAATCACTGCACCTTTGTACTTGACAGCAAAATGCTAAACAGCCCCTTCTGCCAGAAACCCCAAACCTGCTGAGAATGGCCTTTCTTTCCTCCCCAGGGGCAGCTCTGATCTCAGCTCCCTGTGACAGGGACAGGACCCAGGGAATGGCCCGAGGTTGTGTCCCAGGGGGGTTTTTGGGTATCAGGGAAAGGTTCTTCCCCCAGAAGTGCTGGCACTGCCCAGGCTCCCCAGGGAATGGTCCCAGCCCCGAGGCTGCCAGAGCTCCAGGAGCCTTTGGACAGCACTGCCAGGGGTGCCCAGGGTGGGGCTGTTGGGGGGCTGGGCAGGGACAGGGGTGCCCAGGGTGGGGTTGTTGGGGTGTCTGGGCAGGGCCAGGGGTGCCCAGGGTGGGGTTGTTGGGGGTCTGGGCAGGACTGGGTGATCCTGGGGGGCCCTTCCAGCTCAGGATATTCCAGGATTCCATGATCGGTTGGCTCACTGGTCCTGGTCAGAGGGGGAACATCTCCTGCTGCTCCTGTGAACTCCCTGCTATTCCCTTTCCTAAATGTGAGAATGAACACATTGGAATGTTGGCAGCTACAAATCAAAATGTCACACCAGAAGAAAAATCCTAGTGACATAAATTTTCTCCTTTTCTGTTGATTGGAAAGTTCCAGCAGGAGAACTGAATGGATAAAGAATGAAAAATGTTGAACTTCATTTCATGAGCAGGGATATTTTTTTTTCAGTTACAAGCAGGAGAACAAGCCATTGTGCCTGCAAAACAAATGCAACTATATCCTGACCAGCTCTACTACAGTGATTTCAAGACTAATAAATTTGCTGCTGGAAAAATATTATTACACTGAATATTTATCAGTCACAGAAAAGCACCAGATATGTCAAAGGCTGGGGGTAATACATCTTAGAGAAATATCCTTACACAGGTCAATCAAATCCCTTCAATCCCAAAGTGGGTGAATTACTTTGCTCAGTGCCATGGTATATTCCTACTGCAACAATGCAGGGAAGGATGGATGTTTTTCCATGCCGTTAAGTGAAGCAGGGATTACAAAGTGCAGCACAGAAATTACAGAGGGAATTTCCATGTCCCATGTCCCGCTGGAGGTCAGGCAGGATGGGGATGACAACATTTCCTTCTGGCCTTAAAGAAATGCATCTGTGAGAATACAGTCAGAGCTTATGGGCCATTGGATCCACGTGCTCTGAAATGACTTTTTTAGCACTAAAAATGACATTATCTGCAAGAACAAATAAGCTGCATCTGCTGACATCAGCAGTCGAGCTTGGAAATGGGAAAAGTATGAGGAGAAAATCCCAACCTGCTTAATTGCCTCACAAATCAAAGCTCTGGGCAATAGCTCCTGTTTAGGGGAAATTCAGATGGGAAATATGATTACTGCTCTCTGCTGGGGAAAGGCAGCACTTGGACAAAATGTGAGCTGTTTTTTTCAAAGTGATCCCAGTGCCAGGGCCTGACTTGCCAGAGCTCCTTGGGAAGGTCAAAGCTTTCTCCTATTTCAGCAGTTTTGTGCAGGTCAGGGTGGGCTCCAGCTGGTGCAGCTTCTCCCATGGGGTGGGTTGATGTCCTTCCATGTGCACCAGGCAGAACTCAGGGCACTCTGTGGTCAAGTCCATGGAAAGTCAAATGTCTATGGGAAAAAGAAAGATATAAATCTTCATTTTCTTTCCAGGAAAACAGCTTGAGGTTTTACTGATGGGGCAGCTGGTGAAGAGTTTGTGTGTAAATAACCCCTATGTGAGTGTAGTGTTGGTGTTCACATGCATTAAACTTCCAGAATGTTCTGTGCGGAGACCTAAATATCTTCAGTAGGAGAAAAGGTTTGTTTTGTTTGATCTGAGTCATGCATAAATCCAGTGCCAATGACTCTGGCAGGTTCAGCCTGTGCTGGAGTGACATGAGGGCCAAGCTGGTATCTCATGGTTGAGGCTTTCTGGAGAGGATCTTGAAGGGATGGAGCAATTCCCTGCACCAAACCCACTCAGCACAAATAGAAACATGAGCATCTGGGTGCAGGCAGGGTTCTGTGTCTTTGCACAAACTCTGGGGTTTGGGTTTGGCCGTTCTCTCTCTGTTCCCAAGTCTGTCCCCTCTGCATCCTTGTCTGCCAGATCACTCCATGCTGGATGTCCCGACGCTACCACCTTCGTGGCTGTGGTTCTGTGCAGCCTTGGGGCAAGTGCCAGCCCTCAACTCCCTCTGCTCCCACTCAGATCTCCTTTTTCCTCCCCATTCTGAGCCCCAGAGCGACTTTCCTTTCTTCTGGAGAGGGAAAGCTGCTCATGGGTGGCAGAAGGACTTGCCCAGGAGCAGGGGGGGCTCATGGTATGGCTGGGCTCAGTCTGAGCCATGGCCATGGCAGGGGTTCCCCCAGGACCTCCATTTCTTACCCAGGGGATCTGCTCCAGGCAGAGGAGGAGCTGGGCTGATGCAGCACCTGGGAGGGGAGTGTGGGAGCTCAAGGAGAGGTTGGTGTGAAGGACAGGGTGAAACCCCCTCCATGGGGGGAGTGTTGTAAGGGTGAAGCCACTTTCCTCTTCTTCATGGCTTTATTAGAGGGTTCAAGTGGAATTTAATTGGTGGAATTTATTGGAATTGGAATTTAATTTAAGCCTTGAGCTGCCCTCAGTGAGGGAACTGCAGAGCAGCCTCTGAGTGCAGAGCCAAGGAACTCCAGCTCTCACCTTCTCTGTCCTGTCCAAAGCAAACAACCAAACATTCCAGGAATTAACTGCACACCCAGACTGTGAGGAGCAGTGCTGGGAGACATCACCCAGGAGAGGGCAGGAGGAAAATGATGAGCCTGAAAAGGCTGATCCAAGAAAATAATGAGCTTCTCCTGTGGAGGAAGATGCAAAAGGAATCTGGGCACTAAATTCCTCCTTAGAACTGTAGAATCAGGGATTTTTATTGGTTGGAAAAACCGTCTGAGATCATCAAGCCCAACTGTTCCCCCAGACCTGCCAAGGCCACCACTGACCATGTCCACAAGTGCCACATCCACATGGATTTTAAATCCCTCCAGGGCTGGGGATGCCACAACTGACTCAACCAGCACTCTCCACCATCTGCTTGGAGCACATGGAAAGGTTGAGCTGCAGGTGGGAATCTTGCTCTGATTATCCAGGTGAGGGCTTTCCTGCACTGCTCTGGGCGCTCCCAGCACCTGAACTGCTGAGTCACAACAGCAAGGAACAACCCTGGGCATCTCAAGGACACCTGTGAGAGATTTAGAACCCAGTCTAAAAACCAGTTTGGGTTTGGACCAGTCCCAAAGTGTTTTTCTTACAGGAATTCCTACTGGAACTGTCAAGGAACAAGTCCTATCCCACTGCAGAGAGAAAGACTTAATTGGAGTGACCTGAGCAGCTCCCCGTGACTGCCAGCAGTGCCCACGGACAGTCTGGGACACAGCTTTGCCAAGGTGAGGCACAGGGCACTGCAGGGTGATGGGAGAATGGCATCGTGCTCCAGGCTGAGCCAAAGCAGGTCTGGGTCACACTGCCAGACTTGCACAGAAAGTTCTTTTTCCCTGTGCTTCCTTTCAGCTGAGTCACTGCTTTGGGAGAGTTCAGCAGCAGCTGCTCTGCAGGGAGACAGTGAGCAGGCACCAAATGTGCCATGTGCTGGATCTGGTGCCTCATTTGCTCCGTCTGTGGAATGGAGATCAGTTCTCTGCTCCTCTGTAACTTCCTGGGAGATGTAGCCATGGGAGTGTTACGTGGGATAGGCTGTTCCAGATCAGGCACAGATTAGGCTGGGAGTCTGTCCCAGCTCCCTGCTCCCAGGATTCCAACCATCTGAGAGCACAACCGAAACAGCCCTTCCAGCAGATGTCCACAAACTCCTTTGTTGTTTGATCTGTGCACTGTAGAGTTGGTCCTGGCAGAGCACTCCAGGTCCTCCCAGCAAAAGTACCTTCCACTGTTCCAGGGCACTGCAAGAACAGTCCAGCCTCCACTGTTCCAGTCCAACTTGGACACTTCCAGGGATCCAGGGGCAGCCACAGCTTCTCTGGGCACCCTGTGCCAGGGCCTGCCCAGCCTTATAAAGAATTCCTGAGCCCATGGAACATCTCCTGAGTAAAGTCCTTGGTGTGGATCCATGTGTGATGGCTGCTGCAGTCCGAGAAATGAACAGAACACCTTTTCCAAATGTGTATTCCTTGCAGACTGTCCTTGACCTTCTTCAAGTATTCCCTGTAAAAATGTGTCATGTTCAAAACACTGAGTCCAGTCCAGATCCACTCTGTTGATAGGAGGTGTAAACGTGCCCCAGCAGAAAATGTCAAAACAAGAACCACCACAACAGGAGGTAAAACTGTCAAAACTGAAGGGTGGGAGGTTTAGAAGATTCTGTTTCATGTCCCACTGAGTGATTCTGCAGAGGACTCATTCCCAAGGCAAACCTGGAAATCACTGATAGTTCCCCTGGGAGCAGCAGACAAATGGAATTGAGCTGGGAGCAGCCAGGAAAGTTTGGCATGGCTTGAAACCTGGTCCTGGTCCTGAAGGGCAGGTCTGGGATCTGCACAGGAAAACCTCAAGATTCCCACTCCTCTGGCTGCATCTGTGCTGTGTCCAGCAGTTCATCTTTAGGGGACGGAGAGAGGTGCCAAATTCATCTTGGCCTCCCCAGGGTGTGGAAAAGCCTGAGAAGTTCCCAGGATGAGGTTTAGATGGCCCACATGGGGGTGATGCCTCCAGCACAAAGAAACATCATCCAGGGTTGATCAAGAGAAGTCCATTGTGTTGTGGAGTTCATAAAGAGCTCTGGGATACAGCACCGTAGTTTTGCCAAGGAAGCAATAAACTGCAAAATGCATTTTATTGGGCTCTTGTGAGTGCCCCAGGGGAGTTGTGGTGCAGGAGCTCGGGAAGAATAATTTCTATCTGTCTCAAATGGACTCTGGGAGCTGTTGGTGCTTCAAGTGTGGAATTATCCTGGAATTATGCATTCCACCCTGGCCAGGCACTGCTGCACAGACCTCCCTGACGTTTCCATTGCCATCTCCAGCAGCCTCTGCTGGCAGGAGCCCCTCTGATTTCCTCCCACTACACTTTTGAAAACTTTATTCAAAAAAAAAACCAAAAACCAACAACTCTGTGCAAGCTAATTTGATTTTTTCTACCCAAGAAAACATAATCTGGCAGGAGCATCACTGAAATAATGGATACAACCAAATCACAAGGACTTTGACTGTTCCAGCCATGGCAGGAAGTTGGAACTACGTGATCTGTAAGTTCCCTTCCAACCCAAACCATCCTGGGATTACAGGACTATTTGGTTTTCTCAGCTGGAACCTCCTGCAGATGCAAAACAACCCAAGAAGGGATGGAAAGTGAATTGGAAGAGGCCTTTACCATTTCTGTGTTTCCTCTTCAGTGGTTGCTCACCAGAGTTGTAGGAAGGGCCCCAGAACATCTGTAGAAGCTGCTGGAATAGAGGGAAATGTGTCTGTTGAGCAACCACCTCCACACCTTGGTTTGTATCACTGCTAACTGGAATTTTTTTGGAAATTCAGCCCTATTTCCCCAATATTGCCTTCAATTTACTTAATTTCCCCCACATATGAAGGAAGAACACAAGAGCAGCTGGGTTTGGCTCCTGTCTGATCTCCTGTACAGCACAGGGCATTTCCTGCCTGCTGTGTCTGCCCCTCACATCTCCCTTGCAGTGCAGGCAACTGTGGCCTCTGGGGGCCTGTTTGTCTCCATTAACTGCCAAGAGAATCCAGATAACTCATTCAGATGGAGATGTCAACACTGAGGACGTTCACATTTGGACAAAGAACATCGGCCCAGAGTGTCTGAGTACAGAGTTACGCTTCACCATGTTTTAGGTGTCCACAGGGGGGATGTCAACAGCTGAGCCAAGGCACCCTTTTCCTTCCCCAGCACAGAGAATTCAGTCTCAGATACTGGAAAGAAGGATGACAAACCTCCCCTTTGGCTAGGAAAGGAGTCAGTGTGGCTAGCTGGATGTCAATACAGATTTTATGGATGACTCTGGGTGGGACTGAGCCCAGGTGTTTCACACAGTCATGAAGCAAAGGCTGAGTCTGTGGTCATGCATCATCTTTTGTAAGTGCTCATCCTGATGGTTTAGGGGAAAACATCCCTGAGTCCAGTCCTCCTGAATGTGCTGACTGAAGTTCCCCAGACTCCAGCAAGAGTAGAACCAAAGCTGTGGCTCTGCTGTCCTGTCACAACAGCTGAGGAGCAAACAGGTGGCTCTCAGTGGACATCTGTGACTCTGAACACACAGCTCACCCGGGGAGAAGGAAGCCCAGTGGCTGCTGGGGAGGGGATGCTGGCTGTTACCTTGGCAACTATCCCCATCTGGGAGGGATAGTTTAAAATTTAAAAATGTTCTTTAAAAACAATTCTTTGAAACAAACAAATTTAAAGCAAATTAATCTGAGGAATCTGAGCCAGGTGCTCTGACCCCTGGCAAAAAATGTTTGACATTTAATGACTTAAATAAGGGAATAATTCTCAGCTGTTGGGAAACAGGGAGGTGTTGTGGCTCCAGTGAACATCACTTGGAACCATAATGGGGGAACTCAGCCCGGGCTGGTACCACAGGTTTGGACTTTGGCAAAGAAGGTGCCACCAAAGCCCATTCAAGAGACTGTTGGAAAGAAATAGGGCCTTATTTTCCACTTATTCCCATTCTGTTATTCCAAATTCATGGAGAATTTCCTTTTAAAAGGAGACAAGGTGGTTGTGGTTATTTGCAATAACCAGGACATGGGTCAGTGATGGCCTTGGCAGTGCTGGGGAATGACTGGATTCCACAATCTCTGAGGGCTTTTCCAACTTTAATAAATCTCTGATTCTACAATTCTAAGAAGGAAGAATTTAGTGCCCAGATTCCTTTTGCATCCTCCTCCACAGAAAAAGGTCAATATTTTCCTGGATAGTTTTTTTCAGGCTCCTTGTTTCCCTGCCTTCCCTCTCCTGGGTGATGTCTCCCAGCACTGCTCCTCACAGATAATGACTGGGGCATTTCTTTGCTTGCTTTGGAGAGAGCAGGGAAGGTGAGAGCTGGAGTTCCCTGGCTCTGCACTCCATGCCTGGGGAATTGCACCTGCACAGGTCTGGCCTTGTGTAATCTGAGAATGGAATTCTGGCATGGTCTGGGTTGGAAGGACCTGAAAGCTCATCCCACCCCTGCCATGGGCAGGGACACCTCCCACTGTCCCAGGCTGCTCCAGGCTCTGTCCAACCTGGCCTTGGACACTTCCAGGGATCCAGGGGCAGCCACAGCTGCTCTGGGCAACCTGAACTGCTCGGTTCTGAATTATTTCTCTCATGTTATTCGCAGAATTTTCAATTATTGACCCAAGAGCAGTAAGAAAATGCCCGCGCAATTCTCATTCTCTTGTGTAATTCAGATTTTGAGCTTCAGTTTAAGGTTATCTCTGGATTGTCTGTTAGTATTTATATAACAGAGAACAATCAGATAAAAATCCAGATATCTGGAAGATCCTGAGACATGAAAAACCTTTGTAAAAAATGTGGACTTCCAAGTTTTGTTTCTTCAAACATGGACTAAGACTGCATTCAGTACAGTTTTCACATTTATCCAAGGATCGTAAAATTGAGATTTCTGTGCAGCAAGCAAAGAGAGGAGTGTGTGGGGGTGGATACAAAGGCAAACGTGAGCTGAAGAGAGATAAATTAACTAAAAGCCTGGATCCTGTGTGTCTACAGAGAAAGCTCTGTTAATTGAAATTAAAACCTTCCCTGGATCATTTCTCTTCACTTAATCTCTTCTTAGAAACAGGTTTAGGTCAAATATTCCTGTGCCTGTACCATTGATGGTGCAGCATAAAATCGCAGAATTGCTGAGGTTGGAAAAGACCTCTGGAGATCCAACCTCTGACCAAGCACCACTTGGGGCTCGAGGCCAGCAGGTGACAACACCATGTCCCGAGAACACTCAATATCCCAAGGATTGTACTTTCTCTCTGCATCCAGAAGGGTTCCAAGTGGAGTGTCCCATATCCCGTGGAGCACTCCAGTTGTTCATCATTCCAGGAGGGACTGGTCTTTTCCTGTTCTTAATGAAACTTTTCAAAAGCTTCTGACTGTTCTGATGCAAAATGAAAACAATGTGCAAACCTCAAATAGTTTCACAATTCATTTTCTCCAGCCATTCCAGATTCCTGGAGCGTGCAAATAATCTTTCCTGTGGAATTGCTGGGTTTCTCACTAGGGATTTGCTCCTTGCTCCCTTTGGATCCATGGATCTGTGTGTGTCTTTCCCACACTCTCCATAGATAAAGGATAGTGCAGAGCCTGTGCCCCTGACCCATCCCCTGCTCCTGGTGCTGCTGTTCCAGTCCTGCCCCGTTCCTGGTGGCTCAGCCTTCCTCCGGTGATATTTAAGGATGGCAGCTCTGACATCCCTCCCTGAATTTCATCACTCTCATGTTTTTGCAGCCCTGATCCTTCGGGATATCTGGATGTGGCTTTCTAAGGGAGAGTTTCTATTCTCCATGGGAATGTTCCCTAATGGTCCATCCTACCTTGGGAAAGGCTCACATGCTCCAGTGAGCAAAGTCCAGGACCAGAGCGATCCCTCCACATTTGCTGTTGCTACAAGAGCAGACAAAGCCCCTGGTGGAAATTAAAAGCAGCGTGAGTTGGAGTTCCTGGCAGAGCTGTGCTCTTTTTGTCTAAAGGGAGTAGGAAGATGTGGCCAGAACAGAAATTCAATGCATCAGTCTGCCTCCATGGTTACTAAGAAACAGAGGGATGCTGCTGCACTGGAGTTATTTCATTTCCAGATGAGACAGGGATGCTCAAGCTGAAACATAAATTTATTTCTTTGAAATGATTCTGTTTCTCTAAGACAGGAGCCAGCACCCCAATTTAATCTGCACTGCCACTGGATGCTCTGCTCCCTGTTCTTCAGCAGAAGGGGATGGGCATCTTTGTGCACTTAATTAGTTTTTCTCTTTTTTTGCATTAACCCACATTGCCTTCAGCAGATCAGGTTTTATTCTCAGCAGGTAAAAATAAAGGAATTGCTCCAGATGAAGGAAAATCTGTGAGACTGATTTTAGCCTACTGGCTGCTGCTAGAGCAGCAGTAAAGCCTGTAAGAGACGTAATTTTTCCCAAAACATTGGTCTGGAAAACTGTGCAAAAGAATGTAAACAATCTTCTGCACCTATTGTTTTTTTCTAACCTAGTACAAGATGTTTACAAAAAAGTGTTGTTTCTAATTAGCCAATCATAGTAATAGAGTGTTAATCAAAAAACCAATCATGTCCAGCTGTATCGTAACCGTCTATAAAATAGTGTGTTTTGTTTAACAAACTAGGAAATAGCCTTCTAAAACTTAGAGCCTTCCGTCTTTTTTCATGTCCAACAGCAACAAAAGTCCCCACCTGCTTTTCAACTGAGCTTCAGGAAATCAGCAGGACAGGGCAGAGACAGCAAGAAAGTTGAGGGTCAGGTGTGGCAATAACAGGTTTATGCTTAAAAGGGGTGAGGATTTTCCCACAAATTCCCAGAAGCACTGAGGTTGGAAAAAAACTCCCAGACCACTGAGTTCAAGCTGTGCCCATCCCCACCTTGTCCCCAGCCCAGGGCACTGAGTGCCACCTCCAGGTGTTCCTCAGACACCTCCAGGGACGGGCACTCCAACCCTCCCTGGGCAGTTCCAAGGCCTGAGCACCCTTTCCATGGGGAAATTCCTGCTGCTGTCCACCCTGACCTCCCCTGGGCCAGCCCGAGGCCGTTCCCTCTGCTCCTGTCCCTGTTCCCTGGGAGCAGAGCCCGACCTCCCTGGCTGTCCCCTCCTGGCAGGGAGTTGTGCAGAGCCACAAGGTCCCCCCTGAGCCTCCTTTTCTCCAGGCTGAAATTNAGTGCCAAGGCCTGTCCACCCTTTCCATGGGGAAATTCCTGCTGCTGTCCACCCTGAGCCTCCCCTGGCCCAGCCCGAGGCCGTTCCCTCTGCTCCTGTCCCTGTTCCCTGGGAGCAGAGCCCGACCTCGCTGGCTGTCCCCTCCTGGCAGGGAGTTGTGCAGCGCCACAAGGTCCCCCCTGAGCCTCCTTTTCTCCAGGCTGAAATTCCAGCTGCTCTGTGCTCAGTCACCTCTCTTTGCAGGGAACTGCAGAGCTAAAAGGCAGCCGAGATGGAGCAGAAATGCCAATGCCCCGGCCACCTCCTCCTCCTGCTCCTCCTGTCCCTTGATTTCCCTCCCCAGCTGCTTGGGGAACATCATCACTCCCTCAAAACAGCCCAGGGAAAGATGGCACCAGGATAAGCAGCCAAAAGCTTCCCTGGGGTAAGGTTTTCCCACCACAAACCCAATCCTATTCCTGCAGGCTCCTCCTGCCTCTGTAATCGTCCCTACTTACCCTGGTTCTCATCCCATCCTTCCTCAGAGAGCTGTTGCTTCCCCCGAGCCCTGGCAGGGAATTCCATCCCACTCAGCTGATTTATTCCTCCTCTGGTGAAGTGAACACTGCTTAGCAACAATCGAAACACCAAAGGGCTGAATGAGTTCCAACAGCCCGATGTGATGGGTGGGCACCAGAGCTCATTCATTGCTTTCTGCTGCTGCTGTTGAGGTCAGAGCATGGCCTTTGTGGACTTCTAGGTGCCACATTTCAAATTTAGCTTAAAAATCCTAAATAATGACTGCCCTGGAGGAGAGCAGAGGTTTGCAAGGCCTGGCAGGAGTGTGGGGACTGTCAGCCCTGAAATACATCAGCTATGGAAAATCATGGCTAGAGATGGGAGTTAAGATTTCACTGTGCTGCTTACATCCCTTGGGAACACTGACAGCTCCCTGCTGCTTTGTGCTCTGCTTCAGACAGGCACCAGAGAGTTTGGGATCATTTCAGCTCACTGGGAATCTTGAACTTCTAATGGAAAGCTGTGGTCTTTTATTTTGCTTTTCCTTTTTAAACCTATCCGATTTATTTCCATTAAAATTATCAATAAATTCACAGCTTGTGGGATGTTGACATTTTTACTGCAGTGTGAACTCTAACCTTTCATTCTCCTCTTGCTGCTGGTTCCCTATGACAATCTAAAAGGTTTTACTTTTATCTTTTCTAAAGCGACTTCCATTCTGTTAAAACCTGGATGCTGCTCTTGGTTCTGGATGCTGCAAAGACACTATCAGTATTTATGACATAAAACAACACCATGAGCTGTAAATGCTCCCATGAAATGTTCCCAATTTAAACAAAGTTTCAAGTGAAGCAAAAATATTTACATAGTTCACAGCTGTTCCACAGAAAATGAGAAATATTGACTTCTTAAAGGTTGCTTTCATCCCAAGTTGCAGCATAGATCAATTACTCCTGAAAATGTTATTGTTTCTGGTCATCCTTGTTATCTTTCCTTAGCTCAGGAAGCCTGGAGAAGAGAAGGCTCCAGGGTGACCCAATTGCAGCCTTTCAGTGCCTAAAGGGGCTCCAGGAGAGCTGGAGAGGGACTGGGGACAAGGGATGGAGGGACAGGACACAGGGAATGGCTTCCCACTGCCAGAGGGCAGGGCTGGATGGGATCTTGGGCAGGAATTGTTCCCTGGGAGGGTGGGCAGGCCCTGGCACAGGGTGCCCAGAGCAGCTGTGGCTGCCCCTGGATCCCTGGCAGTGCCCAAGGCCAGGCTGGACAGGGCTTGGAGCAGCCTGGGACAGTGGGAGGTGTCCCTGCCCTTGGATGGGCTTTAAGTTCCCTTCCAACCCAAACCATTCTGTGACAATAAACTTCCATGTTTTCCTACTCTGAATTTCCCTGGTTTCCCATTTGTTCACTTTGTGGGATTCCCTGGAACAACCTAAGCAGGGGCAGCTTGCAGGGCTCAGCCTTCCAGCAGCATCCCGACCCTCCTGCCCTGCACAGGCTGGCACCGAGGCCTCTGCAGTGGCACAGCAGAGATCACTGATTGTCTCCTCTGCTCTTTGAACACCAAAACAACTCCACAGCTCCCTGGTTCAGTAATGGATAAGGATTTGGGAGCCAACAAAGGGCTTTGCTTGTGTTGGACACGACATGGAAATATTAAAGCTGTTGTTTTATTCCGTTAGTGCAATTACCCCTTCAGGAGAGTGACTGCAGTGCTCACAGCAGTTGCTCGGGAATTAAAACCCTTGCAGGGCTCTGATCTACCTCACATGGTGTGGGAAGTAAAATACACTTGAAAAGTGCATTGTGTTTCAAAGTCAAGAGCAAAAACAGGAGGCAGAGACAGTTATCATAAAAGATTGCAGTGGAATTTGCCTTCTGATTCTTGCATGGGCCTGGGCTTTGCTGTTCCTTCCCCTCCCTGGGTTCTGGGCCTTTCTCATTGCTCCCAAGTCAGTGTGGCCTCATCCAAGGCTGGGAGATGCATCAGATAATGAAGGGAAGTGAGAACAGCACTGACCCTCACACCACACAAACAGCTCTGGTGACCCCAGCAAGGCCATGGAATCCTGGCATCGTTTGGGTGGAAGGGACCCTAAAGCCCACCCAGTGCCACCCCAGCCATGGGCAGGGACACCTCCCACTGTCCCAGGTGCTGCAAGCCCTGTCCAACCTGGCCTTGGACACTGCCAGGGATCCAGGGGCAGTCAAAGCTTGTCTGGAAACCTGTGCCACAGCCTGCCCACCCTAACAGCCAGGAATTCCTTCCCAATATCCCATTTAACCCTGTCCTCTGGCAGCTCAAGGCCCTTTCCCCTTGACCTGTCACTCCACATCCTTGTCCAAAGTCCTTCTCCTTCCTACAAGCCCCCTGTACCTTCAGGAAGGCTGGAATTCCTCTGTGCATTCCCACACTGCCTCCACCCCATCCCGAGCCCAGGGATGGGGGTCACTCCTTGCACACAGCTCTGCCCTGGAGTTTTGTCCTGGTCTAAACTCATTCCGCAAACCCAAAATTCATTGGAACAGAATGTTAGACAGAGGAAAAGGAACTATTGAGTCCATTTGTTCTTACAAACGTCTTTTGACATTTTCATTCTCCTTGAACTCTTGGCAGAAATTCTTTTCAGACGTTCTAAACGTGTCCAGCAGTTCCAGGAAGCAGGACAGGTGTTTTTGCCTCCCAAAGGAATCTGCCTGCTCCCCTTCCCCTTCACGGGGAATCCAGGGGGAGCTGACGAGGGCTGGGCTGGGAATGGCTCATTTCCCTCTCGCAGAGATGACTGAACATCACAGTGGGTGTTGTTAGAATGCTTCCACATCATCCTCACTGCTTTGATCTTTCATGTTAATTGGTGATGGCTGCTCTTGACAGCTGAGAAATCCTCTAAAAATGCCCAGCTAGACAAGAAAACTCTCATGGAACAGCACAGCACTGGGAACCTCACCCCCAGGGTCCTTGTTTTCACTTAATAATGAATAATTAATCCTTACTAATTAATAATTAATAATTAATAATTGATAATTGATAATTGATAATTAATAATTAATAGCCGTTTCTTGGTGCCTCCGTTTACCCACATGAACATGGCTGTGTTCCTGACAAGGCATGGACATACTTTAGTTACGAAGCCTTGCACAGCTGGAAATGTTGCTGATGTTTTCCTTTGGGATTTCCTGTCTGGCTGAGATCCTGCAGAGCTGATGGGATCAGTTCCATCAACACTTCTTAATTTTTATCTCATTGCAGGAGGTGTTGTGCTTTTAAATTGTGGGTTTGGGGTTTTTTCTGAGCACTGAACATCTGAGGGCCACTGAAATAACCAGCTAAAACACAGAAAGCACAGCTGCAGTGTTACATCAACTCATCCACGGCCGTCAATTGAAGTCCAGTGGCAGCGGAAATTCTGCCCAATTATCAAGCCCGGGCACTGTCAAATGCTCACCCTGCACTTCCTCCTCCTCCTCTCCCTTCCCATCCAGGGTTTGCCAGCACCCAGCGGGTCCGAGGGAGCAGCCCCTGCTCGTCCCCCGTGTTCATCTCCAGCTCAGTGAATAATCCCAGCGAGCAGAGGGGGCTCCCCTTGTCCCCCCGGCTCCCGGGGGGCTCGCGGTGCTGAGCAGGGGGAAGTTCAGCCCCTGGGGCGCCGTGGGAGATGGGTGGGGGGTCTCCGCGCCCGGCCCCGCTGCCGGGGATTCTGGCTGCCCACGGGAAGCCGCGGTCGCCATGGACACCAAAGACGGGAGGATCCATCCCGAAATACCGGCAGGGTAAAATGTCAGCGGCTGAGAGGGAAACGCGGTGGGGTCTTTAGGAGTGGGGGAATCATCCCTTAGAGAGGGAACGTGATCGCTGACTGAGGGGAAGCTGGGGCTCCAGGGAAACCCGGGGGGATTTGCATCTTTCATTGTCATGGACAGCAGGGTCCCAGCGTCCCGGGGCGTTTGGATGCTGCCAGGAAAGAATCCCAGCATCGGGTCCCGGAGTTCGCCGTGTGTGACATCAGGCTGCTGCTGCGGGCACGGCCAGAGCTGGGCTCAGGAAAGGCCACCGGGGGTGTCCTGCTGGGGACCTGCCGGGGACATGCCGGGGACATGCCGGGGACATGCCGGGGACATGCCGGGGACATGCCGGGGACATGTCGGCACCTGCCGGGACCTGCCGGGACCTGCCGGGGAAGTTATCCTGCACGGTGAAGTTATCGCGGCAGTGCAGAGCCCTGGTGTTCTCTGGAGAGCTCAAACACAGAATTGCAGAGCCACAGACGGTTGGAAAAGCCCTCTAAGATCAAGTCCAACCATTAACCCAGGACTGGTGGGCCCATCACTGACCGTGTGCCCAAGTGCCCCAGGCACATGGCTTTTAAATCCCTCCTGGGACGGGGACTCCACCCCTGCCCTGGAGAGAGTGAGAGGAGGAAGGGCAGAACCCATCCTTTGGACATGGAGAGGAGACCTCGTTGGGAATTAGGAAACAACGACTTCCCTAAAATTTAAACACCACACACACACACCCCCTTCTCCTCCCTTTTCTTACATTTCTCCTGTCTCCAAGTCCAAGAATTTCTATTTTCATCCTGGGACCTTCTGAAAAGGGACTTCCTAATTACCTCACAAGTGCTTGTTTGCTTTTCTCCTTGTCAAGAAACACTGTGGTGTTCTCAGGATTTTACATTTCCTGGAGCACCAATCTAAAAACATCTACCTTAGGAGTTTTTTTCCCTGTCTCACACCTGACACGTGGAGAGAGCATCAGGCTGTATCTGCAGCTTTAATCACCTTGATGAAGACACCTCTCAAAATTCCCCCATCTTCCATGACAAGTTAAGCCCCTCTAATCTCTCGGATCCTGGCTTGGCTCAGTCAGGTCCCACGGCACAGGAAAGCCCATTCTAGGACACTTTTCCTGAACATTAAAGAGACAAATCTCAGTGTGACACAGACAATGTAGGATTTTCAAAACCTGAGACCATTTAAATGTTCTGAGAGCAGCAGAAACAAAATAAAGTCTGTTTGCAAAGTACCTTTTCAGATCTGGCATAAATACAACCAAAAATTGCATTCGTGGTGAATTATTTGCATTCCTTTTCCCTACTCCAGTTCCTCCAAGCACTAAACTTGGCTCTATTGAAGTTGTCCTTTCAATTTGACAGCTCCTTTAATCCCCTGACTCTGTAATTAGATCCATTCAGAGAATTCTAGAACACAAAGGAACTGCCATTTCAGCCCAGCCTCTGGATGCAGCCTTGGAAATTATAGAGCAAAGCCCAGCAGTAAATCAGTGGCTGATTAGCTCTGGGATTTGAGGAGGTTCTGATTTGAAAATGGATGAGAAAATTCCCCTCTGGAATGATAAATGGGCTGACTTGTAAGAGCTTTGTTAGTTTTGGGGAGAGTGAACTGTACTAAGCATCTTCCCAAATCCCAGCTATCCAACAGCAGGGTTAAGGGCAGGAACACCTTGTCCAGGGAAGGGAATGGAGCTGGCAAGGGGCTGGAGCCCCAGGAGGGGCTGAGGGAGCTGGAAAGGGGCTCAGCCTGGAGAAAAGGAGGCGCAGGGGGGACCTTGTGGCTCTGCACAACTCCCGGCCAGGAGGGGACAGCCGGGGGGGTCGGGCCCTGCTCCCAGGGAACAGGGACAGGAGGAGAGGGAACGGCCTCAGGCTGGGCCAGGGGAGGCTCAGGGGGGACAGCAGCAGGAATTTCCCCATGGAAAGGGTGCTCAGGCCTTGGAACTGCCCGGGGCGGTTTGGAGTGCCCATCCCTGGAGGTGTCTGAGGAACACCTGGAGGTGGCACTGAGGGCTCTGGGCTGGGGACAGGGTGGGGATCAGGCACAGCTGGGACTTGATGGTCTTGGAGTTCTTTTCCAACCTCAGTGATTCCACGATTCCATGTGGAATTCTGTGTACAATCACAGCATCACAGTCATGGGGGTTGGAAAAGATCTCTGAGATGACAGAGTCCAACTTTTGAATCCCTCCATGCCAAATAAACCCCATCATGAAGTGCCACGTCTGCCCCCGAGGGACCATGGGGACACAGGCAGCTGGGCATGAACAAGGCACCCAGGGCAGAACAACCCCAAATTGTGGTGTTTCCCTCAGAACACTGCTTTAATAATGCACCAGTGCACATTGCTGAGCAGTGTGGCAGCAGAAGGGCTGTTACCAGCCAGCTCTCGGATTTCCAGTCGATGTTAATGCTGTTAATGTTCCAATCCTCACATTTTGGTCTTATGTAGTCTTATTGAAAAGCTTTTTCCCCTTTAGTTTAATGGGATTTTCAGATTGGTGTTTCAGGTATTTAATGCATGCATTAAACCAGCCCTGGTCATTCTGCCCCCAGGCTGACTCTGAGGGACTCCTGAACCTCTGGATGGTTTTGTGCTGTTATTGCTGGGTGTTCTGGTGATTATTCTCTAAAAAAGACCAAAGCAGGGAGTAGGAAGTTGGTTTGCACTGTGTAATTAATGCAGAACAAATCTGAGTGCAATCAGGATGTTTTGATTGTGGCCTAGTGGGATTTCTGGGTGTCCTTTTTAGCCATGACATCATGCAAGTAGGATTTTGGCACCATTAGAAGGGAGGAATTGAGGAGAAATTGAGGCTGCTGGAAGTACTCAGATACAACTCAGCCTGGGGGAGACCAAACCCACTTGGTCCATTTCTGCTCACAGGCAGAGGAGAAAGTTCAGGGGACCAAATTTCCAGTCTCTAATCCCCACTTAAAGAATTTACATCCAGAGCTGTGATGAATTTGCCCTGTCAGCATTTCCAACGCAAAATTCTCGGAGGTTCAGTGTCAGAAAATTTGAAAGGTTATGTAGAATGAGTCAAACCATTCTTTTCAGCCTTAAAACCTCCTGGAAGCTGGAGAGATTCCTTTGGGACATTGCTCCTAGTGCTCATTATCAGTTTTAACTGTTGCAAAGGGATGAAATGTTGCTCTTGCCACGCTAAAAGACACACGGGCTCTGACTTGTTTGTTCCACCCAGAGACCTGAAGGTTTGAGTTTATTCAAAAACAGCACCTTCTTTAAAAGTTTCTAGACAGCTGGACATAAGTGGTCAATTCAATCACTACCCCATCACCATGATCGGTTAATTAGAATCAACACTTCATGTGTAACATTTTTTGCAGGTGCAGGGTATTTTCATTCCTTAGATAGGAATGTTTGGAGAACTTTATCATTCTCAGAAGGCTACAAGGCCTTTCCCAAACTGCAGGCTGAAAATGAGATCCACAATGAAAGGTCCAAATTATCAGCAAAACTGGCTTGGAAGTGTCTCAGGTTTGACATTAAAAGGCAGGTTAATTAATCAGTGCAGTGACGAGAAAGATACGGTTCAGTTTTCATGGAAAAATATAGCTGAGTATAAATCCAGACAGTTTCTTCAGGCCTTGTCTTCAATTATTTCTCCTTTCTCGTCCTAAAAATGTCCATGGCTCCTCCAAGTCCTTGCTGCCAGAGCCTCCCAAAGGACTTTTCCCCTGACAGCCACAAACAGGCCATGGAACTGCCTGCTGCTCCTTTAAAGGAGAGCTCTTGGCAGCTTTAGTGCCCCAGCCCAGGTTTTCCCAGTGCATCAAACAGCAGGATGAGCATGGGGGAGAAATCTGTGGTGGAGGCACGGATTTGTTCCTTAGGGAGGGAACACAACAGCATTGGAATCATTTTCAATGCAAAAGATTTTCTAGCAGCCAAACACAATTGTTCCATCAACACTGGTGGCAGGAGCCCAGCTGCTCAAACCCAGCTGAGTTTGGAGCAGCTGAGCATTTTCCTTGTTTTCTATTCCATTTTTCAACTGAGTTCTGGGGGCTGGATGGAAATGGAGTAGACAGAAGCTGAGCAGGACTTTCTGCTGAAGTGTTTGGAGACAAGGACACCAGAGTTTGCCTTGGTGGTAAGAGGAAAATAGTGATATCCTCCTTAGAGAATCCTGGAATGGATTGGCTTAGAAGGGACTGGAAGGATCATCCTGTGCCAGCCCTGCCATGGGCAGAGCCACCTTCCACCAGCCCACCTTGCTCCAAGCCCAGTCCAGCCTGGCCCTGGACACTTCCTCTGTGGTGTTCGGGAGGGAAGTGGCAGCTGGTTCTTGGGGAATGGCACCTTCCTTTTCAGGTGGAAGGATTCCTTCTCCAAGTGTTGCTGAACTGCCGTAGTCCCCACTCCCCCTGGGATCACAGATTGAAGTTTCTGAGCTGGAAGTGGAGGTGCAGGAGTCTGTGTCCCTGTGTGTCAGTGCTGCTCCAGCACTGCCTGAGCGTGGTGCCGGGGATCCGTGGGGAGGTGCACACATACTGTGAGCCTGTTTTGTTAGCAGTGATGAGCCAGCACCCCCAACCTGCTCCTGGAAGCCAAGTGGGTGAATTCCCATGGCACCCGAGTCCCCGATATCTGCAGCCAAACCTGCTGCCCCTGTTAGTCCTTCTCTGCTGTCTGAGTAAGACATTTTCCACAGGGCTAGAAAATCAGGATATTTCACATCTCACCTTCTTCATCAGTGCCTCCAATTCTTTGGTGATTTTTGTTTAGCCTTTGAAAGAGAAGGACTGCTGTGCTGAAAGGGAATTCTTCTTTTTTGCTGTGGTATTGGAGCATAAATGAGATATGACAGAACATCTTCAGGTTGCCGTTGGCACAGTTGTGTGCTAAATGCTGCTTTCAATTGAAGGGTTTCTGCATGGCAGTGTCAGGACACACCAGGTTTAGTTTCTTTTTCTGTGTAGACAATTTTCTCTTTTTTCCCATTTGTGTTGGATTTGTATCTAGGAGTCTCTCGTCCTATTTTCTGCTGAAGTACAAAGGTAAATAAATGATATTTAGGTGATTCAAATCCCTCAGTGCCCATTTCAGGCATCTCACAAGGCCATTAAGGATGGAAAAGAGCAGATTTGGGTTCTGGGGAGGTCCTTCTGCTCCAGCCACTGAGGCTTTGATGGCTTTGTTTGGTGTCAGTGCTCAGAAGAGTTTGCTCGTGTTCCTTGCCCAAAGGCCATGGGATGGATCCACCTCCACTGTCCTGGGCCAAGTTTGCTCATTAGGGAGAATTCCTGGTGCCCCATGGCTCCAGGAACACTGGAATTTGGCCTCCACCCCCCATGCCCCATCAGACCCAGCACAGACAGCTGTCACTTACACCATTTTCTTTCATGTGACATCAGGATTTTTTAGAGTGTAGTCACTGAGAGCACTAAAAATGCTGCACAAACCTCGCACCATTTACAAAAGCTCTTGGAGTACAAAGCCTGTATTGCAAATCAAAGAAAAGCATTGAGGCCAGAGCTAAGAAAGAGATCTGCAACTTTGTGGCAATTACCAAACACAAGTATATTCCTATAATGAAGAGACTAAAAACCTCACCAAAACTCTGTGATTCTGATTATGATCAGGCAGTCAGAGATACCCATCTCTCACAGGACTCTGGAGTGAATTTAACACTTGCAGTAACATTTCTTGAATGCTTATGAACAAAAATGTGTGTATTTCTCTCCCCAGATAATGACAGAATTAAATTTCTTTGTCCGATTCAGTGACTTTTTTGTTGTGCAACAGACCCAGAAGTTCAGGTGGAAATCAGACCCTTTTAAGATTTAAAAAGAGTTTCTGATACAACCCCTTGCTGGAGAATCTGTTTGCCTTTGGGAAGTAGGAGGTGGCTTTCGATGGTATCTGAAACTCAGCTTCCAGCAAGGCTGGTGGGTTTAACCCCGGGGTGACACAAATCTTCCTGTGCCCAGCAGCTGCTTTGCTCTGAACTCTGAACTGGGCACTCAGCCTCAGAAAACCCCTGCAAGGGAAAAGCTCTTTCCTGGTGGATCAGAGTGTGGGAAGAGTCAGAGTCAGGGGTTTATTCTTTCTGTTTGCCTTCACTTGCTGTAATAAAATGTAGCAATATTGTGGCTTTCAGCAATACAACAAACTGATGAAAGAGGCCTTTTATTAAACTCACATTTGGGTATTGCTGTGGAAAACGAAGAGAAGCAGCTCCTGAACTACCTTCTGCAATCTGCCAGCCCTCCAAGCAGTTCAGCTCTTTGTCCCAACAAAAGACCAATTTCCCTCTGCCAGGCTGCTCTGGGCCAAGTCCAAGTGACCCTGGCTGAGGGCAGGAGAAATGAGGAAGGCCTGGAAGGCTGAAATCCCGAGCTTCAGAGGAAAGCAAAGCCCAGGTGTGCATGAAACAATGCCAGGGTCAAGGTGTTGGACTGACCTTTCCTACTTCTCCTTTGTGCTGACAGATGGAGTAGGAAGCCACTTCACCCAAAGGATCACCAGGAAATTCAGAAATGTGTTAGGCAAGTGCTTTTCAGTTTCCTTTTGTTCTGAGGGTAGAGGTGGTTGAGGGCAAACAGAGAAAAAATAGAGAAAGAACCAAGAAAAAAACCAGTGAATCTCTACCTGACCCTTGAGATCATCCAGGTGGGCACAGACAGACCCCAGGATTTCAGAGGAATTTCCATTCATGTGGTCCCAGATAAACCCCACTGTGTCTGGCAGCACAAAGCCCTGATACACACCAGATGTTTTCAGTCCAGCACATTCAAACACTCATACCCCAACCCCATTTTTTTGCCCCCATCCTTAGCCCTGTGATACCAAAGCTCTGGCCTCACCATGATCCTCCTCTCCCTGAAACCTTTGGAAAGCTTTGCCCTGAGTGATTCCTCAGCCATAAATTCCCAGCCATGGGAAAAAACAGCTGATAAAGTGCCCTTTTTGTAGCATTCAGGCTATCCTGATGGTGCTGAACTTTCCTCCTGGTTTGTCAGCTGTCTCTGGGGTGGAGTCTTACTCTGGTCATGATTTTGTGGTGATTATGTGCCAGGAGTGAGGCAGACTCTGAGCTGGACAGTCTATCTGGCTTCCTGCTCTCTCCCTGGAAGCTTTTCTCCCAGGAATGCCCACTACCACAGTACCTGGCTCCCAAAGCCAACACTTGGCTCTTTTCCTGCAGTTGTGACCAAGGAATAGCTCACAGGTCACGGTCTGGGAGGCTTCATAAGGAGAAAGAGTCACAAAAAGCTGCTGACTGTCCTCGTCCCTCTGCTAACCCAGACCTTTCCCTGTGTTTTTTTGCTACATTTCTTAAATTAAGACTCAGAGCCACATGGATTTCTGGGCTTATTTTCAGTGTCACCAAAAGTGGTTGGTGCTCAGCAGATTGACTACCCAAAAAACAGCAACAGGTTAAGAACCCAAATTTCCCTGCTCCAAGCCCTCCAGCTTCTGCTGCTCTCATATGTGCTTTAATTTAGTTTAATTTAATTTAATTTAATTTAATTTAATTTAATTTAATTTAATTTAATTTAATTTAACTTAGTCTCTGTACAACTCTTCCTGGGAGCTCTCAGTACCATCATGACCATGAACCAGCTGTGTGCAGGGATGGCCACCCCAAACCTACAGGTCAGAACTCTGCATCAAGAGGAAACCTGAACTGTAGGGTGTTATTTGGGGTCACTGGAATTTCTCCCCATTCCCACATTGGGTTGGCAGCAGGACCCCTCCCATGTCTCTGGTCAATGTCACCTCTGTGGCACTTGGGTGAGACCCCGGTGGCTGAGGGGTGAACATAACTCCTGGAAACACTGAATTCCATGTCCTAACACTGAATTCCGTGTGTCACCACTGAATTCCATGTGCCAACACTACTGCGCTTCAGGGCCTTTCTCACATCACACTCAGAAACTCTCATATGACAGCTCTTAATAAGCCTTAATCTCTTTTGTTGCACTCTTTTACCAAAACTTTATTAGAAACCATCTCCAGTTGATTTTTCTGATGGAAATGCAGGGTCTCTCCCAGATAAAAATCCTGATGCAATGCAATCAGTTGGGAATTGCACCTGTAATAGATGTATAATTGAATTTTTATTAACATGCTTTGCTTGCACTGTTAATTGCTTTGTACAAAATATGTGGCTGTATTTTTCTCTCCAAGAACTCCAGGCCTTGTTTCCCAGGCAGTTATTGTCACCCTTCCTCTAGGAAAAGTTAAAATGTAAAATTTCATAACTCTCTAATTAACTTTCCTTCGCTCTGTAGTTAAAAGGTAGTTAAACCCCTAAGCATTCATTCAACTTTAATGAGGATGGGAAAGTAATTGCATATGTATTTCTTTATAATTATGACTTAATTGCGTTACCAGTAGATTTATCTCTTGCTTATTTAGCCAAGCTCAGTAAAGAATGCATAAGGCTGAGTTGATGGTTGTTTGGGCTGTTCCAAGAACAACACAATTAGGAGCAGACAGCTTTACACACCAGTTCATACAGCAGGCAGCAGGGGCAGATTTTTTCCAGGTTTAGCAAAGACTTCTCCTTAAGACCAGATTTAAATGCTCCATCAGCTGTGGGGGTGGTAAAGCTCCTCAAAGACCAGCAGGAAGCCAAGATATCCATCTTTCCATTTCCTAGCTGGCTTCGAAGAGCTCAGCTCTGAAAAAGGATCTTGATGCTTCATTGTCTCTTCTGATGTAATTCAGGCATCAAGAAAATCAGTTTTGCTGGTCCAAGGAAAGCCCTTTGTGCTGAGGTAGCTGTGATGTGAAGGAAACTTCTTCCTCTCCCTTTGCACTCCAGTGTCCCTGCGGGCCCATCCTGCTGTGGAACACCAAGAGGTTCCCTAAGGTCTGGGAAGACAATTTCCCTGGAAATTAACATGCAAATATGGAATTCCGGGAAATGGGAAAGGTTGTGATGTTCAAATGAATTACCAAAGCACAGTTATTAGTAGGTGAAGAGAAGGACCCGTTTCAGAGTGACATTTCAAGGGGCAATAAAAGCTACAATCCAAGAAAATCAGGCTGTGTCTGTCCTGGTAAGCTCCAGGCCTATTCCTAGGAATAGCATTGGTTGTTGTTAAACTCATGTAACGGCTCTGGAATAAATTTTTTCCCTATTAACTGGAGCTCTCTATCTCTTGTGTGTCTTTCTGGTAATGATTTTGATGTTTCCTAATTCTGCTCATTACAGTTCCAAGCTTTGGCTGCCTGAGCCAATGTGTCTGAGCCTGTGTTTCAGTGAGGATTTCTCGTGCTATGAGTCTATCTCACTTTTTTTCTCTTCTTCCAGCAAGATCTCTGCAGGGTTTTTGCACCAAGAAACAGGACAGAGGGTTTAGGCAATGTTAGCAAATCCTCTGTGATGGGAAACACAAAATGATCACATTAATCTTGTGAGATACTCAGGCCCCTATGGATTAAAGTTCAGTACAAACCAAGTGCCTTGGACTGTTGTTCAAAACAATAAAAATGAAAAATCATTCAGAATGAGAAGTTGATCTAAAATATACAGAATGTATGCTAATAAATACATGTGGTGTGTATCTTCAATATCTTTTCCAGACCCATTTTTGATACTGGTTTAATTCCAGGCAGAAAGGTCACAATCACTTCCCAGAGATTCCCATTCCTCTGGGAATGGCTTTCCCATTCTCCACACAGCTGAAATATTTGTAACATTTTCTGGAAAAAGCTCTCCTTACTCAGAACTTTATTTCTGTTTCTGCCCTCAGAGAAATAATAATAATAATAATAATGAAAAGTTCAGGTCAATCCATCTTCCCATTGCTATGGTTATGGAAAATTCAGATTTTTCATTAAAACCCAAATATTTCTCAATAGTTGTCACCTCAAAAGACCACCTCTGCAAAGCATGGAAATGCTTAATTGTCGTTGATTTTTAGCATTACATAGATAATTTCTTCTTTTGGATCTAGGTGTGAGTGTTTGGGCCTTGAGGAAGGGTCACCTCTGAGTTCATGGCAATAGAATCCTGCCGGATGTTCCTTGGGAGAAGCCACGTGTTAAAAAGACAGGACCATGTGGGGAGGTCAGCCCTGCTCGCAGCACGTCCCTGGGAATGCTGCTGCAGTAGAAAGGGACTGGGAGCCCAGGAGAGCAGGAGGATGGAATCATTGTCTGCTGGAATTATCTGAAGGAGCTGGAAAAGGAGCTGGGCTGAGGGGGTGTCTTGGGTTGCAAGATGTAACCAAAAGTATGTATTCTACTGCCATCTGTTAGAACCAGGTGGGGCAGTGTTCTTTATCTCTTCCATGACCCATTTCTCATAACTTCGGGGGAGTATCTTCTGTGAATGGGTCATTGGGTCTCACTGCATGACTGATAAAATTCCATCATCCCATCGGGAGATGCTGCACCCAGCAGGAGGAGCCCAGCATTCCTGCCTGGATAAAACCTGAGAGTCAGAACACCAGCACAGCCTGCTTCCACTGGATTCCCAGAAGACCAGATGCATCTACACTACCACTGGGCCTTCAGAGG
Organism: Nicator chloris; assembly: GCA_013400495.1. NCBI lineage: Eukaryota > Metazoa > Chordata > Aves > Passeriformes > Pycnonotidae > Nicator > Nicator chloris. Next base: position 183,651 of record WAAE01018622.1, read on the forward strand.
AAGACCAGACCCTTCTAAAGGATCATCTCTGCTCCAACAGAACCACATCTGTCACTCCAGGAGAACTGCAGCCATGATTTAATTGGACTGCTACCAACGTGCTGACCAACAAGGTTGTATTCCGACTCTGACAGTTTTTTGTTTTGTTTTTTTTTTATACTTCTGCATTTTTATTTTAGTTTTCCTAGTAAAGAACTGTTATTCCTACTCGCATATCTTTGCCTGAGAGCCCCTAATTTCAGAATTATAATAATTCGGAGGGAGGGGGTTTGTATTTTCCATTTCAAGGAAGGCTCCTGCCTTCCTTACCTTCCTGGAAAGAGCAGGAATGTAGTGGGAATGTGGTTGAGATGGTCAGAGTCAGGTCCCTGTAAGGGTTTGTGTCCGGCCACGGGTTCTGGTGATCAGGGATGGACTCAGAGTTCTGGACCCTGCTTCTCCACTTGCTGGCCTGGGATATTTGAGCCAGGAAAAGGAGGAGGCTCAGGCTTTCAGAAGGACACATAGATTTTCTTTTTCCTTCTCCCCCAAAAACTAAAACTAAAGGAGAAAAAATTGGGGGGAGGGGGAAAGTTGTACAGATTTTCTTTGGAAAAGTTCCTTTATTTTCTCTCCAGTTGTCAGCCCTCCTCAGCACATTTGGGTGATATTTTCCTACTTCCCTTGCAATACAAAGCTACAAATACACTTCCAAGTGCAAACTGAGATTCTCATGCAGTTTCCTGATTCCAGGAGCTGTGGCTGAAAAAAACTCCCAACACTCCAAACAGCACAATCCTTATTTGAAAAGTGAGGAGTGCTAAAGACACCAACAGAGCTGAAATGTGAATCTGATCTGCAAAGTATTTATAGAGGGAAAAAGGAATGAGAAAATAAAGCTGAATTCCAAATGCTTTCAAAGAAAGGTGCAGTTAGCACTTGGATTACTTACAAGGAAAATAATGAAGAAATAACTTGAATTTGAGTCAATTTGTAAAAAATTATTATTTTTTTTAAACCTCTGTGATGAATGTTGTACCTGGGCTCTGAGAGGGCCAACACCAGGCCTGTGCAGGAGACAATCCTCACACTGGGNATTTTTTTTTTTTTAAATCTCTGTGATGAATGTTGTACCTGGGCTCTGAGAGGGCCAACACCAGGCCTGTGCAGGAGACAATCCTCACACTGGGGCTGGTGGAGATCACATAGCTCTGGAGACACATCCCAGGGAGGTGGATTTCAGTCGCATGCAGCGGATGACTCCTGGCATCCTTTCTGGAGAAATTTAACAATTTTCCCGATTATGGTGATCAGCCACCTCTTTTTGCTGAAAATGATCCTGCAGTGTGGCAGGACATACCAGCCCAGCTGAATCGTTGTGCACTCTCAGCTCTCTCTAAATACAGAATAATCTCCAGCACATGCTGGTTAAAAATTCAAGGACAGATGAATAATGAATATCAATGGACACTCCTGCATTAAAATTCAATGGTAGCAAAGGAAAATGGAAACAGGACATTTTCCAGGATCCTGCAGGACAATTACAAGCACTGTCACTCCTCCCTAGAACAGACTCACTCCCCTGAGTTGTCAGGGATTTCCCCTGCACTCCTCAAACATGAGGGGAATGCAGCCCCTGAGCAGGGAAAGATGCAGAGTGCTGGGGAAAAGCCACCTTTTCCTCACGATCTTCCTGACTGGAATGTGGAAGGAGGCACTTTTAGAGAATTACACATTTACAAGCTAGAACAGACCATTCAGGAGTAACACAGGGCAGCAAATGCCAGCCCCTGCTCTCCTCTTCTAGGCTACAGAGCCTTGACAAAATAACTTAATCTTGACTTCAAGACTTCCCACAGGTACAGGCTGTAAGGCCAGGAGGGATCAGCTGGTACTAGCTCTGAAAATCAGTGCTCTAGTTTAAATAGGAATTAATTAAAGGAATTCCTTTGCCATGGGAAAATGCCCATGGGTCCACCCAGCAGTGTGACTTCCTAGATAACTTGAGAAAATCTTTGCTGTCCTCAATAACTTCTTGAGGCTCTCCCTGGGGTAGTTGGAGGTTCACAGGAGTCCCCTGGAAACATGGATATCTCTATATGCAAATATAACAATACAAGCAATAGGAAGCTTTCTAAGCAGAGGCAGCACTAAGGGGGTTCTCATCCCCAGCAGTGAGAGGGAAAGAGTCAGATTTTGGGATTAAACATCATAAAATGCTAAACCAGAGTCACAGTGATTCCAACTTGTTATGCAAAAGCACGAGTCAGGAGTGTGACAGGAGACAGTTTAACTCCCTTTTCAGTTCCCCTCTGCTGCCTGGCAGAGTGGTGGTGAGCCAGGTATTCCAGCAGCACAGAATGCTTGAAGAATCACATTTTCCATTTTACTCCCTTCTCCTCCTCCTCCATGGCTAAGCCTGATTCCAGCTGCCACTCCAGGCATTCCCACATTCCGCTGTGGATGCTGAGGATTTGCTGTGACTCCATTTGCTGTTGAGTAGGGAGTGGATGAAAGGAAAGGCAGCAGCTGACTGAGGCTGATTTGAATGACAATGCCTAAATCTATTTACAACAGATCGCCCCTTTCCTTGTCTTCCCCTTTTTGATGGATGCTGTTGGCTGTAGTCACATGGGTGTGTGGGAGCCATGGCCTGCATGCAGGGGTCAGTGGGACACGGGTGAGGATTTGTGTTTGGATGCAGTCTGGATTCAGGATATTCCATTTTCTCCTTGGCTTCTCACTTCCTTGTGTCTTCCTGACACTGTGCCAGCAGTGCCTGTGGCCCACAGGTGAGGGATAAATTCCTGCACGTGGAGAAGATAAAATTTCTTCATGGGAATTTGTTGTTCATGAAAATGGTTGTAAAGCATTGGCACAGGCTGCCAGGGCAGGAGTGAGGTCACCATGTTTGGAAGTTTTCAAAAAAAATGTGTGGATGTGGCACTTGGGGATGTGGTTTAGTGGTGAATATGATGGTGGTGCTGGGTGACTGTTGAACTCGATGATCTTAAAAGTGTTTTCCAACTTTAAGGGCTCAGACTCTAAGGTCAGGTCCCAAGAACCTCACCAAATATTTGAAAGGTCCCAGTCTGGGTTTTGATTAATGAATTCAGAGGGATATGATCCTGCTGTCAGTTTATCCCTTTGAGATTTCCACCCCTGTTGCAAAGGAAGCTGATCTTGGGAGGCAGACACTGAATCCCACAAGTTCAGATCAGTGTTAAGGGTTTTTTTTTTCAATGTTTTGGATTAGGCAACTCAGCTGTGAAGTGGGAGCCATAATTATGAATGGATTTAGTCCAGCAGACAATGTGTCCTAGGTTACAATGTAAATGTGCCCAAAGTATGTATTCCATCACCATCTTCATGAGCTGTTGAAACCAGGTGAGGCAGGGCTCCCCTTGTCCCCTCCCTCCAGACTATCTTCTGTTAATGGCCCATCAATACCTTGCTACATGACTCACAGGTAACTCCCTATCAGAGTTATCTCTGTTTAATGGGCAATCGAGGACCCACTGCCTGATTGGAAAAATGAAATCAGCCCATTGAGAGATGCTCTGCCCAGGGGGGAGGAGCCAGGCATTCCCACCGGGATATAATCTGGGATTTGGGACAGCACAGGGGGCTGTTACTCACTGGATTCCCAGAGGGCAAGAGCTGCCAGACCTTTTCTACAGGATCATTGCTTCACAAAACCACTTCATCTGGGCTGCCACCACCACTCTAACTAACAGGGTGTCAGGTTGTATTCTGACTCTCTCAGCGATCTTTTGTACTATTGCATTTACTTTATTTTATTATATTTTATTTCTTTTTCCTCTTATTAAATTGTATTTCTGGCTTGGAGTCTCTCACTGGTTTTGCTTTCAAGCCAGCACAAAATGGAAGTGGGATTTGCAAAGGTTCAACTGGAGATGGACTCTACAGACTCCTGGGGAGAGTTTGTTCTGATCAGGAGTTACTGGGTGAAGTCAGTGAGTTTCTGTATTATTTCCCTATTTTTCCTTTTTGTTTCTCCTAGTGTGGCAAAAGGAAAAGGCACCACATTAAAGGTTTGGTTTGGCTGAAGTCCTTGGGTGGTTGTGAGCTCTGGCAGCACACTCAGGGTTTGTCACCCACCTGTGTCAGCTTCCTGTTCCATTTCCCAGACTGTTGTGTTCTTGGGCCACCTGGACCCAGGCACTCAAAGACGAAGCTCTGGAGGGGCAGGGGAGCCCGTGCAGCATTTAACAAAGGCTACAGCAGCACAAGAGTCCTCTCAGCTCACAGGAGGGGTTCAGAGCTGAGCTGTGTCAGGAGTGAGTGATGTGAGGGACCAACGGGGCCCGTGGGGATGTGAGGAAAATCAGGATTCTGAGTGACACTGACTCCTCGGTGACTCCTGCAGCATCCCCTCCTCATCCACAGGCTGATACAGAAACCCAAGGGGCAAAGCCCTGCTTGAGCTCAGCAGGGACTTGTTTTGCCAGCAAAATCTTTTCAAGTGACTGTGGCTGCCAATGAAATGTTGGATTGAGGAGGGGGGGAAGAAGGGGGGAAATGAAGTGATTCAGCAAGGCCCACACATGGAAGCAGGGAGTGACTGGATGTGCTGCAGCCCCGTCCAGCTGCCCCTCTGAACAATCCAGCTGCAGCCTGGTTGGGATGCAGGAGGTGTTCTGCAGCCAGGTTACATTGGGAGCTGGTGCTGACAGCAGACACTGTGGAAATGTCAGAATTAGCATGTGCTGAATGAGGGCTTTGTGGCCCCAGCTTGGTCCAGAGGCTCAGGAAAGCAAGGCAAAGGAAGGCTGAGGAGGGAAGAAGGGCTCCCACCTGGCTCTGCAGAGCTGTCAGTGCACCACATGGACAGTTCATGCCAGAGCTGGTGCTTTTCCAGGAGTTGGAACATCAGAAACACCAAATGTTGGCTCACTGAGGCAGTGTCCCCCTTCCCCAGGAAGTGGTGGGGAGCAACACCTCCTCAGCCAAGGGTAGGTTTGAACCTTAAGGAAAGAGTTCCCCACATTCCTTTCCAGAGCTCCTGGGTCCCCCAAGGCAGGGAAGGCTCCTGTGTGTTCAGTCTCACTATTTCCCACCGGCTGATGACTTCCCATTTTCATTTTCCCCATCCCCTGTTGCGTTCAGAACGAAATGAACAAAACAACCCCCACTGGAACAGAGGAGGTGTCTGTAAACTTCAGAGCTGCTCACTGAGTCCTTACAAACCTCAGAGGGGGATTTTTGTTTGTACCAAATGCTGTTCTGTAGGGACTTTGTGGAACTGTTCCAGCCCAACTCTGTGGCTGAGGAAATGAGGAATTAGCTCAGATGGATGCACAGCCTTTCTGGTGGGATCATGACTTTGGATCTCCTTGAATATGAGTGTCCTCAGCATGGTAGGAATGTTTGGAAGCTGTTCCTTGGTTGACTGAGACAAGGAAGAAGAGAAGTGCAGCCTGTGCTTCCTTTCTTAAGTTCTCCCTCACTCAGAAATGCTTCTGGAAAAGGAATCACAGAGTCACAGAATCTCAAAGGTTGGAAAATACCTCCAAGATCCAACGTTTGACTGAATCCCACTAAAGCACATCACCAAGTGCCACTTCTACTCATTTTCTGAACACTTCCAGGCATGGTGACTCCACCACTCCCCTGGGCAGGCCCTTCCAAAGCCTGACCACCCTTTCAGTGAAGAGTTTTTTCCTGTTGTCCATCCTGAGCCTCGTCTGGTGCAACCAGAGCTCCCTTGGAGCCGTTTCTCTGCTGTCTTGACAAGGGCACCAGCACAGGGTCATCCAAACCAGCTCAGGGAGCTGTGGAGCACCAGTGTGGAACCCACCCTGTCCTGCAGGCCCTGGTTCCGTTCTGTGCAGAGGGGCAGGTCCTGCTGGTGACCCCTCCTTCGCTCTGAGATCGTTTTGTTAACGCTGGAAATACAAAGGGAGACAAAACCCTTTTCCTAAACCGGTGACAAGTCTGGCCCAGAGGAACTGCAGCAATTATCTGCAAATGAAGCAGAGGCCACCAGCTGCAGATGCATTCATTGCTTGAGTTCCGTGCTGCATTGGTGTGTTTGTTTCCTGGTGTCACGGGCACATGCTCATCACAGGAAACCGGATTCTCCCTGCGGAAGAGAGGCCAGCAGGCTCAGAGCCAGCTCTGACTCATGGCCCAAGCACCACTGCCTTGGCATTTTTGGGTTGTCCCACCTCTCATTAAGGTTTTGGGCCACAGGAACTGCAGAAGGAACATTTTTTCCATTTATCAGGAGGAGATACTCAGCTCTGCCAATGCGAATCCAAGGCTGAAGGAGAAGAGGGATAAGCAGGAGATGAAGTTAATTTGCCTGATGGAACTAAAGGGATGAAAGGGCCCTTTTTTCCCTCTTCCTTTTCACCCCTCTCCTGGAATCTGGATTAACATCATTAATTTCTTCCCACAGCTCCATTTGCCGCATGCAGCTAAAACAGGAGTGGAGTTCTTCTCCATGGCTCACTGGGGTGGGACTGGGAAATTAATTCCTGCATGGTGCAAATTTGGAGCCTTGCTGGAGGCAGGGAGGAAAAAAGGAGAGGGAGAGATTACTCTTCTCGGAAGCCCAGCATGAGGATCTGCTCCTTGATATTATTAGGGAAGTCACCAAGCATTTCTTAATAAGATTTTTTTAACAAACTAATCAGCAATATTGGATTTTCAAGGATTTCAGAGGGAATTCTTGCTAATTGAGGTGTTTTTTTCCATTAGCAGCTCCCAGCAGGAGGCTTGCACACAGGTGGAAGAGCACCACGTATCTTGTAAAATCAATAGTGCAGCCAAATTAAAAAAAAAAAGCACAATTAGGGTGGCTGATTCAAATTAGAATTGCAAATTCCTAATGGACCAGATGTCAGGGTTAGGGAAGGCTGGAGGAGTCTGGTGTGCTTAAATTCAGGGAAAAGATTGGCACAGTCTATGCAGTGATGTGAATTCCCACTTCCTTCCCCCAGCAAAGCAGCTCCATGTTCCCTGGAATTGTCACTCATATTCCCAGATTCCAGGAGGGTTTAAGGACAGCACAATGCTGATCAAACACTTCTCTCTCCCACGGATGAAGGGAACAGTCAAATGGGTTTGTGTCCATCCTGGAGCCCAATGAAATGATAATTTCCAACTGAAAGTCCTGTGTGTTTATACCCTGCTCTGAGCTCCAGTGGAGCTGTCCTGCCTCCCTTTGGTGTGATAAGGTCAGACTCGATTCCTCTGGAGGACAGGGTCTGGGATCCGGGATTTCTGTGGGGAAAAAGGGTGAGAATGGAGCAGAACTGAGTCTGCTGAATCTGTGGTAATCCTTTAGCTATAAGTTCCTTCATGCCTGGTCAGGAAACGCAGGTGCATTTGAAGCACAAATTCAGGAAATTCAGAAAATAAATTCAGACATTTTTCAGTGTGTAAAGAGTCAGTGGGCACAGGGAGGAGCAGTGAGAGGAGTCTGAGTGGTGCAGAGGAGCACAAGAGGCAGGAAGAGGAACTCCTTTGGCTTTGTGCAGTTGCACAGAAGTGTGTTCATGCTCCAAATCTCTTGTTGGCCTGAGAATCCTCCTTGCAGAGAATAAGGAGTCCTGGAGTGGTTTGGCTGGAAAGGGACCTCAAAGCCCACCCAGTGCCACCCCCTGCCATGGCAGGGACACCTCCCACTGTCCCAGGCTGCTCCAAGCCCCATCCAGCCTGGCCTTGGGCACTGCCAGGGATCCAGGGGCAGCCACAGCTGCTCTGGGCACCCTGTGCCAGGGCCTGCCCACCCTCCCAGGGAACAATTCCTGCCCAAGATCCCACCTAACCCTGCCCTGCTTCAGGCTAAGGCCATTCCCCCCTATCCTATCACTACATGCCAGAGACATCCTTGTAATCTGATTTCCTGTTTCTCTCATAAATTCCTGTTTACAAAATGTATCCTAAACAATTTTTTTGACCAGCCAATCTGAGACATTGCCTGAACCAGACAAGAGAATCTTTTCTATTGTGTAGCTGCCTCAGAAAATCTTTTAACACAAAGCTGCACATCAGAAAATTCTCACAATAACCATTGCTAAGAATGTACCAGTGATCCTGGGGCTATGCCCTCAACCAGCAAAAGAAATGATCCAGAATTACAGCAAATATCTGCTCCTGCATCTGAGCTTGTGCTGTTAGCTCTGGGAATTCTGATCTCCCCAGAGAGGGGGCTGTGCAGGGATAACCTTTGGTGAGGGGAGGAGGGAGTCGGTCACAGACACAGAGTGACTGCAGGCCACGCTCCCCTGGCTTGTACAGATGTGTTATTGTGCGTGACAAAGATTTCATTGCTCTGAATTCTGGGGCTTTGGGGCATTCCTCTTTCATCACATATTGCATCACATATTTACAGGAGACTTCTCGCACTCGGGGGTCCAAATTGTTGTAGACAGATCTATTCCATCCGTGCCTTGGGCTTTATGCAAATGCTGCAAAAGGAGAAGGAAACTTTTCATAAATACAGACCCACACTCACTGTTTCCCATTCTTTTCACACATGCCGATTTTCAGCTTTTTGCTGCTGGATTTAATTGCATTCCCAAGCTGCCTCACCTCTTCCCTTCTCAGTAAAGTGAAACACAACACCTGAGCTCTTGCTCTTGTGTTATTCCTTATTTTCTTTTCTTTGTTAGCACAACACACAAAAAAGAAACTTCAAAAAGTGCATTGTTGAGTCTTTATTTCCATCTTGCCATGGAACACAAACCAGCTGATGGAGCCGGCTCAGATGACAAGAGTATTTCTGCCTCTCTTTGTTTAAATAGGAATGGTTGAGGTGCTACAAAATGTACTCAAAGAAACTGTTCTTGATGCTTTAAAAGAACTGAAAACTTTTCTTTTTCTTTTCTTCTTTTCTTTTCTTTTTTCTTTTCTTTTCTTTTCTTTTCTTTTCTTTTCTTTTCTCTTTCTTTTTTCTTTCTTTTTTCTTTCTTTTTTCTTTCTTTTTTTTTCTTTTCTTTTTTCTTTTCCCTACTACAAATTCCTTCATTGCAGCTCTTTCCTTCAACCTTGAGTGAGTGTTAAGGGTGGAGGAACAGCACCTGGGTCTGACCCAGATTTAGTCTTCAGCTCTTCTTCGTAACAGGCCTCTATTGTACCATTCCTGGGCAATTTTCCTGGATTTTCCTGGTTAGACTAGATATCAGGGAAAGGTTCTTTCCCCAGCGGTGCTGGCACTGCCCAGGCTCCCCACGGAATGGTCCCAGCCCCGAGGCTGCCAGAGCTCCAGGAGCCTTTGGACAGCACTGCCAGGGGTGCCCAGGGTTGTTGGGGGGTCTGGGCAGGGCCTGGGGCCAGACTGGATTATCCCTATGGGTCCATTCAGGATATTCCAGGATTCCAGAGCTGTGTGTGCAGGGAGGGGAGGACTGGATACCTCACTGTGATTCTGAATTTGGCTGGTGTAACTCCATTAGCTGAGGAATGTTAAAATAATTAAAATCCCAACCTGCTGATGCCAGTAGAACTCCCAGCAGGGATGGGGCTCTTCCCCCAACACCCCACTGCTGCCAGCTCAGCTCATGGCACTTGGGGACACTTTATATGGAACCTGGCAGGTGCCACACACCGAGTCTGGTGGGGCAGTTGTGCCAGAGATGATCTCTGTCATTCCAGCCTGTTCCCCAGCCCTTCTCTGCTTCCCAAGGCTCTTCTGGTCTCACAGCTGATCCCCAGGAATGGGTTATCCCCCTTGAGCCCAGTGTGCTCCAGGCCATGGAGAATTTGGCCTCTGATTTCCTCTGCAGCTGCTGGAGCAGCACAAGGCATAAGAGTTTGGATTTCACCCTTCACAGATCTACCCCAGAAGTGGTGTCGGCCCAAAGCAGCACATTCATGTTGGAGGAGACCTGTGTGTACCCCAAAACGTGCCTTTTCCAGGCTGTGGAGGGACTCCCTGCAGCTGCACCCATGTCAGACTGAATGGACAGGGCCGAAGCTCTGTTTGGCTTCTGGCTGGCCTCAGTGTTGAAAAACACCTGGAGGAAGCGTTCCCAGGAGTGACGAGCACTGCTTGCAGCTCTTGGAAAGGAGCCCTTTGTATTCCCTGGGAATTCAGAACTCCTGCCACCAGCTTCAGTCCTTCCCATCCCAGCTGCAGGAGGCAGTGACAAACTCTGGTCTGTTCTCTTTGAGGAGCCCCATAAGAGACTTTCTCCCCACTGCAACTCCCCCTTGTCCTGTCCCTCCATCTCTTGTCCAAAGAAGTCCCTCTTCAGCTCTCTTGGAGCCCATTTGGGCACTGAAAGGGGCTGTAAGGTCTCTCAGAGCTCTCCAGGCTGACCATCCCTGCGTGCTGGTGTTTCTCCTCCGGGGCAGTTTAGAAGCCTTTGCAAACCCTCTTGCTGCTGAGTGAAAGTGCAGCTTTAGGCTGAGTCTGGTCTTGGACTTGTAAAATGCCTCTCAAAGGCTAAAAATGCTTTTTCAGCCACGGTAAAACTGCTGTGGGCTGAAAGGGACCCTCAGCCTTGCCTGGCTCCTGGGAGGTGTTCCTGTCACCCTTACACAAGGATTTTCCAGCTGATTGTCATCACCGTGTGGCTGTTTGCTGTTGCTCAGTAGCACTTCCTTGCCACCAAATAACTTCTCCAGAAAAATGTGATTTTCATTTCCCTGCAGCTTCACAAGAGACAGTTCCCAACCCTCACTGCACGGGCTTGGTCTGTTTAAAGGCTGGGATCCTCCGGGTATCCAAGGCCTCTGAGCAGGAGCCAACCTGCACCTCTGTGGAGGAGCCACTGGCTGGAAGCAGTGTGGGAACCAGCTGTCGGTTTTTGATCCCCACTTTGGCTTTGTGTCTTTCCCTACAGCTTTCACACAGAGCTAACGAGAATTGTAATGAACTTTGGCCAGGCCTACTTTCTAATATCCTTAATTTATCAGTCTGGTGTAGTGGCCAGGCCACTGTAGGGCACCTGAGATGTGTTCAGATCAGAGGTGTGTGAATATTTCAGTGTGCTGGTTTCTCTGTTCCCAGTGAGCTGGGCAGTCCTGCTGGACACTTGGTGTTGCAGAATGTGGGACAGCTTTAAGGTAAAACCTTTCAGGGCTGGGAACAGGCTGGCTGAAGAAAGCAAAGGCAAGCTCTGGCCACGAGCTCTGTGGATGTGCAGCTTCCAGACTGAACGTGAACACCTGGAAAACCCCAGAAAAAACCATTACACACCACAAACCGGTCCAAAATTCCAGTAAAGAAATGGAAAGGAGCCTGGGTATCCCAGTGCAGCCTTCTCTGGAGCTGTGCCCTGTATACACATATGCAGGAAAACAGGCTCCTTCTGTAATATCCAACACAAACAAGAGCAGACAATTGGGGATCCAAGCATCATAAAGGCCCCCCAGGACACCATCCAAGCTGTTTGCAGCCTCACAGCTGGAGAAACTCCGAGAAGCTCTGGGGCCACATTCTCCCTCTGTCTCTCCCAGGATTCGGGGTCCTTGGATTCTCTTGCCTGAGGAACCATGGCTGTCTAACAGGCAAATTGTCTCATGGACATTTTCTACCCCATTTTCTCAAACGTGCAGCTCAAAGGCTGAGTTGATCTCCTGCATATTTAAAGTGCTCAGCAGTGATTTAAGAGGGCAGCAATTACTCAACGTGTCCTTCTGAAGGCTAAATGGCTCAATAGGCTGGGTTTAAGGCTAATGCAGAGTGCATCATTCCATAGCAGGAGCAGAAAAGGCAGTTTTGAAGGCCAGCAGCTGCAGGAGGTGCCTCAGGAGCAGTTCAAGCTCAGGCTGTGTCACAGTCATCTGGCCCTGGCTTCCAAGGGCTTGGAGCTGGCAGGGATGGCTGGATCATTAGAGAGTGTTCAGTGTGTGGAGGGAGGAGCGGGGGAACAGTCCTGGTGTGGAGCTTTCCTGGGGCAACCCTTTCCCCAGGTATTTTTGCACCATTAGGGGATTGTGCTTCCCTAATTCCTGCCCACACCCGGGCAATCCCACGGGAGAACCACTGTGGGACTCAGGGAATTGTCATTCCAAGAGGCAATTATGTTAAAGCTTTAGGAGAGGCCTCCAAACTGCACAGCTGCTCTGGCAAATCTGCTCAGACGATGAAAGAACATTTGAAGTTTGACAACTTCATTTTCCTGTACAAACACAAGTACCAGAGGAAAACACCAGCTGGGCAAGATGAATAACTGAGGAGTGGGAAGGGTTTTTGAAAGGAGAGCAGCGTCTGGAGACTGAAGCACTGATAGCTCTGGTAATTTATTTGTAGTGTGTGTCTCTGCAAAGTCTCTGCGTGAGCTTTGATAAATGATTTGGGATCCCAAGGCCTGAGGCCTCTGGGAAATAAGTTGCAAAGTGCTGAAATCCTGATCTCCCTCTTCTCCAGTGGCCAGTGGAGAGATCTAGTTGTTTCCAACAAGGGATCCAAACTGTCCATGTTCAGAGAAGGGCTCTAAGCTCTCCTGGGGTGGCAACAGCGATAATTTATGGTCATGAACTCCACATTCCTCTCGCTTCTGGTAGAGTAAGGACCAGACAGATCTCTCTAAAGTGCATCCAAGGGTGTATTTCGTTAAATTTTCAGACAAGGGAAAAACAAACTTAAATTTAGTGGTATGGCTTTTATCAGCTGAGTGAATAATGCACTCAGGGTGGAAGTTTTATCTGGAAAGGGAATAACCTGATGTTCAGCTGGGAATCTTTAGGAGTTCTGTGGAAACAATGCCATCTTGTACATGGGTTTGCTGCCCACTTTGGAAATAACTCCATTATAACCATGACACTCAATTTTAGGAAATCTTTCTTCCCAAAGTCCTGTTGTGGTTATAGAGAAATTCCTTTAGGCATAGGCCTTTAGCTCACACCCTGCAGGTGAGCACAAGCCCAGCTGACCACCGGTTCCTGCTTTCACCCTGTACCCTCCCAGCAGCTCACATTTCAGAGCAGTTACATTTACCAGGATTTATTTGACCTTTGGATAAACCCCAAATCCTCATGCTGGCATCTCTTCCCTGCTCCTGCACATCACACAGGGTTGGGGGTTCTGGAATCTCCCTGTGGAGTGCTGAGACCCAAGGCAGGTTAACCCCCCTTGCACCCATTTCAGAAACACCTGGCTCTGAACAGTAAGACTGTGGTGGAACTAATCCCTCAAAAGTCTTTCTTCTTGGCCAAGGGGAAAGCTACAGGGAGCACAGAGTGTAAAACAGTGTCTTGCACAGATCACTCCTCAGTGAGTTTTGCAGTGGGCCTAGAGTGAAAATGGAGGCACGAGGTAACTCTTCACTAATAGGAGCAGAAGCGTTTTTAGTGAAGCTTAAATCTCCCTCACCTCTCCCAAAATAGCATCTGAGGAGGCTGGAGATGGCTCAAAGCAACTCACACAAACCCAGTTCTGCTCTGGTGGTGTTGGGAATATTCCCATATCCTGCTGCTTTGCACATGGATCATTCTGCTTTCCCTTCCCATTTTACCACAACTGTGCTGTAGGATCCTCATGGTTCAGGGTCAGATGGAGCAGAGCTAGCACGTTCTTTCCTCACTCTGCCTGCTCTAATTACTCTGCTACTTACTAGTTGCTCATCATCAGCCCATTGCTCCTCTCTAATTCCTTCGAAGACCTGCCTCCATGTGCCAGGCACATCACCTGGGAGCAGCAGCAAAAGCTCTGGGGGTGGAATTTCTCTTCCTGGGGCTGGGAATATCTGGGTCAGTTCCCAAGGGTATTTTCCAGAGCTATTTTGGACATCTCGATTACTATTGAAATATTTTTTGACAAACTGGGCTCCCCTGTCAAAGCCCAGAGTCCAGGAAGTGTTTGGAGAACACTCTCAGGCACAGAGTGGGATTGTTGGGGGAGTCCTGTGCAGGGCCAGGAGCTGGACTCGGTGATCTTCTTGAGCCCATTCCAGCTTAGGACATTCTATGATTCTGTGCCCGTGATGCCAGGGAAATCAGTGCTGTTCTGGGTATAACCAGGATAACAAAAGAAATTCCCCTTCATGGGTCTGCAGTAGGTGCTAAGCCTGGATTCTGCCCGGTCCTTCCAAGTCAACTCCAGGCTCCAAAGGGGTCTCTGGATATGTAAACGTGATCTATGAGAATTCCAGCTGAAACCCCAATTCCAAATTCTTGGTGACCAGGCCTGGAATCCTCCCATGAGGGTTGGGCAGGCCCTGGCACAGGGTGCCCAGAGCAGCTGTGGCTGCCCCTGGATCCCTGGCAGTGTCCAAGGCCAGGCTGGACAGGCCTTGGAGCAGCCTGGGACAGTGGGAGGTGTCCCTGCCATGGCAGGGGTGGCACTGGATGGGCTCTAAGGTCCCTTCCCACCCAAACCATTCCATGATTCCATGATTCTAAGTTTGGAGATGCCCATGAACATCCCAGAGCCACAAGGGGAAGACAGAGCCCAGCTGATCCAAGGCAGGCAATCACCAGGGTTCCAGAGGAGAGGAAAAGCAGAGTTGTTACCCCACTGTGCTCCCTCCAAAGCCATCTGTGTTTGCAGCCCTTCTCAGTCCGTGCTCAGGAGGGAACCATCTGTGTTTTCCTTGGGAGAGACAGCTTGTGGGGAAATAGATGGTTGTTAATGAGACAGGCAGATGGCAAATCCAGCCGATGTCATGATGACTGCACTTCAAAGGGATAATCAATAATCAGGCAATTAGGCTTGGCTTGGATCAGGAGGAGACTTGGAGACATTCAGGAAGATGTGTTCCTTGAACGCAATCCTCCTTTTCCAAGCCTCCTTTGGAGATTCAGGGCTGGAGCTTCTGCAGCAGCAGAGTTTTACAGGAACCTCCTGCAGATCATTGAACACAAACCCTCAATCATAGCTGATTGTTCACAGAGCAGCTGATTGGCAATACAGGAATATTTTATATAAATTTACCATAAATTTATTTTGTTTCAAAGTGAATGGCTCATCTCCCTCCATAATTTCTCTCCTCTTATTTTCATCCTTTTTTTAATGTGTGGGTTTTGGTTTTGTTTTTTGGTTTTGTTTTAATTTTCAGAGTTCTTTTGGGGAAATTATTTAAATTTTATTTACTTAAATTAACATTTCTGACTTCACAAGATAATTTGAAGATAAGAGTCAAAAGCTTGTATGGAAAGAAGAAATCTTGTCCTTGACATAAAACGCTTCTCTGGTAGATTTTATATGTGGATTTCAAAGAGTTTAAAATGACTGGAAATGTTTTGGTGTGCTGACTTTCACTTAAATGAAGTGAGTTCCTTGAAACAAATATGGGTTCAATCTAACCAAATAGTTCATTAGTCTGGGAGTCTAATTAACTTCCTGCACAATACAGAAAAAAATATGCCAAGGACAGGTTGAAATTTTTAAAATGTGGGTGTTTTTCACTGGCCAGGCCTGATTGTTCCATTTTGAAGTTAGTGTTTAAATTTAATTTTTTTTGCTACATGAAATACAGTTGACTATGAAATGCAGCCCTTCTAAATTATTAACATTAAGTATTTACTGTAAGGGTTTGAAAAGCAGGAAGTTACGTCTGAGTGAAACACCCACCAAAACGGAGTAATATTGAAGTGTGTGGGAAGTTCTGCCCTTTTGGCCTTCCTGCTGGGCAGCAGGTAAGAGCCAGCCACCC
The DNA here is from genome assembly GCA_013400495.1 of Nicator chloris. Classification (NCBI taxonomy): domain Eukaryota; kingdom Metazoa; phylum Chordata; class Aves; order Passeriformes; family Pycnonotidae; genus Nicator; species Nicator chloris. Next base: position 199,205 of record WAAE01018622.1, read on the forward strand.
TGCGGCCGAGGCCGTGGGTGGCCCGGGGGCCCAGGAGGCGGAAGGGGCCCCTTTTCCCTTGGCCCCCCCCCCAGCCCGCTGTTCAGCGGGGGTGGGGAGGGGAGGGAAAAGGGAAGGGGGTTGGGTGGCTCGGGCCCGCGGCGGGCCGGGCTGGGCCACGTGGCGGGCCGGGCTGGGCC